>CM047814.1:80912938-81245604 GCA_026214975.1 Gentiana macrophylla
GCTCCACAACCATTTATTGATACATTAAAAAATAACCCAACAACCATTGAATTGTTACATAAAATGACCCCAAAGTCATAGCAGATGCCAAAGCAAAATTCCTAATATGGGTAACAAAATCCAAAACAAATTAATCTACAAACAGAATCTCAATACACATCCACACATCAATTTCAATAAATAAATAAAAAAATCACATTCGACCCATCCAAAATAAGTTTCCAAAATAAGATATAAGGGTAAAACTCAAACTAAGGATGAGAATTATAAGCATTACCTAGTTTGTCCTTCAGTGCAAAACTGTGTTATCAGTTACGGCTATTGCACATGTATTATCGCACATGAAGGGTATCAAACCTTCTTCTATATCACAATCTCTCAATTGTTGTCTTATCCAAAAAACATCAGCACAACAGCTTCCAGTTGCTATATATTCAGCTTCAGCTATTGATGTTGAGATTAAGTTTTGCTTGTTACTGAATAATGACACAAGTCTATTTCCTAGTAACTGACATGTGCCTGAAGTACTTTTTCTGTCGACTTTACATCCAGCATATTCTGATTCTGAGTAGGATATTAGCTTGAATTCTCCTTCTCTTGAATACCATATTCCTACTCCTATTGTGTCTTTCAAATACATCAAGGTTCTCTTGACAACTCTAAGATGACTTTCTTAAGGTCTGGTTTGAAATCTGGCACAAACACCGACTGCAAAGGATATGTCAGGTCTACTTGCGGAGAGGTAGAGCAAGCTTCCAATCATTCTTCTGTAGCTAGTTTGATCCACATCCTTGCAATCCTTGTCTTCATCTAATCTGATATTGGTTCCAAGAGGTGTTGCAATGCCAGCACTATTCTCCATTCCAAACTTTTTGATAAGTTCTTTTGTGTACTTAGTCAGATGAATGAATATTCCTTCATCTATTTGTCTTACTTTTAACCCTAGAAAGTAATTCAGTTCTCCCATCATACTCATTTGAAATTTGCTTTTCATCAAACTTGCAATATTTTCATAGAGTTGTTCATTTTTAAATCCAATAATGATATCATCAACATAGATTTGAACTAGGAGAATACTTTCTTCAACTTTCATTCTGAAAAGGGTTTTGTAGTGTTTTGTCAATGTTCCTTTGGTAATACCATTATCTACCAGAAACTAAGTTAGAGTTTCATACCAAGCTTTGGTGCATGCTTTAGACCATAAAGAGCTTTTCTTAGTTTGAAAACTTTATCAGCTTGATCCTTAATCTCAAATCCTGGTGGTAGTTTCACGTAGACTTTGTTTAGGGCCAAATTATAGTGATTTTCATATATATTTTATGAATTAATTTCCCCCATATATGGATTATTTTCATAGATATCGGGCCTTATAGTCAAATATTGAGTAAATAAGGTTTTTAATGATTAAATATGAAAACGTATCGATTTTTATGTTTATTTGATGTTTTTATATTATTTTGGAAATTATTACATTTTGGTATGTTTTTGATATTTGTAGATACCCAATTAATGATGGAAAAGATGATCCTAAAAGGCTAAATTCGAGATGGAAGAGGATCAATTAAAGATATGGAAGAATAAAAGAGATAAGGAAAGAAATAAATCAAGATAAAGATGGAAAAATCAAGAAATTCGATTTCAAGTCAATATGGACGGCGGCCCATCCAAGCGACATTTAGCGTTCAATAGTGGACGGGCGTTTGGTGAAGTGAACGAGCGCCCTAGAAGAGATTTTACATTGAGTCTCCAGACGCAAGTCGAACGAGCGTTGACTCTCCGTCCAAGGCAAATGGACGGGCGCCCATGTATTCAAACGGCGTCCGCCCGCCCGCTTTGCCTAAACCGACTTAATCTTCTATTTAAACAGCCGTCGCCCCAACCCTAATTCATCCATATTTTTCTTCACATCAAAAAGAGAGCACAGCCGCATCTTGAGAGTTGAAGGCCGGTCACCCGAGCCTTGTGCTCGGGTGAACCGAGGTTAGATTAGGAGTAGTTTAGATGTTTTTTTTCCGTTCTTGGATCAATCCTTGTATGAAACTATGTGAGTTCTCTTCGATTAATTCAATTCCAGTTTCTCTTCATGATTTGATTTCGTTTTGTATCTTTTCTATGTGTTTATGATGCCATGAGAATAGATTGAAAGATTTGTTTTCTATTGATGTTTATAATACGGAAGTTGCATAAACGTTAGATCACCATAGAAAGATAGGATTTTTAATCGTTAATGATGACAAGTTAATCGATTAATTATCTAGGTTGTTAGATTCTAAAATACGGGAGTTAACTTGAATCTACACCTTCGTTTTGTATGGAATATTGGTCTCAACATTCGGAAGAGGAGAGATCGATAATTGAATTCACTAAGGAATTAGGAATTCATAGCTTGAGAAACGGATTCACTAAGGAATTAGGGGTGTGTGTCTCGTGTAAAGGTGAAACCACAAATTGAATTAGAATCATGAATTGAACTAGGATTGAGATCACATAGGTTTGTGCATTATTTGATCCCATGTCTTTAGATTAGATTGTTTATTTGTTTCCTAGGTTAGATTATTTGAATTATTTTCTGTTTCTATGTTTTGTCTTTCGTTTATTTGTTTTCTTGAGTAGCAATTGGTAGGATTAATGGATTAGATTGAACATACCTTTTCCCTGTGGATCGATACCCGTACTTATCAAACTTTACTGGCAACAACCCGATGTTTTGGTCGGTTAGGAGTTAGTTTTGCATGGTAGTATAGGTTTATAAATTTCTTTTGTTTTTAATGATGCAAAATCTCCCCAACAAAAGTGGCGCCGTTGCCGGGGAGTCGGTAACGGTTGTCGGATTCTACTTAGGACAGTTTTCTGTGTCAAAAAGGGGTCGTTAGGGCACGCAGTAGTAATTTGACCATAACTTTCGGCTCGAGTGTCCGTTTGGAACGCAGGACCCCAATTCGGAAAGCTCGTTCCGACGCCGACGACGTGGTGAACGGCCATAGGCCGTTCAGTGCGTTTTCGAGGTCAAAATCCACTGTTTTCCCCTCCATTTTGGCCCTAGAAGATTTCAACACGTTTTTTTTACCGTCTTAGTGTTTTTCTTGTTTTTAAACTTTTCGTAGGTAGGTTTCCTTTCCAGTTTCGGTTTCTTTATATTTTCTAAAAATAAGAAAATTAAAAAAATACTAAAAGCCTTTTGAACGAGCGTTCAACAACTTGAACGCCCGTCCACCTCAATTCTGTCCTCTGAACGAACGTTCATTCAACTGAACGAGCGTTCAGTTCTGAACGAACGTCCACTAACACTGGACGCCAGTTCAGTCTGTTCAATCATCACTTCTTTTCTTTCTTCTCTTTTCTTCTCTTTTCTCCCTCTAAACCATCTAATCTTTTCTAAACCTGTTCTAATCAACCCCAAAGGGTTGATTTCTTCCTTTTCCTTTCTTCTGGTTTATGCAAACGAGAAGTAAGAAGGGACTTCTGATCTTTGATCCTGAGCCTGAACGATCTATCCTTAGAAGAAGGCTTCTCCCTGATTTGGACAAAATGGCGGATCAAGATCCACCAATTCCAAATCCTGATCCCCAAGCTCAGTTAAATTTACTCCTTCAACAAATGCAAGCTCAAGAAGAATAATGCAGAATCGGCAAAGTGGCATAAATCAACAACTTCAACAATTCCGCCAAAACCAAATTTTAATCGGTTGAACCAGGACCCTACACTCCATATCTTAATCAAGATTTTCTCGAGGACATAGACCTATTCGTCCACACGATATGGGGAGTTAATTTCGACCTTAAAAATGGAGTAGTTGCACTAGTCCAAAATAGCTCTTTCCATGGCACTGCTCAAGAAGACCCGCATGACTTCTTGTCCACATTCGTACAAATCTGTGAAGCAGGCCATTATCCTGGTGTTGATTCTGAGATCGTAAAGTTGAAGCTATTTCCTTTTGCTTTAAAAGGTGAAGCAAGCAGATGGTTTAAGTCGTTAGCACATCATTCCCTCCATACATGGAATGATGTCAAAAGAGCCTTCGCTCTTAAGTGGGTTTCACCAGGCAAGATTATGGAGATGAAACGGGAAATAGCTACGTTTGAGCAGATGGAGGATGAGACTGTTGGCAAAGCTTGGGAGAGATTGAATCTCTTGATAGGGAAATGCCCCAATCACGGATATGACGGACATGAGAAAGGTTGGAGGCTGTTCTACTGAGAGGAGTCTCTCAACCTAATAGAGACTATCTTGACTCCACGACTCATGGATCCTTCTTGGGGAGGTGATGAGATCGCCACAGAGTGGTCGAGACCATCGCCAAGAACAATATGTGGTCGACTCTAAGAAGACCAATATTGTCAAGAAAGAAATGCACGCAAGCAATCCCGATACAAAGTCGTTGGTTGCTCGGATGGAATTGATAAGCAAGCGGTGGCCAATCTTGAGACGCAAACCTTACGATCCGGGAATGCAGGTAGGAACCGAGATAACGGAAGAAGTAAACTTAATGGATAATCAAAACCAACCCTTCCGAAACTTCAATCAAAGCCAGAACTACTCAGGATTTCAACGACAAAACTTCAATCAAGCCAAGTTACCACTGGCCCTTCAAATTCGAATTCTTTCAACTCGAACTATCAAAGGCGATTCGTAACTCCCAAAGGCCTCAAGGTGGCTGGAATCAAACTCAGAACAATAATCATACCACCTCATGTGTCCCTCAACACAAAATCGATGAGCTGGTAGACATGGTGAAGACTCTGTCTACTAGTGTTAAAGCAATTGAGAGACAAGTTGGTCAGATGGCAGACCAGCAAGCAAGCAGACCTCACGGTAAACTTCCGAGTTATACCGAGAGAAACCCAAAAGCTGATGTGAATGTTTGCACTGCCATTACACCTCAGTGGGAGTATGGACAAGAAGATGAGTTGAATGAAGTAACGTTGAGAAGTGGTAAACAGGCTGGACCCGGCAAGATGTCGGGAAACGAGTAGCCCCTCCTGACGCCATGAGTTCAGGAGGGGGAAATCAGAAACCACATGCCGAAGAAAGCAACGATGAGGAGCGTAGTGACAATTCTTCGGCGGACGAAAATAATTCTGATGATGAGGAGAGAAAGGAAAGTCAAGGGGCAGTACCCCTGACTAAGAAAAAGAAAGAAAATTTTGTAAGATGGAAGGATAAGGAGGATGAGGCGATAAAGAATCAAGCTACAAGGAATGATAAAGCCCTTCCTTATCCACCAAAAAGGAAAGAGAAAGCCCTCACTAATGACAAGCAAGTATCTTTGGAGTGAGGAGGATACTTAGGACACTAAAGTGAGTATGCCCTTAGCCGAGGTATTGTGCGAAATGCCTAAATGTACTAAGTATCTTAAAGAATTTGTGTGGAGGAGCAAGAGAAAGCTTCTGAGGGGATGGTGAAGAAGTGTTTCGCGAGGATTGCGCTACTGGTTTCACTGTAAAATTGTCTTTGTAAGCGAGGTGACCACTGGCGCACCTTCAATCTCTCTGTGAGATCGAAGGCCATTTGTTCGAAAATGTTTTATGCGACTCGGGGCCTCCATCAATGTGATGCCATTAAACGTATGCAAAAGCTCGGGTTAGATAAAAGGATGCGGAACGCCCGATTTCTCTTGAGATGGTAGACAAATCTAGTCGCATCGCAGCCGGTTGTGTAGCTAATGTTCTCCTTCAAATTGAACATTTAGTCTTCCCTACCGATCGGGTTATCCTAGATTATCCACCGATAAGGAGATGCCTCTAATTCTAGGCCGAACCTTTTAGACACTTCTAACGCTCTCATCGACTTGTGCAAAGGACAGATTACTCTTAGAGTCGGTGACACATCCGTCACCTTCACACGAGGACACATCACGAAAGAGAGCTGTAATTGATGAAATATCGTTTGTCGAAGCCATATATGAGGACGGAGGAGATGCCTATTATGAAGATGCAATGGAGCTTACAGAGATAGGTGTTTTTGAAGTCATGGACATTGAGGATCCGGCTGACTGCGGACCACCTTCTGATTCATTGCAGGCCGTAGTAACTGACGAGTCATCTTCACTCGCTCCCACTGAGCTTGTTACTGAGTTAGAAGCATGGAGATGCCCAGCGACAAACGATAATTTCGAAGAACTAAGTCAGGAAGACTTCATCCCTGGTGAAGAAGAAGCTCTGATGGGTAGTTGGGACTGTTAGGTGTGATGCCCGAAAGACAATTTTTGTAATTGTTTTATTTAATAAATGAATTGACGTTATTATTCATATTTATTATTCTCATAATCACCGATGTGACAATAGTATTTACACTACAGAAAACCCTAAGTATATCGTTTATGTAATCACTTAACTCAGTGTATGGTATATACACAGGAGGATTGAGTTAGTGAAGATGTACTTAAAATATAATTAGCCCGTAGTGAAGTTAATCGAGAGTATCGGGTCTCTCCTTTAACGTGCTATTAATGCGCCTGAACACGGTTGGTGTGATTGTCTTATCCGGACTTTCGGTTAAGAGAACCTAATGGGGCATTTATATATGATAGATATATCATATGAAATTTGGACCGATTTGATTAGAGTTCACGATATAATTCCGTAATCGAGAAGTCTTATCGAATCAATTGATGATCATATTTATGGATATATCTTAATCCCGAGGTGATCACAATACCAACCGCTTGAATCGCATATGAAGTTTGACTTGACGGTTAAGGATTACACTCGAGTCGTGGTCCGAATTACCCCATCTTGGCATTGTAATGGATTGAGTGAGTAGTCCGTGTTATCACAGACACGGAATCCATTCCTTCCATTTATGGAAGTAGATGAAGACGATTCCTTTATTTGTTAATCCTAGAAATCGATCGATCGCGCGAGTTCATATCACATCGATTGATCACCAAAGTGAGTTGTATGAATTAATTGATCACTAGGGGTTAATGGTAAATAAGGATAAGAGGTTCTAAAAGGGTTAACGGTAACTTCCCGATTTAGAATGAGCAATCTATGGAGGATTAATCCATATGTAATGATTATATCAATGGACGCTTATTATTATTCTCGTGAGGAGATAAATATAATCTCATAATCGGAGGAGTGCGATCACGGGATTATGGTGGCATATTCTGTGATTGATTTATCGAATATAATTATTCTATAATTATTTATTTGATTTATCGGAGTCACGATTATTAGTCCATGGTCCCCGACGTGCCTCCTAATATAGCATAGCTATTCTCGGACGTCGAATCCTAATAATATTAATTTAGTTCTTGTTGGACTTTATTAAAACGATATGTGAATTAATTGTTTAGTGGACTATTAAATTAGTTGGGCTAAATAATTAAATATGTGGAAAAGACATTTTTCATAATCTTGGCCCAAAATTAGTGTGTTGGTTTAATTTTGTGACTAGGTCACAAGAATGATAATTTCGACCCAAGCATATATTAGTCTACAAGAAATTAGTTTTCTAGTGATTAATAAGACATGTGCATAAAATATTTATTGGATAAATATTTATGGTAAGAAATAAAGATAAAGATTATTCTAGATTTGTTCTAGAATATTTTGGGATTATCTTTTATTTAATAGGATTATCATAATTGATTTTGTATTAATTATAAAATCCTTGGGGCTTAAGTTTTACTCTCCTATATAAAGAGAGTTCTCCTAAAGCCAAATAACACTACAATTTTCGACTTTCACCTCTTAGAGAGGAGAAGGAAAATTTCGCCAAGGGAGAATAAGGGAAAATCTTGGAGATTTTTCCGGGTAGCATATCGGAAGGGTTCGAGTCGAGAATTTCCTTCCACCGGGAGTTGCTTGGATCACACGTACGGAAGATCGTGGTGCTCTTCACGCTTTCCTTCGTTCATCCTATTGCGGTTCTTCAACTTGGATTTGAGATCCCAAGGGTATGATCTACAACCCCCTTGTAGAATAGATCTAGTTGTTTTATTACGTATATATTATAGATCTAGATCCATTAAATCGCTCGGCTGCGGATGATATTCTTGATGATGGTATCGATCGCCATGGTGATCTATATTTATACGTATAAAATATTAGATCTAGGAGTGGTAAAACATGTAGATTTTTGTCCCAATTTTTTGGGGCCGATGCATATGTTTATTTTTATGCTTATGAATGTCGTGGTTGAAGAGATGGATTGAGGTTTAAGATCATTTAATTGTTAGATCTATTGTAAACTCATATAAACGATGAAAATTCGTCCATATGAAGATAGGAAATTATGTAATTCTCTTTTTTATTGCAATTTTAATTTCTAGAAAATAGATCTGTTTAGTAGCTGTTTAGTATTTTTTCTTTTCCCGTTGATCGAACCGTTGAAACGAAGATCCCTCCGGTCAGAATCAATATTAGAAGATGATGATCAACTCCACAAATTTTGGCGTCGATCAGAGTCCGTTTCGATATCCGTTTGATGCTGCGAAGAGGCTGTTGTAACAGAAAAACGCAGGATTCACAGAAACACTATCTGTGACTTCCTCGATTTTCTGGGAGAGTTTGGACCGTTGAAAAGAAAATCCGACCGTTCAGATTGATCAAATATGAGTTTTGGACGTACCATAAAAATTTCAGATCGATCGGGATTCATCTCGATTCCCGATCTGCCTCAGGAAGTCCTTGATGCAGTGCAGTTAAAGTCAGATTCAGCAGCAAGTTTGGCGGTTTACTGGAGAAAATTGGTAAGTCAAAGCACCGATCCAACCGTCCATATTGAAGTTCAAGGAGTGAAGATAAGATCTGGAAAGTTTCGTCCCGATCCGAGTTCGTTTGTATGCCGATCGTCGAAGAGTTCGAACAGCTGCAGATTTAGTTAGAAAGTAGTAAACCCTAGTTAGGGTTTTGGTTATTTATTTTCTAATAGATTAGATACGGGGGTGCCAACGATCCATCTCGGTGTTTAAATTTTCCGTACTTTATTTTTTTATGTGTTTGATCATAAAATAGATATAAAATCGGAATTGCCATGACATGCATCATATCATAAATCCACTCCTTGCATACATGTAGAATTTTAATTTTGGTAATTTAAATAGGCATGTATACAAACTCGTGTAATTAGTTGAAATTTAATTAATACGTGGTAATTAATAAATTTAGTAACTAATTAAAGATCCGAGGACGGGTTATGAAATCGTTAAGCCTTTCGGTGTGTGTTCTCGGTGAACCGCCTTAAAGCACAAACGAGATCACGTTTTCGATTCGTAGTGTCTACGAGATTGAATGATGGTAAAAGAACAATAAATCTTGGATAAAAACGGTTCGCCTATAGGTTGGGTGGTCAACTGAGCTAGGCTCGACCGACTTAACCCTCCTAGTGTGATGTATGCACGGGGGTCCGGCAAGACTAAGCTACACCGGAGAACGGAGGGGTGATTCCTTCTTATCTCAACGGAATTTTGTCTTGACCCGATTTCGTCCGACTGTCACATATGTTCCAACGAATAGGACGGGTAGGCTTGCCTACGTTACCGACACCATTCGGAATCCTTGATTTGCTGTACTTTTATGTTAACATCAAAAAGACGTGGTTAGTTAACCCACCACCACTTCCAAATTATTGAGTGGGAGCGGGGGAGGCGACAGCCAACCCCACGGCCTCTACTATAGATACAAGTAAGTGAGAGAAGGGTGACGCCTCGCGGCGCTTTGATTTCGTCCCCTACGGATGGTGTTGTTCCCCTATCAACATTCACGGCTTGGTCTCCGAAAGGATAGGATTTCTGGGTACTCGTCGGGTCACTGACCTATCCTACGACGGCACACTCGGGGCGTACCTAAGAGATCCGATATAGTAGGTCACACTCATCATGGGTATTTTCGGTAATATCTAGGCTAAAAAAGGAAGGTGTTCAATGAATAAATGGATGTTCGATTCTCGTGGGATGTTCGATTCTCACAAGTTATTCATTGATGAGATTGTCTCGATTTAACCGTCATCTCTTTGACCTACCCTACGGCGGCACTGAGATGCGAGGTTAAAACCTTGGAATGGTAGAGTAGACTTAATTTTAGTTTACAATTCCTAAAATAAACTTATATTGTAGTGTTAAACTTGAATTAATATATGTCATTTTATTTACAGCATTATATCCCTTTACTACATTGCTTAAATTGACTAGTATTGACTTCGTTAAAAAGTGGAAAGTAACTAGGACGTTGAACTAGTTAATCGATAATGCAATTACTTTTCGAAAGAGATATTTTCTCTTAAGCCTTTTAAAAACCAGAGTGACATATAGGTATGTCACTAGTGTCATTCATGTCAAACGGAAGACAAACTTAGTTTGATCAAAGGTGATTCTTCTAGTGAATTTTGAGTATGTAGTGATTACACGAGTAATTTTCTAATTGAAAAATCGGAAAATCATGAAATGTTGCTAGTTGGACGATATTTGGAATCGATGAACTAGTGGGAGCTTTATGATTTGTTGTTTTTCTAGAACATTAGAAAAGTGTAACTGACTACACACGTAACCGTTCTAATTGAAAACCGGAAAGTCATGAAATGTTGCTAGTTAGACGATATTTGGAATCGATGAACTAGTGGGAGTTTCTATGATTTGTTGTTTTTCTGGAAACAATAGAACTATGTACGAAAGATTTTCTAATCGAAAAAATCGGAAAATCATAAAAATAAAGCATTGCTCGTTAGACGGTATTTGGAACCGAAAAACTAGTGGGAGCTTTAATGTTATGACTTGTTGTTTTTTCTGGTATATTAAAAAAAATCCGAGAAGTCTCGACGAGTAACACTCGAAATAGACATCCCACGGTTCAAGAGTAGTGTCTACTCAAACGAACATTGGTTCAAGATCTATTTCCATTCACGGAAAGTCAAGAATGGGTGAATATGTCTAAAAGTGTTAGTCACCTAAACTGAGAAAACTTTAAGGCTGAACCGAAAATTAATTAACTGAAAATCATAGGATAAGGAAAGTGATTTTGGATCACCAACCTATGAATCCTTGGTGATTTTCTCGAGCTAAGTTCTTTGGAAGAACAATGTAGCAGTGCATTTAACGATTAAAAGAGTAAACAACGGGCAGTTAATTTTAGCTAGAAAAGTGGGAGTGATATAAGGAAATGAATCTCGGGTTCAATCCTTGGATATCGCGGGAAAATTATTTTCCGTTTACGATTCGTTGGAACGAATGGGTTTACCTTCTATTCGATAATTTGTTTGTCGATAGAAAGTGAATATACCATTTGTAGTATTTAATCCAAGACTCGGACTTTTGTTTGATAAAGTCAAAACCACTTAGAAATCTTTGAAATATGTATATAAAACACATCTTAAGAACTGTTAAAAGCAATTGGTTTCTATATTTAGATAAACGCTTCTTCATATTCTATAGTTAGTGCATAGTCCCTAAAAGACAAGACTCAAGGCGGCTCAGGGTGATTCCTTTCTCCGATCTGGTTATATTGTCTCAAAGGTTCGATGACTAAGTTTCCTTTCAATCGGGAAAGGATAATGGAAATAAAGAAGTAACATGGCTTGTTCATGACGACCTTCGGGGTCTGATGAAAGATACGAGCTAGTAGGAGCTTCCGAGTAGTGACTTCTTGTGCGATAACTATTCAAACACTCCGGTAAGTTTATCCAAAATATTTTGAGGTTTTCTCTGTTTTCCAGCAGAGATAGAGTATTCTATACTGTAAATGGGCCATCACATAGTCCTAGGGACTGATGCTCGGCCTGCCTCATAGTGAAATGTTTTCACTAAGTGAGAAACCGTTAAATTGCCTTATATAGTTTTTTAGACATGCTACAATACACTGCTTAACTCAATAAAGATATTGGAAGTGAAATAACGGTTTACATTGAAATGTAAGACCGAAAAGTCTACATAGAATATGCTTTGGAATTTACGGATAAGGTGTGGATTCGGTTCACCCCATTTCCATAAATATAAGCATTTAGGTAAGACTGGGAATTTCGCGTAGACGTTCGGTCAATGACCATTCGTGATATATCTTTTAACCTATTGAGTATAAAGGTTTGTTCTAAGATTCTTGAAATCGAGGAGGGGACATACATCTTTATTGCGCCCTTCCCGATAGAGTCCATGAACAAGACAAAACCTTGAACCTTGAAGCACGTTTACTCAAGGTAGTTACTAATCGATTAAAATCGGACCACATCCAACATTGGTTGTTGGTGATAACACTAAATACTACTAAACTAAATCAGATTTTTGATCCACCCGAATGTAGTAGGAGTATGGTTTATCCATTACCCATTACGGTTTCGGGCGGATGTGTAGTCTCGAGGATCGATTGATAACCTATGGCTCTTTTGTGAGCAAAGATAGTATTCTCGATAAATAGAGGTTGGTTTAATAGCCATAACCCCGTGAATGGAGTTCGGTACTCCAATTGCATTTCATGCTCTTGTAGAACCACCCGAGCGCCTCAGCCCAGTGGGAGTAATTGGATCTACACGGAAAGGAGTATAATGAGTTCGGTATTGCATGATTTCGTTCTAAAGCAAAAATAGGGGTGATTCCCTGAGATTTTCTTGCCAAACAAACGGAGTCTGGATTCATTCGAAACAGAAGGGTATTGCCGTATGCACTAATGATGAGAATGATTTGCCAAGGCTTATGTCCTTTTGTGGATAAAAAGCAAACCTCTCGGTCTTTGGAAGTCATATAGTTCTACAATATGCGGATTTGACGAGAATATTGATAAGTCTTTTGTAGACCTGGATATCAATTTTAGTACAAGAGTGAATATATATATTAGTGTTTGTGAAGGATAACACCGCACCAGCTTGGAATCAACATGGGTGTGTTATCTCAAGTCGACCGACAATGCCACAATTCTCGCAATGCAGAGATTTGGACAATATTCTTAAGAGTTTGACTCGGTCGAATTCATTAGAATCGATCCATGGTTTCCCATCCATCTTATTGGTTAAGATGATGCATCGTGTATGCAACATTCAACGAGGAAGTTCTACCCTATGCCTCAGATTGACTCTCTAAATCTTCGGATCAAGAGAAATGGGATAGATTCTCTTTCTAGTAAGAGATGGTCAGGTTATTGAACGTCAACTTTGATCGAATCTTAGATTCGGCGGTTAACAAAGCAAGTTTAGTATGTCCTTTAGTATCTTGAGAGAACGAGGAACAATATGCGGACATATTCATGTGTGAACTTGGATATATGTGATATAATCGATTTTGACTTTAAGTCGATTGAGGATGATCATTAAGTCGATCTCGGGCTCGAGTGTTTACTCAAGTACCACATGATTTGATGGACCGGTAACGTTTCGATTCTACGGATCGTCTCGAGCCGACAACCGGACTAATCATTAAGACCCATGACATTTAGATGTAGGTACTCACCGAGTCAACGACCTATCCTACGACGGCATACTCGGAGTGTACTTTGGAATCTGAAATGGTTATGATATGCTTAATGGGTACTAGAATACGGGATGGGTCTCCATTGCTTTAGAGCAAGTGGGAGATGTAGTTTGTTGTATTTTAAATAATAGGGTGTGCTCTAAAACAATTAATCACATGCTTTCGTGCAAGTGGGAGATTGTTAGGTGTGATGCCCGAAAGACAATTTTGTAATTGTTTTATTTAATAAATGAATTGACGTTATTATTCATATTTATTATTCTCATAATCACCGATGTGACAATAGTATTTACACTACAGAAAACCCTAAGTATATCGTTTATGTAATCACTTAACTCAGTGTATGGTATATACACATGAGGATTGAGTTAGTGAAGATGTACATAAAATACAATTAGCCCGTAGTGAAGTTAATCGAGAGTATCCGGTCTCTCCTTTAACGTGCTATTAATGCGCCCAGAACACAGTTGGTGTGATTGTCTTATCCGGACTTTCGGTTAAGAGAACCTAATGGGGCATTTATATATGATAGATATATCATATAGAAATTTGGACCGATTTGATTAGAGTTCACGATATAATTCCGTAATCGAGAAGTCTTATCGAATCAATGGATGATCATATTTATGGATATATCTTAATCCTCGAGGTGATCACGATCAAGCCGCTTGAATCGCATGAAGTTTGACTTGACGGTTAAGGATTACACCGAGTCGTGGTCCGAATTACCCCATCTTGGCATTGTATTGGATTGAGTGAGTAGTCTGTGTTATCACAGATACGGAATCCATTCCTTCCATTTATGGAAGTAGATAGACAGTTCCCTTATTTGTTAATCCTAGAAACTGATCGATCGCGCGAGTTCATATCACACTGATTGATCACCGGTGAGTTGTATGAATTAATTGATCACTAGGGGGTTAATGGTAAATAAGGATAAGAGGTTCTAAAAAGGGTTAACGGTAACTTCCCGATTTAGAATGAACAGTCTATGGAGGATTAATCCATATGTAATGATTATATCAATGGACGCTTATTATTATTCTCGTGAGGAGATAAATATAATCTCATAATCGGAGGAGTGCAGTCACGGGATTATGGTGGCATATTCCTGTGATTGATTTATCGAATATAATTATTCTATAATTATTTATTTGATTTATCGGAGCCGCTGATTATTAGTCCATGGTCCCCGACGTGCCTCCTAATATAGCATAGCTATTCTCGGACGTCGAATCCTAATAATATTAATTTAGTTATTGTTGGACTTTATTAAAACGATATGTGAATTAATTGTTTAGTGGACTATTAAATTAGTTGGGCTAAATAATTAAATATGTGGAAAAGACATTTTTCATAATCTTGGCCCAAAATTAGTGTGTTGGTCGAATTTTGTGACTAGGTCACAAGAATGATAATTTCGACCCAAGCATATATTAGTCTACAAGAAATTAGTTTTCTTGTGATTAATAAGACATGTGCATAAAATATTTATTGGATAAATATTTATGGTAAGAAATAAAGATAAAGATTATTCTAGATTTGTTCTAGAATATTTTGGGATTATCTTTTATTTAATAGGATTATCATAATTGATTTTGTATTAATTATAAAATCCTTGGGGCTTAAGTTTTACTCTCCTATATAAAGAGAGTTCTCCCAAGCCAAATAACACTACAATTTTCGACTTTCACCTCTTAGAGAGGAGAAGGAAAATTTCGGCCAAAGGGAGAATAAGGGAAAATCTTGAGATTTTTCCGGTAGCATATCGGAAGGGTTCGAGTCGAGAATTTCCTTCCACCGGGAGTTGCTTGGATCACACGTACGGAAGATCGTGGTGCTCTTCACGCTTTCCTTCGTTCATCCTATTGCGGTTCTTCAACTTGGATTTTGAGATCCAAGAGGTATGATCTACAACCCCCTTGTAGAATAGATCTAGTTGTTTTATTACGTATATATTATAGATCTAGATCCATTAAATCGCTTCCGCTGCGGATGATATTACTGACAGGGACGAGGTAGAGTTTTGGAGAGAAGCTACTCATTGGGAAGTAGATGATTGGGAGGAGCTGGCAGAAGAGCTTAAAGATGAAGAGTTAAGAAAAATGATCGATCACCAGAAAAAGGAAGCAAGTGTTGATCGGAGGATTCCGATGGATGATTTGATCCAAGACTTTCGGGGTTGAGCCTCGGGAAGATGAGGTGTTCTATCACAACCACTTCAAGCTCATAAGGAGAAAGGTGGCCCGTTAAAGTCTAGTATTGAGCAACCACCTCTCGATTTAGAGCTCAAACCGCTCAAACACCTTAAGTATATCTTTATTAAGGATGGAGATAAATTGCCTTTGATCATTTCTTCAAACTCGACCAAGAGCAAGAAGCACACGGTGATAGAAGTGCTTGAGAAAAACATCCTCGCGTTCGGTTGGCAAGTGGGTGATATCCGAGGATCACCTGACATATGCATGCATAAAATCCGAACGGAGGAAGGAGCTAAAAAGGTAAGACAACCTCAGCGAAGGCTGAATCCGCATATGCAAGAGGTTGTCAAGAAGGAGGTTATAAAGTGGCTCGACATGGGAATCATCTATGCAATCGCCGACAGCGAGTGGGTCAGCCCTACTCAAGTTGTGCCAAAGAAGGGCGGAATCACAGTCGAAAAGAATGAAAAAGGGGAGGAAGTTGCCTTACGACTCGTGACAAAGACTCTGAGTCTCAGTATTGACTATCGTAGACTTAATGAGGTGATCGCCAAGGACCACTTTCCCTACCCTTCATTGACCAACCTAATTGAAAGGCGAGTGGTCACAAGTATTATTGTTTTCTCGATGGATACTCGGTTACTTCCGGATAGCCATCGACCCCAATGACCAAGAGAAGACCACGTTTACATGTCCATCTCGGTACTTTTGCTTTTCGTAGAATGCCATTCGGTCTATGCAATGCACCCGCGACTTTTCAACGGTGTATGTTGGCCATTTTTTACGGACTTGTAGAGCAATGCATGGAGGTCTTTATGGATGACTTCTCAGTCTATGGCGACAGCTTTGATGAGATCTTAAGGAATCTAGATATGGTACAAATGATGTGTTGAGAAAAATTTGGTGCTTAGCGGGAGAAATGCCATTTTCTAGTTGTGAAGGATTGTTTTGGGACACAAGTTGTCCAGTGAAGGTATTCAGGTGGATAGGGCTAAAGTAGAGGCCATTGAGAAAATGTCATATCCAAAGACAGTTAAGGAGGTACGAGGATTCCTGGGACATGTAGGCTTCTATCGGCGTTTTATTAAAGATTTTTCGACTATAGCAAAGCCGCTATCCAACCTGCTGAAAGAGGAAGTAGAGTTCGTGTTTGATGATGCGTGTAAGGAAGCTTTCAAATGCTTAAAGGATAAGTTAACCAGTGCCCCATTTTGATCGCTACCGATGGACTAAACCTTTCGAACTCATGTGCGATGCCTCTAACTACGCTATAGGCGCAGATTAGGGCAAAGAATTGACAAAAGTTCGAGACCAATCTACTATGCGAGCGAACTTTGAACCCGGCTCAAAGTGTAACTACACTACTACAGAGAAAGAATTCTAGCGATCGTTTTGCTATGGATAAGTTTCAAGTTACCTTCTTGGGTCTCGAGTTGTGGTTTGGACAGATCATGCAAAGCATTACGCTACCTCATGGAAAAAGCAGACGCCAAACCAAGGTTTCTTGAGATGGATTACGATACTACAGAATTTGACCTTGAAATTAAGGATAAGAAAGGTAGCGAAAATGTTGTAGGTGATCACTTATCTCGCTTAGTGAACGTGGGTGACGAAAACACTAAGGAAATATGCATTGACTTTCCAAGCGAGCAATTAATGAGGCTAGAGAATGTGAGGCCGTGGTATGTCGATTACGTCAATTACTTAGCGATTGGACATCTAGAAGAGATGACGATCGAGAAAAGAAGAAGTTTTTCGGTGACTTGAAGTATCTCGTATGGGAGGATCCACATTTGTTTAAAGTCTGCAAAGACGGGTTGCTCGAAGGTGTGTTCCGGAACATGAACAAGCTGGATATCTTAGAGCAATGTCACAGTGGGCCTATTTGGTGGACACTACGGAGCACCAAAGATCGCTTGAGAAAATCCTTCAAGCTGGATTTTCTTGGCCTACTCGCTCAAAGACTTTGAAGCCTTTTGCAAAGGCCGTGATAGATGCCAAAGAGTAGGGAGGCTCAAGAATAGGATGGAGATGCCTTTGAGGCCTATTTTGGAATGTGAAGTCTTCGACGTGTGGGGCATCGATTTCATGGGACCTTTCCCATCATCATGCGGTAATAAATATATCCTAGTCTGCGTTGACTATGTTTCCAAGTGGGTAGAGGCTATAGCCACCCAAACCAATGATCACAAAGTTGTAAAGAAATTCTTGCAAAAGAATATCTTTACTAGATTTGGTCTGTCCTAGAGCCATTATCGGTGATGAAGGTTCGCATACGTAATGCACCACTAGATAAAATTCTTGAAAGATATGGTGTCAAGCATAAGATTGGTACACCATACCACCCCCAAACCAGTGGCCAAGTCGAAGTAAGCAACAGAAGTCTAAAGCGGATTTTGGAGAAAACGGTGAATTCGAATAGATCCAACTGGAGTCTGAAATTGGACGACGCACTCTGGGCTTATCGTACTGCGTTCAAGACCCCTATGGTTACGTCGCCCTTTCAAATGGTTTACGGCAAGGCGTGCCATCTACCAGTCGAGCTGGAGCACAAAGCTTACTGGGCTATTAAATACTTGAACTTCGATAGCCGACCGTGGCGAGAAAAGATTATCTGAATCGCATGAGCTCGATGAATTCAGACTCAGGGCCTACGAGAACGCAAAACTGAGCAAGGAAAGAACGAAAGCGCTCCATGACGCTAAGATCAAGGACCGAGAATTCAAAGTTGGTGAAATGGCTTTACTCTATAATACTAGACTTCATTTGTTTCCTGGTAAGCTAAAGTCTAGATGGTCTGGTCCCTTTGAGATTCTCGAGGTTAATCCAAGTGGAGTAATTACTTTGAACGGGTATGGTAATCAAGCTTTTAAAGTGAATAGTCATAGACTTAAGAAATATTTTGGGCAACCAAAGGAAAAGCCTGAGATTCTTTATTTCCAAAGAAGAGATGAGAGTACAGATGTCCTGATTTGTGAAGAGATTCCATCTTATTTCTTTGAGTCGATGATGATGACGTTCTATATCCACCCGTAAGGTACCTTCATTGCGACTTCTGATCATACCACTATGTCTATGCCTATCGTGCGCAAGAACAAGAAGAAGAGAGTCAGTGTAGTTTGGAGAGAAAAGTTTAATGATCTTATAGCACACTTGACTTGTTGTTGTGGTGAAAATCATTTCGCCCCAAATGCTCTCGATTACGATCATCGAGGTGGCGGTAGTCAAACCAAAGTGGCCCGATCCGGGTTGATCTTGAACTTTGTGTCAAGCTATTGACATTAAAAGAGCGCTCCTAGGAGGCAACCTAGTTTTCTTTGTTCGTTTTCTTTTCTTAGGTTGTTTTATTGTTTAGAAATAATCCTTTAGTTGATTATGTGTTGCTGGTTATTCCTCCTACGTTCATTGTAAGTGTTTTGTGTTATGTGTTGCTCATATACCCCGTGTACCCCGAGATTATATGGTATGTCGAGTGTTGCAGATACTTTTGAGCAGGTTTTCGAGTTACTACTGTCCAGTGTCGTCTATTCGAGTTGCAGCGGTACACCCATGCTCCGGCCTGACCTCTGCCAACTTTCATCCGACAACCACTGTTGAAACCAGCTAAGTTTTCTTCTTCTTTTATTCAGCACATTCTGAGGACATAATGTGATTTAAGTGTGGGGGGGTGTTTGGGTATGTTTTTATGCTATATCCTTTGAAATATGAGTGAATGTTAAATTTCTGCGGAATTTAAAAAAATTTGTGAGTCTCGAGCATATAATTGGAACTAGATGCTTGCTAGTTGTAGTTTTCTAACGATGATAGTATGTGACTTAGTGAGATGATTATAGCATGTTTTACTTTTATGGAGATAGTTTCGTTTTTCACTCACGAAAGCCTTTGATTTTGAAGCATGACTTTTGAATTATATCCTTTCATTATTTTTAGTGATTTATCTTAGGAAGGTCAGTATAGTTACACCGTAGTTAGACCGTGTACTGTGAATATCATAAAGTTTGAATGTGATAAGTGAGATGTAACTTATGACTTTGAAAAGTGAATAAATAAAGTGAGTGAGCAATTATTAATAAATACGTTTGTCGGAAGCTGGTCGATGATTGGAGTGAGGTAGGGCGTTATCTCGAAATGTCCTATACCACTATGATGACCAAAAGCTCACGACAGTCAGGAGAAGCTACCTTATGATTTGAGTAGGTAGGGGATTATCTTGAAATGTCCTATTCTGCTATGATGGGTAAGAGCTTGTTCTGATATGCGTTACAATTGAAAATTTTGAAGAAATTGAAAATAAAAGTTAAGTCTTTGTTATCATGGATCTTATACCCAGTAGAACCGCATGATATGCTGTAGGGATTATCCTACTGAGTGCGTGGGAAGGCTTTGAGTGGAGCTATATTATTATCGTGCACTAGGATAGTCATTGGAATTTTTGAGAGGATATTTCTTTGAAAGGCTTGTTAGATTGAGAATGGCTTGTCACACTTACACCGAATCTATCTCTGTGTTGGTATCATTTGCTATAGTTGTTGTATCTTTTGTTACGTGAGTTAGAGATCTATGTGGATTGCATGAAAGTTGAGCTATAGTTTTGATTGTTTTGTCCGAGGACGTACAAAAAGCTAAGTGTGGGGGAGTTGTTAAGGCCATATTTATATGATTATTAAAGGTTTATTTCATTATTATTTTCCCCACATTTGCGTAATTTATATAAGAATTAAGGGTTTAAGTGTAAATATTGAGTAAAGATGATTTTAAGTGGGTTGTATGCAAAATTGATGATTTTAAGTGTTGATTTAATGGAATTATTATTAGTTGAGTTTTATTACATTTTTGCATTGTTTTTTTATCATGTAGGTGTTGATTTTCGAGTGCTATAAGTGGATAAATGAAGCTCAAGTCGAATTATAAGAGATAGAGTTGGAATTGGCTTGAAGAAATTGGATAAAGATGAAGAGATCCAATCTCGCCAGCTTCAAACGGGCGTCATCGATCTTGAACAGCGTCGAAGTGGCGGCGTCCATGCGGCGTCGTAATCGTATTTTACATTCAGAGAGTTCAGACGGAGGATGAACGAGCGTTTACTCAGCGTCCAGGCATTCTGGACGGGCGTCCACGAGACCAGACGGGCGTTCAAGGCCGACTTAACCCTAGCCGACATCAAATTCCTATAAATAAAGCGGCAGCCCCAACCCTAATTCATACCACATAATTGAGATCGCAATTTTACACCAAAAAGCTGCGGCCACAAGCCTTTTTACGCAGAGATGAACTTCTCCAACCCAACAATCATCTTCAACATGATTGTTGGCTAAAAGCCTTGCAGTGAGTCGACGGAGGAAGCCTATCAACAACAAAACCAACTAGAGAGTTCGATACTGGATGTTTAGTGAGTTTAAGATCTAGTTTTTCATCACTTTTTAATTTGTTTTACATTGCCATGTTTTGTTGAATTATCAATTCTATGAAACGATCTATTTATCTATCTTTATGCTTGAATAAATTTACGAAAGTCTGTTTATTTGAGTTCTCTTTCGTTTAAGTGATGCATCTAATCATGTTATAAGAGATTATGCATGATTAGTTGAGTAAGAGTTTGGAAACAATCTCGTGATTTCGTTTTGATTGCATGTTTAGTTTATTTGAAAAGATAAACGAAACCCTAGAATTTGATTAAAGATATTTGATTGAATTCGTGAATAAATCACTACTAAAAACTATGTCTTTTTAATCACCATCTAGTTGGGATTGTTGGTTGATGGGTGGAATCTAGTCGCCTTGCTGTGTTTTCCTTTAATTGTTTTAATCAAAATCGTTTAGATTAAGTTTAGTTTAAGTTTTAGTTTTATAAACCCTAGTTTCCTCGCTTGTTTTCTGCACTTTTTCGCTTGATTCATAATCGACGCCGTCCGCAATAGCAGACCTTCGTCCAAGAGATTTAGTTTCAGGCACGCTCGTTCACTTTAGTGAACGTTCGTCCGTCTTTCTGTTTTATTATTTTCTGCTTGTTTTTATTTCCTGTTTTAGTTTTAATTCTTAGATTTAGGTTTTAGTTAGTTTCAGCTCTAGTTTCGATAGAATAAGTGTCCCGTGATCCGATAAACATTCCACTCCCTTAGGACGACCCGTTAACATCCTATACTACGATCCTTATACTTGGGGTGTTTCGGTTTATAAATTATAAAACTAGTTTTTACCGAACAGACTTCTTCTTCAAGTATTCCATTAAAAAATGCACTCTTAACATCCATTTGGTATACTTTGAACTTTTTGTGAGCTGCAAAGGCAAGAAAAAGTCTGATTGCCTCCAAACTTGCAACTGGACCATAAGTTTCATCGAAGTCTGTCCCTTTTTCTTGTGAGTATCATTTGGATACAAGTCTATCCTTATTTCTAACAATGTTTCCATCTTCATCAAGCTTGTTTCTAAAAACCCATTTGGTGCCAATTATATTGACATGATCTGGTTTATCCACCAATTCACATACTTGATTTCTTTCGAATTCATTGAGTTCTTCTTCCATGGCTTGTATCCAATCATGATCTTTTAGTGCTTCTTCAATATCTTTAGGTTCAATAAGAGATAAAAAGCAAGCAATCATAGCATTTAACTGATTCCTTGTGCGAAATCCGTGTTGAAAATCACCAATCTCATCCATTGATATACTGGTGGTTTCATAAGAGGGTCTTCATTCTTTTGAACTAGTTCTTCATGAAATTATTCATGGTTTTCTTGAGCTTGATGTTGATTATCTTGAACTGGGTCAGTTTAATTTTATTGAACTGTAGGTTTTGAAATCCTTAACCTTTCAATGTCCAAAAAAACTGGTTCTGACGTTTTTGGAAAATGGAAATGGGAAACTGGTTCCTGTTTATCTTCAATTGTATCACCACTGAAGTTTGGTTCATCAAAAACTACGTGTATGGATTCTTCATGTTTGAGGGCTCATTTTTTCAGTACTCTAAATGCTTTACTGACACTTGAATATCCCAAAAATATTCCTTCATCAGCTTTGGGCTAAAAAGTCTTAAGCCGATCTTTTCCATTATTATGTATGAAACATTTGCTTCCAAAAGCATTAAAGTATGAGACATTTGGTTTCCTTCCATTCCAAATCACATATTGTGTCTTCTCATGTCTTTTGTTCATGAGCGCTTTGTTCTGTGTGTAACAAGCTGTATTTACTGCTTCTGCCCAATATCTTTCTGTTAATTTTGATTCACAGATCATGGTACATCCAGCTTCTTTGAGAGTTCTATTTCTTTTTTCAGCTACTCCGTTTTGCTGAGGTGTTGCTGTAGCTGCAAGCTGATGTAACACAACATATTCTCCACAATATTCAATAATTATTTTGTTGAGAAATTCAGTTCCTTTGTCAGATCTTATCTTAACAACTGTTACTTCTTTTTGATTTTGATGTCTCTTGAGAAGTTCTGTAAGCTGTTGCTTGGTTTCACTATTCTTTTTCATCAGAATTACACATGTGTATCTTGAGTAATCATCCAGTACTACCAGTGTGTATTTCTTTCCACAATCACTAATAGGTGTGACTGGTCCAAATAAGTCCATGTGTAGGAGTTCTAAGACACTTGTAGTTGAATGTTGAGATTTTGTCTTCAAACTGGCTTTCACTTGCTTTCCTTTTTGGCAAGCGTCACACAAGCTATCTTTCTTGTAAGAAATTTCAGGTAAGCCAATTACTAGCTTCTTTTTTACTAGAGTTTTGATGTCATCAAAGTTGAGGTGACTTAGTTTCTTCTGCCACAGCCAGCTGATCTCTGATTTGGTATGCACAAGTAAACAGGTCTTTGAAACTGCTGTAGACCAATCCGCAACATACATGTTGTCTTTTCTTCTTCCAGCAAGAACTACTTGATATGTTGTTTCACTGACAACAATGCAGAATTCCCTATCAAAAGTGACTTTGTATCCCATATCACAAAATTGACTTGTGATGAGCAGATTGTATTGAAGTCCTTCCACATAAGATACATTCTTGATTGTGAGTCCATTTTTTATCATGCTTCCATAACCTTTTGTATATCCAGGTCTATCCTTACTTCTAAAATTGACTTTTAGTCCATCTTTGGCAACAAAATTAACTAGACAGTCTTTGCTCCTTGTCATGTGTCTTGAGCATCCACAAATTACAATACTTCCTGCAAGTCAATTTAAAAGGTTTTAGGTACCCAACACTGTTTGGGTCTTTGAGGGTCAATTGTAAGTACAACTCTTGGAATATTTCTATAAGGTTTTCTTTGGAAATTGTTGCACTTGTTTTCATATACATAAGCCACACTCCTATAGTATCTTTGTCTGGATTGTGTCTTATTTATATGTTCTCTCAAGTCTTTTGGCTGAAACTAATTTCCATGAAGCTTTCTATTATTGAAAACTGGGTAATAACCATCATTCTTTATGTTCTGAGGTCTGCGCTAACTTTTGTACTGTGACTTTTGCTGAGAACTAAGGTAAGTCCTTTGATGAGTCCTTGACTGAGACTTGTAATAATTCTTCGGTCTTGAATGATTGTTCTATTCTGTTTTAATGATAGGTTCAGAGAAATTCCAATCATCATCAGTGAGAAATAATCTGCCTTTCCCCCTGAATTTGTGAATCTTTGAATGATCATCATTCTTGGATTTACTCTGATTGAAGTTTTTCTGGTTCATGGCATGCTTGACTTTTGTAGATCTGACACTAGATATACCATTTGTATTTCCTTGAGGTGCAGCTGATCTACCTTTAGATTTACCTCTGTTATTAAGTGCAGCTGACTTCTTGGAAAACTGATGCTGAGACTGAACTGATTCATGTGGAACTGGTTTTACTGGTTCATCATGCTTATTAGGTTTCGGAAGTTGTTATGTTATGAACTTAATGCCAGTTTTGACATTAGGTTCAGTAACTTTACTAGTTCCTTCCTTTGAAGTTTGATGTGTATCAAATCCTAGACCAGTTCTGTCTCCATATGGATTTCCGGATTTGAAATCTTGTAGCTGAACTTGATTGAGCAAAAGATGCAGTTCCTGCGCAGCAGACGGCTGATACTTATTCCTTCCTTTGTCAGTTCTGGTCTTTTTCAACATTTTTAGAATTAGAGCTTTCTATTCTACTTTAATTCCTTTATAACCAGCTTGTATAGTTACCAGCAGACTCATCAATTCGTCGAGAGTCACTTCTAATTCAAGATTTCTTGGATTATAATCCGCTGTTGAAGAATAGGCATTGTGAATGGAAATATGTATTGAGGTATATTTAGAGTTGGATTCACATAACTCATTTGAATCTTCCATATGAGCCATTAAAGTTGTACCAACTGATAGACTTTCAGTGCCAGCTTCATAGTCTGACTCATCACCAGCTAAGAGAACCTTCTCCCTGTTCTTCCTGGCTATGTTCTTTTACTGGTCAGTTCTGGACATTTAGCTTTATAGTGTCTGGGATTTTTGCAATGGAAGCAAAGATATTCATCATCTTTTCTTTTCTTAGGGGTCTTTTTGATGTATTTCTGGGTGACTGGTTGTCCACTTTTCATTCATCTAATTTTGTTCATCACAAGAGTCATATGTTCTTCCATTTCATCTAATTGCCGTAGATTGCTAGAGGAAGTTTCTTGATTGTCATTGGTTGCTACTAAAAAATGCTATTGTTTTGGGTTCCTCAAAAGCTTTGATTACTGCTGCTGTGATTGTGAAATATTCACTAAAATCATAAGCTTTTAGATCTGAGAAGATTTTGAAGGAATCTTCTATATCAAGTCTTCTTGATTCTTCCATTGCTGTGACTTTCATCTTCCAGTATATAGGCAAGGCTTTCAAGATTCTGTTGTTGATTTCCTTCCTGGTGTATTCAATCTTGAGACGTGCTAATACATCCATTATTGCGCTGAATATTGTTTCCATCTATTTGATGTTTCTCCAAGTTTCATCTTGAAGTTCTCAAACTTCTGTTTGGCTTCTGAGATCTTGTCCTCTTTGATTGAATATGCTCCTTGACACATGAGTTGCAGTTTTTTACATATTTCTTTTGCAGTTGTACAATCTTTGACCTTTAGGTACATGTCGATGTCTAGAGTTCTAAGTATGATATCCATAGCAACATTGTTGAGATTGTTCCTTTTTCGATCATCATTATTCCAGTCGATTTTAGGCTTGTGGACTCTAACTTGAGCACCTCCTTCAATGGTTTGCATGTAAGTGATTTGAAAAGTTCCATCAGTGAGTACATCCATCATCTCATCATGTGTAGCAGCAAGAAAGGCCTGCAAAGGACGTCTGTATTCATCAAATCGGTCCATAATGCACATGAGCATCTGTCTGGCATATTGATTGTTATCCATAGTATGAGTGAGTTTATGCTAGAACTGGAAACTGAAAAATGAGCTATTTCAGAAGATCAACTAGAGGAGATTGTCAAGAAATAACTGAATGCTAGTTATTTTAACTGACAAGCCGGAACAGAAAACTCTGCTCCGACACCAATTGTTGGCCTAGTAAAAAGGCTGACACAAGTTTAGAAGTGGGGTGAATAAACTTGTAACAAAAAACTTAGATCTTGAAGCAGGTTAAGTTCAATTTTAAACTTGTGCGGAGTTGAGCTGACTAAGTTGAGTATAAGTCAAACTGACTTATGCTATAACTGAGTCAACCAGCAGTGGATTAAGTTTTAGCCCTTGACTGATCTTATTGTTTCTAAAAAGCTGACGAGTTATGCAAAACTGAATTTTGGTGAATGTCAGTTTATGAACTGTGAGTGAATATCAATCATTTTGTTCAGTTATGTTGTATAAAAACAATCACACAACCTATAAAAAGATGACAGTAAGTAAAATGCGTAGAGTAAGTAAGGCAAGAATTTTAGTGGTTGCAGGTGGTGTAATCCTGTCAGTCCACTCTTTCTCTATGATGTAGGAGGAAAATTCCACTGGAACATTGTGAGATAACCGGTTACAAAAAGTCCTAATTGATAGTCCTTGACTAATCCCTAGCTTCGCTATCTAAAAAACTGTAGAACATGTGTGATTGAGACACTGGTCCTTAGAGGGTTGTGTTGTCTCTTCTCCAGCTCCGGTCTACCCGACTACTTTGACAACAACTGTCATTGGAAAATCCTAAACTGGATTGCTTCACAGTCTAAACCTTTGTTAAAAATCAAAGTTGGGCTGAGAATCAATAAATTGATTCTTGCTTGTGGTTCTTCTAAGTGTTGGATTCTTGATTGAGTCTTTGTATCTTGAACACTTGAAGAAATCTATATCGTTCTTTTAAGCGCAAAGATTGATAGCAATTCAGATGAACAAGACTTGGGCACTTAAATTCTCTTTGTAGTATCGTGTTGTGCGTTTGACCTAGATGCCAAGTCCTCAATTTATAGTGTGAGGTCCAACGCTCATCATACTTGAATTTTGATTTGCATCAACGTCTATATTCACAGATGTCAGATGTCAGTGACCGTTCTGACATGTCAGTCCATCATCCAATGAGATTGCTTGAATTGTAACGTTCATATGTAATTTCAGTTCTTGTATGGCTGACCTTAAAACTGAGTATCTTGATCAGTTTTAGTCTGAGTATGTCAGTTATCATTTTGTCAACTGACTTAGAGCATTAACTGAGTTTTTATTCTTCTTCAAAACTTAGTACTCTATTCATTTGATTTCTTTTGACTTAATCAGAGTACACCATTATCAAATATATCATCCAAGATATCATTATCCTTATGATTCTTGGGTATCATACAAGATCCTTAAAGTCAGTTCAGGCCATCACAGACTTACCTGAATTCTAACTTTATAGTCTCGGCTTTGATCGTCATAAACTGAGTTTGAACCCTTAGTTCTTCATTCTTTAATAACTGAGTCTGTCTCCCTCAGTTCTTCATTTACTGAGTTTGTTCCCTCAGCCTTCTGCTTCTAGATGAGTCAACCGAGTCTGTGTCCCTCAGCAAACTTACCTTCTTCGGTTTCGAGTGAACTTCAGTTCTAGGTTCTGAGTGATATTTAAGTTTAAGTCAATATCCAATTTTCTAGATGATTTTCAGTTCTCAGTTTTACGTCTAACTATTACAGTGCTTGTCGGATATAACGTATACAATCATTAAACTCTAATAAAAATTATACAATAAATTCTAGACATCTTTTAGCTTCTCTCTATAACAGCTAGTTTCAGCACTTCATCAACGGGGTGTAAACAAACAACATAGATGAAACATCATCAAAACTCAAATTTTATTTCTAATAATATTTCTGGTAATTTTGATTCCCATATCATGGTTCTTCCAGCTTCTTTGAGAGTTCTATTTCTTCTTTCAGCTACTCCATTTTGCTGACGTGTTGCTATAGCTGCAAGCTGATGTAACACTCCATTTTCCCCACAATATTCAATCATTAGATAGTTGAAAAATTCAGTTCCTTTGTCAGATCTTATCTTGACTGCTGTTACTCCTTTATGATTTTGAAGTCTCGTGAGAAGTTCTGTGAGCTGTTGTTTGGTTTCACTTTTCTTTGTCATGAAAATTACCCATGTGTATCTTGAGTAATCATCCACTACTACCAATGTGTACTTCTTTTCACTAGCACTGGTAGGTGTGACTGGTCCAAATAAGTCCTTGTGTAGGAGTTCTAAGACTCTTGTAGTTGAATACTGAGAGTTTGTCTTGAAACTGGTTTTCACTTGCGTTCCTTTTTGGCAAGCATCACACAAGCTATCTTTCTTGTAAGAAATCTCAGGTAAACCAATTACTAGCTTCTTTTTTACTAGAGTGTTGATGTCATCGAAGTTGAGGTGATGTAGTTTCTTGTGTCATATCCAGCTGATTTCTGATTTGGTATGCACAAGTAAATAGGTCTATGAACCTGCTGTAGACCAGTCCACAACATGCATGTTGTCTTTTCTTCTTCCAGCAAGAACTACTTGATATGTTGTTTCACTAACAACAATGTATAATTCCTTATCGAATGTGACTCTGTATCCAACATCACTAAATTGACTTGTGATGAGCAGATTGAAATGAAGTCCTTCTACATAAGATACATTCTTGATTGTAAGCCCATTCTTGATCAAAGTTCCAAAACCTTTTGTATATCCAGGTCTGTCCTTACTTCCAAAGTTGACTTTTAGTCCGTCTTTGGAAACAAAATTATCTAGACAGTCTTTCCTCCTTGTCATGTGTCTTGAGCAACCACTGTCAAAGTACTATATTTCCTGTAAGACAATTTTAAAAGGTTTTAGGTACCCAACTCTGTTTGGGTCCGTGGGGGTCAGTTGTAAGTACAACTTTGGGAATATTTCTATAAGGTTTTCTTTGGAAATTGTTGCACTTGTTTTCATACATATAAGCCACTGTCCCATAGTATATGTTTCTGGATTGTGTCTTATTTATATGTTCTCTAAAGTCTTTTGGCTGAAACTGATTTCCATGATACTTTCTATTATTGAAAACTGAGCAATAACCATCATTCTTTCTATACTGAGGTCTGTGCTGACTTTTGTAATGTGACTTTTGTTGAGAACTGGGGTAAGTCCTTTGCTGAGTTCTTGACTGAGACTTACAATAAGTCTTCTGTCTTGAAGGATTGTTTGGTTCAGTTTTAATGATAGGTTCAGAGAAATTCCACTTATCATCAGTGGGAAATAGTCTGCCTTCCCCCTTGAATTATTGAATCTTTGAATGATCATCATTCTTGGATTTACTCTGATTGAACTTTTCTGGTTCTTGGTATGGTTGACTCTTGTAGATCTGACATTTGATCTAACATCTATATTTCCTTGAGGTGCAGCTGGTCTACCTTTAGATTTACCTCTGTTACTGAGTGCAGCTGACTTCTTGGAAAACTAATGCTGAGACTGAGTTGATTCATCTGGAACTGTTTTTACTGGTTCAACATGCTTATTAGGTTAAGGAAGTTGTTCAGCTATGAACTTAATGCCAGTTTTGACATTAGGTTCAACAGCTTTACTAGTTCCTTCCTTTGAAGTTTGTTGTGTATCAAATCCAAGACCAGTTATGTCTCCATATGGCTTTCCAGATTTGAATCTAGTAGCTAAACTTGATTGAGCTGAAGATTCAATTCTTCTTCGCTTAATAATGATGGTCGACATCTGTTTCTTTCATTTGTCGGGATTAAGTCGGTTTCAACATGTTCAATTAAGATTTAAATCTTTTGACTTCTCGAATTAGTGCTTCTTTTTCTTCTTTAATTGATTCATAACCAGCCTGTATAGTTACTAGCTGATTCATCAATTCTTCCAGAGTCTCCTCTAATTCAACATTTCTTGGATTAGAACCTATTGTTGAAGAACAAGCATTCTGAATTGAAATCTATGCTAAGGTATATTTAGAGTTGGATTCTCATACCTCATTGGAATTTTCCGCATGAGTCATTAAAGTTGTATCATCTGATAGTCTTCCAGTGCTAGCTTCATAGTCTGACTCATCACCAGCTAAGAGAGCCATTCTCCCGGTTCTTCTTTGCTTTGCTCTTTTGCTAGTCAGTTCTGGACATTTCAACTTTGTAGTGTCCTGGCTTTTTGGAATTGAAGCAAAGATATTCATCATCTTTTCTTTTCTCAGGAGTCTTTTTGATGAATTTATGGGTGACTGGCTGTCCACTTTTCATTCTTCTAATTCTATTCATCATGAGAACCATATGTTCTTCCATTTCATCTAAATGCTGTAGATTGCTATAGGAAGTTTCTTGATTGTCATTGGTTGCTGCTGCAAGAGCTGTTGTTTTGGGTTCCTCCAGAGCTTTGATTACTGCTGTTGTGATTGTGAAATCTTCACTGAATTCATAAGCTTTCAGATCTGAGAAGATTTTGAAGGAATCTTCTATATCAAGTCTTCTTGATTCTTCCATTGCTATAACTTTCATCTTCCAGTACATAGGCAAAGCTCTCAAGATTCTGCTGTTGATTTCCTTCCTGGTGTATTCAATCTTGAGAAGTACTAATCCATCCATTATTGCATTGAATCTTGTTTCCATCTGTTCGATGTTTTCTCCAAGTTTCATCTTAAAGTTCTCAAACTTCTGTTTGGCATCTGAGATCTTGTTCTCCTTGATTGAATCAGTTCATTCACACACGAGTTGCAGTTTTTCCCACATTTCTTTTGCGGTTGTACAATCTTTGACTTTTAGGAACATGTTGATGTCCAAAGTTCTGAGTATGATATCCATAGAAACATTGTTGAGATTGTTCCTTTTTCGATCATCATTATTCCATTCTCTTTTAGGCTTGAGAACTCTAACTTGAGCACCTCTTTTAACTGTTTGCCTGTGAGTGATTTGAATAGGTCCATTAGTGTGTACATCCATCATCTCATCATGCGGCAGCAAGAAAGGCCTACAAACGACGTCTATATTCATCAAATCGGTCATTGTTGCACATGAGCATCAGTATGGCATACTGATTGTTATCCATAGTGTAAGTGAGTTTATGCAAGAGCTGGAAACTGAAAACAGATATTTTTAGGAGAACAACTAGAAGGAATAATAAGAACAATAGTGCTTTTAACAAATCCTTGTTGAAGAACATTGCTTCAATACCGATTGTTGATTGGTATCGGAAATAACTGAATACCAGTTATTTGAACTGACAAGCCGGAACAGAAAACTCTGGTCGAATACCAATTGTTGGTCCCGTGAAAAGGCTGACACAAGTTTAGAGGGGGGTTGAATAAACTTGTCAACAAAAACTTGAACTTAAAGCAGATTAATTTCAATTTTAAACTTGTGTAGAGTTGAGCAGACTAAGCTGAAGATAAGTCAAACTGACTTATGCTATAACTAAGTCAACCGGCAGTGCATTATGTTTTAGCCTTTAACTAGTCTTGTTGTTTCTAAAAAGCTGATGAGTTATGCAAAACTGAATTCTGGTGAATGTCAGTTTGTGAACTGTGACTGAATATCAATCAGTTTGTTCAGTTATGCTGTATAAAAACCATCACACAAACTATAATAAGATAACAGTAAATGAAATACATAAAGTAAGTAAGGCAAGAATTATAGTGGTTCCAGGTGGTGTAATACTGTCAGTCCACTCTTCCCCTGTGATGTAGGAGGAAAATTCCACTAGAACTCTTAGAGGTAGCCGGTTACAAAAAGCCCTAAATGATAGTCCTTGACTAAACCCTAGCTTCACTATCTAAACAACTGTAGAACATGTTGGATTGCTGCTCTGTAACTGCTTGAAACACTGGCCCTTAGAGGGTTGTGTTGCCTCTTCTCCAGCTCCACCACAAACACAGTCTACCCGATTGCTTTGACAACAACTGTCGATTCTCGATTGTGGTTCTTCTAAGTGTTGGATTCTTGATTGGGTCTTTGTAGCTTGAACACTTGAAGAATTCTAGATATGATCATGTTGAGCGCAAAGATTGATAGCAATTCAGATGAACAAGACTTTGGCACTTGAATTCATGTTGTAGTATCGTGATGTGTATTTGATCCTTGATGCCAAGTCCTCTATTTATAGTGTGAGGTCCAACATTCATCTTACTTAAATTTTGAATTGCATCAAAGTCTATATTCTCAGATGTCATATGTCAGTGACCGTTCTGACATGTCAGTCCATCATGCAATGAGATTGCTTGATTTGTAACGTTCATATGTAAATTCAGTTCTTTGAATGAATGACCTTAAAACTGAGTGTCTTATCAGTTTTAGTCTGAGTATGTCAGTTATGAGTTTGTCAACTGACTTAGAGCATTAACTGAGTTTTTACTCTTCTTCAAATCTTAGTACTCTATTCATCTGATTTCTTTTGACTTAATCTGAGTACACCATTATCAAATAAATCATCTATGATATCATTGTCCTTATGATTCTTAGGTCTTCATACAAGATCCACAAAGTCATTTCCGGTCATCACAGACTTACATGAATTCTAACTTTGTAGTCTCGGCTTTAGTCTTCATAACTGAGTTTGAGCCCTCAGTTCTTCATTACTCAATAACTGAGTCCGTGTCCGTCGGTTTTTCATTTACTGAGTTTGTTCCCTCGGCGTTCTACTTCTAGATAAGTGTTAGGAACATTTTATTATGTTTTGATGATGGCCATACTAGCTGTTATAGCAAGCCTGAAATAAGTTAGAATTCTTTCTATAAGTCTTTACTTAGAGTCTGACATGTTGTATAAGTTGAGTCAGACAAGTATTGTACTAGTTGGTAGGACGGCAAAGTAAAAATAGATTTTCGGTAGAGTGAAGCCAGCCATGTATCAACAGAGAAGCAATGAAGACATATGGTCTGACTTATAACCAAGGAAGTCTGTGATGACCTTGGATAAGTCTAAGCTATGTTTCAAGTGATGAAACTTGATGTTTAAATATGGTGTACACTGATATCACCCCAATCAAGGATCAGTGAAGTACAAAGGCTCTCATTTAATGAAGGAAACAGTGAATCGGCAGAGTAAATTGACTTTCGGCTGCGTGAAGACAAAACAGTGAAGGAAGATCTAAACGGTAAAGTCAGGTGGATCACTTGACCATTCAGAGAACGGCTGAGTAAACCTTACTCGATCAGATTATTGAAATATGAAAAAGATACAAAAGATCAAGAATTAAATGGACAATCAATAGAAGATCAATCAAGGACAGATTTTATGGTAAATGTTTGAAGAAAAATCCAATCACTAAAATCAAGGAGAATATAATTAAGGGGGAATCAAGAATAAAATCAAGGATTATTCCCCTCATTAATATATCCAACGGACGGAAATTCAAATCAAGAATAATCAAGGCTATAAATAGAAGGCACTGACAGAAAAACAATACAACACAGTGAACGATCATAAATCTTAGCAGAAACTCTGTCAAAGTAAAAAGTCTTCTATTTGTGCTAAAAGGATATATCCAGTGATCAACTCAAATCTAAGAGCTACAAATCAAACATCATGTATTGAGATTGATCAACAAGTTGGTGAATTCAATTCACATAAATCAAGCAACTGAATCAGACCCATCTGAGAGGGAGTTGTGTTTGTGATAGCTGCTGAAGGATATTATCCCAAGGTGCAGTGAAAGAGACTGAGTCACTGAAGCCATTGCAGTCAAGGAGTGATAGTCTTGTAGATTGTGAAGCTTGGGAAGTCAAGGACAATCGTACTATTGTATCTGTGAAAAGAATAGTGAATTCCTCCAATCATCACAGGAGAAGATTGGATTAAGGGATTACACCACCCTAAACCAGTATAGGCCTTGTGTCAATTTACTTTCTGCAATTTACCTTACAGCATTCACTTAATTGCTTATATTATATCATATATTATTGATTGCTTAATCTACATTGAAATTATCTAGTAAGAAGGGACTTATCCGCTGCCCAAAATCTTTTAAATATAAGAAAAGTTTTTGAAACTCCACTATAGTCATTCACCCCTCCCCCCCGCCCCCTCTAACTATAGTTTTACCCTTCTCTGGGACCAGCAATTGGTATCGGAGCAGTGTTCCTAGTATCAGAACCTGTTCAGATCTAATTTCTGGTAACAAGGAGATCACACATTTTCAAAGTAGTTTTCAATTATGTGCTTTCTAGTTATATACATAAATATATCAAATATGTACTTATGGATTCCTCAAACTTTATGTCTAAAGTACCAGATTTTAATGTTAATAATTTTGATGAATATAAAATAAGAATGTTATGTCATCTTGCAGCAACTCATGAGGAGATGCTGGATGTAATTAATGATGGCCCAATCATGATCATGACTGTGATAACCACAGGAGCATATCAAGGAAATGAAGTGAATAAACCCAAGAAACATTGAACCAAGGATGACAGGAGAAGAGCAAATCTAGACTTTGTTGCGAAAGATATGATCTTGAAGACCCTAGATAGCAACATGTTCATGAGAATCAAAGATTGAAAAACAACAAAGGAAATGTGGGACAAACTGGCAGTGATAAATGAAGGATATGAAGAAGTTAAAGAAAACAAATTATCTGTTGCAAAACAGAAATTTGAGAACTTCAAAATAAAGGCTGGTGAATCCATTGATCAAATGGACAATAGATTCTCAAGAATCATCAGTGAACTGCAACAGCTTGGGCATACATATCCTCAGAAAGAAGTGTGCTTAAAGATCTTGAGAGGCTTACCTGAAAGATGGAAGATCATAACATCAGTAATCAGAGGAACAACAAATCTTGCAAACACTGACACCTTGACTCTGATGTCCCAACTAAAAGCTCATGAATTCGAATTGAACGGTGAAGATGGTCCTCCGGCAGAGACACAAAGAACAAAGGTAATCGATAGCAACACGACAAAGTAACTTTCTTTGATTGCATCAAAGAAAGAGACACTAGAACTCAAAGAACAGGTAGCTTTATTAGTTAAACGTTTTGACAGGTTTAGCAAAAGGAAGCCATTCAAAGGAAACTCATCATCAAAGAAGAGATCAAGCTCAAACAAAGATATAAAGAAAAGAGATGATGAATACAGATGCTTCAACTGCAACAAGAAAGGACACTTCAAGGCTGATTGCCCAGAAGAAAACAATAAAGATGAGGAAAAGAAGAAGTACAAAGCATTTGAAAAGAAAAAAGGCAAGAAAGCACTCAAGGCTGAATCCAGCAGTGAAAAGAATGAAGATTTATCTGATAATGACTCAGATGATAGTGATGAAGAAGATAGCTCAGACAATGAAAAAGCTTGACTATGTCTCATGACCAAAGGATTAAATAAAGATGAAGGTGACAGCTCAGACATTGAGAAAGCAAGTCTATGTCTAATGGTCAAAGAATCTGATGAAACTGAGGTAACATCTAGTTCTTACTCTTCATCAAATGCATCCACATCTAACACTGCACAATCTTCTATTCTCCCATTAGATCCAGCAGCCCTAGTCCAAAATCTCATGACTAAATTTGATGAAATTGAGATGAATCATGAAATTCTGGAAAAGGAATGTAAGGATCTAAGAAAAGAATAAAAGATTGAAGGAACAACTGGACAAATTGAAAGCTGAACTAGCTACTAAGGAGATGTACTAACCAAATCAAAAAGCAGCAGACGATAACTCATCCACTGCTAACAGATCAGCTGTGGAAATCCACCTAGCAGCTAAAAACACCACTGCATCACTAAATGCACCAGCTTACAAACCTACAAGAAGGTTTGGATCCAGATCTGGTCTTGGCTACAACAGTCAGGATGAGATTAGAAACAATGGTCAACATAATTCTGAATCCAGGAGCAACATTGGACCAAAATTCAGAAAAGGAAAGACCATAGTTTCAACCACTCATCTTGCACCGGTGAAGTCAAAACCTAATGCAGTAAAATAGCAGACTAAACCATCATTCCAGTCAACCAAAAACAAAGACCTACTGAAAGGTAAAAGAAAGACTTTATCCTTCAGAGGATGATTGGAATGTTGCACCACCAAAATACAAGAAGAAACCACACCATGATGTGCATCATGTGTTTAAGAAAGATCAATCAAGGTATGTTCCTAGACACATGAAGGAGCACAGGTTTCTCACTGCATATTGGAAGGTAAAGAAGGATGCAAATGCATCAAAAAGTAGAGAAAAGTATCAAAATACCTTCAGTAGAAATATTAGAAGCTATTCTGCCATGCCTTATACATATGAAGTTAATGATTTCAATTATCCAAAAAGAAGATCATTTGGACATACACTTGGAGTAGGAGGCATGACTGCTAATAGGTATGGACCCAAACAGTGTTGGGTACCTAAACATAATTAATTTGTTTTGTAGTATGTCTGGTAAATAGACAGTGGATGTTCTAGACACAAGACAGGGAACAAAGGATGGCTCACTGACTTCAAAGCTTTTGATGGACCCAAAGTCACATTTGGAGGCAAAGAAAACCCTGGCAAGATTAAGGGGGAAGGCACAATGCTCAAGAACAATTTGAGAATTCAAAATGTGGCATATGTTAAGGGACTTAATTTCAATCTGATGAGCATCAGTCAATTCTGTGACAAAGGCTACAATGTGCACTTCAACAAGGAAGGATGCAAAGTGATTCACAGCCAAACCAACACAGTAGTTCTTGCAGGGAGAAGAAAAGATAACATGTATGTGGTGGATTGGAAAATAGCTAAAGCAGAAACATGCATGTTTGTCAAAAATAAACAATCAACCAGCTGGATTTGGCATAGAAGATTATATCACTTAAATTTCAAAACCATCAACACAATATCCAAGAACAAGTTAGTTGAAGGCCTACCAGAGATCACATTCAAGAAAGAAAGTCTATGTGATGCATGTCAAAAAGGGAAACAAATCAAAAGTTCCTTCAAGTCAAAGCCCTATCAATCAACAACAAGAATTCTACATATGTTACATATGGACCTATTTGGACCAATCACACCAGTAAGTGTAAGTGGTAAGAAATACACTATAGTAGTGGTTGATGACTTCTTCAAATTCACCTGGACCATCTTCATGAACAGGAAGAGAGAGACACTCAAGAAGATGCCAGATCTACTAAGAAGAATTCAAAATGAGAAAGAATTAAAGATTATCAAGATCAGATCAGATAGAGGCACAGAGTTTCTAAATGAAGTGATCAGAACTTATTGTGAAGAAAATGGAGTATTACATCAACTATCTTCAGCAGGAACTCCACAACAAAATGGTGTAGTAGAAAGAAGAAACAAAACTCTCAAAGAAGCAGTCAGAACAATGATTGCAGAAGCATGCTTACCAAAATGGTTTTGGGCTGAAGCAGCAAACACAGCATGCTATACAGAAAACAGATCAATCATCAACAAACATCATGGAATGACTCCATATGAGATATGGAATGGAAGAAAACCTAACATTTCACATTTACACATGTTTGGATCTAAATGTTTTGTTTTGAACAGGAATCAGTTGCACACCTTTGATGAAAAAGCTGATGAAGCAATCTTTATGGGATACTCAGACACCAGCAAGGCATTCAGAGTACTCAACAAAAGAACATTGGTGATTGAAGAATCAATACATGTAGTCTTTGATGAACCAAACACAAATGGTGAAAGTCTTCAAGAACAAGAAGAAGAAGCAGCACAAAGGGAAGTATATACAAATATAACCATACCAGCTACAATTCTGAATCATCATTTTGAAAATCAAAATGTGCCACAGGTCATTACAACAGAAGAAACACCAAAACTTGAAGCTCATACAGAACCTGAAGTTGCAGAAGGACCAAGTGAAGAACAACTTCAACCTGACTTAAATTGGCTAAGAGATCATCCTGAAGATCAAGTCATTAGAGACATTCACACAGGAGTTAGAACCAGAAGACAATTGGAGCATATGCTAACATGTTTTCTATCACAAGTGGAACCTAAGACTATAGATGATGCAATCCAAGATGCATATTGGATTACAGCCATGCAAGAAGAACTAAATGAATTTGAAAGAAATGAAGTCTGGGAACTTGTTGACAGACCAGATACAGCCAATATCATTGGAACAAAATGGATGTTCAGAAACAAGATGGATGAGCAAGGAACAGTTGTCAAAAACAAAGCAAGACTAGTTACAAAAGGCTATTCTCATGCAGAAGGAATAGATTATGATGAAACATTAGCACTGTTCAGGGTCAATTTATAGTGTTTTTATCGATATATTTGATATCAATTTCCCCCATATATGGATTATTTTCATAGATATCGGGCCTTATAGTCAAATATTGAGTAAATAAGGTTTTTAATGATTAAATATGAAAACGTATCGATTTTTATGTTTATTTGATGTTTTTATATTATTTTGGAAATTATTACGTTTTGGTATGTTTTTGATATTTGTAGATACCCAATTAATGATGGAAAAGATGATCCTAAAAGGCTAAATTCGAGATGGAAGAGGATCAATTAAAGATATGGAAGAATAAAAGAGATAAGGAAAGAAATAATCAAGATAAAGATGGAAAAATCAAGAAATTCGATTTCAAGTCAATATGGACGAGCGTCCATCTGAAAGTGACAGCGTTCAATAGTGGACGGGCGTTTGGTGAAGTGGACGAGCGTCTAGAAGAGATTTACATTCGAGTCTCTCCAGACGCAAGGTGAACGAGCGTTGACTCTCCGTCCAAGGCAAATGGACGGGCGCCCATGTATTCAAACGAGCGTCCCGCGCGCCGCTTTGCCTAAACCGACTTAATCTTCTATTTAAACAGCCGTCGCCCCAACCCTAAGGGCATCCATATTTTTCTTCACATCAAAAGAAACACTGGCCGCATCTTGGAGAGTTGAAGGCGGTCACCCGAGCCTTGTGCTCGGGTGAACCGAGGTTAGATTAGGAGTAGATTATGTAGCTTTTCTTTTCGTTCCCATGGTGTTTCAACCATTGTATCCAAGACTATGTGAGTTCTCTTATGATTAATTTAATTCCAGTTTTTCTTCATGACGTTTGATTTAGTTTGTATTTTTCTATGCGATTTGTATGCCATGTGAATTAGAATCGAAAGATTAGTTCACGATTGATGTTTATAATACGGAAGTTGCGTAAACGTTAGATCACCATAGAAAGATAGGGTTTTTAGCCATTAATGATGACAAGTTAATGAGTTAGATTCCTAGGTTGTTAGGTTCTTTAAATACGAGAGTTAATTGAATCTACACCCGAGTTTTGTTTGGTAAATCAGTCTCAACACTCGAAAGATGAGAGATAGATAATTGAATTCACTACGAAAGTAGGCTTTCATAGCTTGAGAGATAAGTTCACTAAGAGATTAGGGATTTGTGTCTCGTGAAAGGGTGAAACCACAAACTGAATTAGAATCATGAGATTAACTAGAATTGAAATCACTTAGGTTTGTACTTTGGTTGTTCCCATGTTTCTTAGATTAGATTTATTTGAATTGTTATTTGATTTCGATGTTTTGTTTTTTTCGTTTTTATGTTTATGAGTAACAATTGGTAGGATTAAGGAAATTAGATTCAACATCCCAATTCCCTGTGGATCGACCCCTTACTCACTTCGCTCTACTATCAATTACCCAGTATTCGGCCGGTTAGGAGTTAGTTTTGCATGGTAGTTAGGGTTTATAAATTTTCTTTTGTTTTAATGATGCAAAATCCCTCCAACAAGCACCAGTGGCAAGACTGGAGGGAATCAGACTCTTTCTAGCTTTTGCAACACACAAAGACTTCAAAGTCTATCAAATGGATGTCAAAAGTGCATTTCTGAATGGACTTCTGGAAGAAGAAGTATATGTGGAACAACCTCCTGGTTTTCAACTCAAAAGAAAAGAAGACAAAGTATACAAGCTCAAGAAAGCTCTTTATGGACTCAAACAGGCACCTAGAGCTTGGTATGAAACACTATCACAATTTCTGATCAAGAATGGATTCAACAAGGGAACTATAGACAAAACTCTGTTCAAATTAGAGGAAGGAACAAGTACACTACTAGTACAAATCTTTGTTGATGACATCATCTTTGGATCAGAGGATGAAAAGCTGTGTGAGAAATTTGCAAACCTGATGAAGAGCAAATTTCAGATGAGCATGATGGGAGAATTAAATTACTTTCTTGGTCTTCAAGTAAAGCAAATGAAGGATGGTATTTTCATTAGTCAAGCCAAGTATACAAAAGACTTAATACACAAGTATGGTATGGATACAAGTGGCACAGCAGATACACCGGTGTGCAAGAGTCATTCTTGGAAAAGATGAAACTGGAAAAGATGTTGATCAGAAAATGTATAGATGAATCATTGGATCCCTACTCTATCTAACTGCAAGTAGACCTGATATAGCATTTGTTGTATGAGTATGTGCAAGGTTTCAAACTCAACCAAAAGAATCACATCTTCTAGCAGCCAAAAGAATAATCAAATACCTGAAAAACACTATTAATGTTGGAATTTGGTATCCAAAAGATGGAGGATTCAAGTTGATGTCATACTCAGACTCTGACTATGTTGGATGCAAGATAGATAGAAAAAGCACCTCTGAAACATGCCTGATGCTAGGCACCAGGCTAGTCTCTTGGTTCAGTAAAATCAAAACTCCATATCTACATCAATAGCTGAAGCAGAATATATAGCAGTAGGCTGTTGTTGTGTATAAGTACTTTGGATTAGACAACAGCTAAGTGATTATGGAGTGGAGGAAAAGACTATCCCAATCATGTGTGACAACACAAGTGCCATATCTATCACTGAAAATCCAGTGTTGCAATCAAGAACAAAGCACATTGATGTGAGACATCACTTTATCAGAGATCATGTTGAAAAAGGAGATGTTATCCAAAAATACATTCCCACTGAAGATCAATTGGCTGACATCTTCACTAAACCACTCAGTCATGAAAGATTTAGCATGTTAATAACTGAGTTGGGAATGATTGAAATTGACTAAGTACCAAAGAGCGGCTAACTGGAGTAATCAGCCAAGTGACTTAATCAGTTGTTTAAACCTTTTCCATTACAGGAGATGTAGCAGGTAAGGCACTGGTACTCAGTGAAGTTAACTTCACTGATTGTTAGGAACGGTAAAATAAAGCAGCTCAGAAAAAAATTCACTACATCGGCTAAGTGACCAGCCAAGGCACTCCACCGAAATGAAGATTGGAGTCATGGGCAAATTATAGTGTGAACAAAATCAACTTTTATACATGTGGAGAATAAAGAAGCTATGGAGGATTAATCTATGGATGATTACACACGTGGAGATCAAATTACAATCATGGAGGTAACCATATTATTTTTGAATTACAAACGCCTCGATTCCCAGGATTTATCATTACTTACCTCAATCCACTCCCCCATTACACTCGAATATAGTGATTTATATACACAAAATCACGCCATTATGTCATAAAATCCTTCCACATTCAAACCACGTTCACACTACCCAAATCACCCTATATAAACAACACTTAGAAGTTTTTCAGAAATCTTTACACTCTCTTGCAAATAAAAATTCTATTGCAAATTCGAAGCTCTCCTTGAAATATTCTCTTAACTTCCAACAATGGCTTCATCCTCAAACACCCAAACTGTATATGAAAATTCTATTGCTACTGGATCGTTCTTTCAGGAAGAACACTACTTAAAACTATGCGGAAATGATGAGGAAGTGAAACGTTTTCCAGCTGGATGCAAAAGCCTAAGATTATCAACGTTTCTAAACCCTCCAATAACCGCAATCTGTTATGAAAGTCTAATCACCTTCTGGAAAACTGCAAAATATGTTCTTGGACACCTAGCAGAAGAAGGTGATGAATGGGAGGAAGACAAGATTGTTGCGTCTATCAACGGCACAGAAGTGGTCATCACAGCAAAGGTAATTTGTACTCACCTTAATCTTTCAAATAAGGGTCAAGCGAAAGTGACATTGGTACCACAAAACATGGATGATTTCTGGACAAAAATCACCAAAACTGCAAACCCAGGATCTAAGAAGGTCAATTGCCTTAGATCTGCCCTAAAGAAACCATTCAGTGAGTTTAGTGCCCTAATTAGAAAGAGCACTGAAGGAAAGCTAGGAGCAAATAATGTCATGACAGAGGCCAAAATGTGACGAATAGGAATCATCTACAACAAGTTAGAGTTCAATTGGGCATCCTACTTCTTCCAGAGAATAAAAGAACAAATCCAGGGAGAAGAAACTGCGGTCAACAAGGGATTAGCAGAGAAAAAGAAGAAGAAAAAGGGGATTTTATGGGTGAAGAAATCCAATGGAATACAACTACACTATCTTTTGCATTGTTTGAATGTTCCTATGATACATCTCCATAAGCTGCATGAATCCAAAATCATGTTCACGTATGTCAAACAACAAAAGCAAGCAGAACGAGGGAAGAGAAAGAAATCCACAACACACCCCTCGGCCAAAGAAAGAAGCAAAAAGTTCAAAGAAACGTGGACAAAGAAAACTTTGGACAGTTAATTGATGAAGAAGAGAAAGAAGACTCTAAAAGTGAAGCAGAACAACCACAAGAAGAAAGTGGCAGTGAAAATGAACAATCTCCACATAAGGAGACTGCAAGTGATGCTGGAGATAACGATGAAGAAACTTACGAAGAACCTGCACAATTGTCTACAAATGACATTGATGATAGGATTGCAGAATATCTTGAATGGAAGGTAGGGGATTCCCGAACTCAACTTCAAGACTCCGAACGCATGCTCTCTGAGGAGGCCTGGTTTTTCAATTTTCTGGGAATCACTACCTTAGTTGGTGTACTTGATGAATCTCCACTCTGGGACATTGTTGATGCAACGAAGGCAAAACTGTCACAGATCCCTGACCAAAACAGTGATTACTCGGAAGACAGTGAAGATGATCAGGACAATACTGATCAGGATGATGGTGATGATCATGATGATAATGATGACGATAATCCCCACGCTGATGATGGTGATACACAAGGAGAAGAGGTTAACATTCTCCTAAGTTCGTTTCTACAACCATAAGGTTCAACAAAGTCAACACCAGCTGACACAACCTCACCAACATCACAAACTAAGCCAGCTAACAACCCTGAGCAAATTCCCCAAATTCCTGTGGATACTACTATTCAGCCGACAGTGGTATTAGACACTGGCTCTTTGCTTGCCACCCCAGTCAAGGAATCTCAAAGCCTGAGCAAGCAAGGGAATAGCAACTCAAACCACACCAGCACACACATCCACCCAAATACTTGAAGATTTGGAAATCGATGCAGATGTTACTCAACATCAAGACAGATGACAGCAAGCAAAACTAGAACCAGCTGACATCCGACACAAACTCTCTCAGCTGGCCAATAGCATCTCCAATGAGACTTTTGAAAAAGCTGCAGATCTGCTGGCTGATGAATTGGAACAACAAGCCATGCAACTCAGATCCATGACTTTAGCATTCAATGATAAAAGTTACTCTATTGAGCAAAAGTTTCAAGCCAATGCAGAGTACATTGATGCACAGAATGTTGTTTTCCAACAACAATGAAATTTGATGAGACAGCTCAACATCAATATTACAAACAACCTTGCAGGTCTCAGACAACACATCTCTCAGGAAAATGACTCTATGGTAGTGGCATTTGGCACGAGATTCCGCAGTGTCACTAAGAAACTGACTGATCATGACAATAGATTCACATCAATTGAGTCAAAATTGGACTCTCTGATTGGCACAGCAGAGGCTACAAATAGCATCTTACTCCAGCAAATGGATGATGCAGCCAAAAAGAGGGAAAAAAAAGATAAGCCTGAAGGTTCAACGATTAGACCCCCAAACTTCACTGAAGAATAGCTGAGGGCAAGGGATAGAGAAATCAGGATCATAAATGAAGCAGAAGAGCAGCAAAGGACGGCTAGAGAAGAAAGAGAAAAAGCCCTAAATGAACCCTGCATCGGATTTCCCCATCATTTTCAAAGAAGGGATGATGATAGAGATAGATCAGGTGGACAACAAAGATCTGGACAACAAAGACCTGGATCCAGTCAACAAAGAAGGTCAGCAAAAGATCACAGATCTAGCACTAGCAGAGAGAAAAGAAGCTTCCCAACTCACAAAAACAGGCAAGTGTATGAAGCTGAGATCCTAGATCATGTGAGAGAATTCTTCAGAGTTCAAGAAGGTTTGTATCCAAATCAGACACAAGATCAAGCATGGGCAGATTGGCTAAGCTACCAGGATGAAAATAGGAGAGTTGACATGGCCAAAGTATACAATGATATTAAAATACAACATGCATCTCTCCAGCAAAGTGGTGGAACCAGCAGACCAAGTTCAACCATACCACTTTCTGCAAAAGGACCAGAAGATTTGCCAACTGAGCAACAAGAAGATTTCAACTATATGGAAAAATTCTTTAACCCTATGGGAAAAATGAATAAACAAGACCAATGGGGTCTATACAAAAATCTCAAGTTTGCAGACTCACACATTGCAGAAGCTAGGGAGAGACTTGAGAAACACTTTGGAGAGCCCAGGGCAAATGAAACTATGCCTGACTTCAACAGACTCTTTGCCAAAAGAATATTCCAAGGAGTATATGAATACACTTCTTTGGCATACTGGAAGTGGAAGTTTCCAGAAATTGATTGGAAAGACATTGAGGACGTTCAGACTACAAAATTCAAGAGGTACAAAGCAGAATTAAGCAAAATGTAGTCACTGTTCCTTTAGTACACTTTGAGATCATCATTTCTGATTGCCCTTAAATGGATGAATAAAATTTTTGAGTTCTACTATGTTAATAATTATCATTGAAAAATTTGTTACACTTATGTTCAGGCTTATGAGGGTTTTGGCATCATCAAAAAGGGGGAAATTGTTAGGAACATTTTATTATGTTTTGATGATGGTCATACTAGCTGTTATAGCAAGCCTGAAATAAGTTAGAATTCTTTCTATAAGTCTTTACTTAGAGTCTGACATGTTGTATAAGTTGAGTCAGACAAGTATTGTACTAGTTGGTAGGACGGCAAAGTAAAAATAGATTTTCGGCAGAGTGAAGCCAGCCAAGTATCAACAGAGAAGTAATGAAGACATATGGTCTGACTTATAACCAAGGAAGTCTGTGATGACCTTGGATAAGTCTAAGCAATGTGTCAAGTGATGAAACTTGATGTTTAAATATGGTGTACACTGATCTCACCCCAATCATGGATCAGTGAAGTTCAAAGACTCTCCTTTAATGAAGGAAACAGTGAATCGGCAGAGTAAACTGACTTTCGGCTGAGTGAAGACAAAATAGTGAAGGAAGATCTAAACGGCAAAGTCAGGTGGATCACTTGACCGTTCAGAGAACGGCTGAGTAAACCTTACTCGAAATACGAAGAAGATACATAAGATCAAGCATTAAATGCACAATCAATAGAGGATCAATCAAGGACAGATTTTATGGTAAACGTTTGAAGAAAAATCCGATCACTAAAATCAAGGAGAATATAATTAAGGGGGAATCAAGAATAAAATCAAGGATTATTCCCCTCATTAATATAGCCAACAGACGGAAATTCAAATCAAGAATAATCAAGACTATAAATAGAAGGCACTGCCAGAAAAACAATACAACACAGTGAACGATCATAAATCTAAGCAGAAACTCTGTCAAAATAAAAAGTCTTCTATTTGTGCTAAAAGGAAATATCCAATGATCAACTAAAATCTAAGAGCTACAAATCAAACATCAAGTATTTAGATTGATCAACAAGTTGGTGAATTCAATTCACATAAATAAAGCAACGGAATCAGAGCCATCTGAGAGGGAGTTGTGTTTGTGATAGCTGCTGAAGGATTTGATTCCAAGGAGCAGTGAAAGAGACTGAGTCACTGATGCTATTGTAGTCAAGGAGTGATAGTCTTGTAGATTGTGAAGCTTAGGAAGTCAAGGACAATCGTACTATTGTATCTGTGAAAACAATAGTGAATTCCTCCAATCATCACAGGAGAAGAGTGGATTAAGGGATTACACCACCCTGAACCACTATAAGTCTTGTGTCAATTTACCTTATTGCATTCACTTAATTGCTTATATTATATCATATATTATTGATTGCTTAAACTACATTGAAATAATCTAGTAAGAAGGGACTTATCCGCTGCCCAAAAGCTTTTAAATATAAGAAAAGTTTTTGAAACTCCACTATAGTCATTCACCCCCTGACTATAGTTTTACCCTTCTCTGGGACCAACAATAAGTCACCCGAGTCTGTATCCCTCAGCGAACTTACCTTCTTCAGTTCTGAGTGAACTTTTGTTCTGGGTTCTGAGTCACATTTTCAGTTTGAGTCAATATCAAGTTTTCTTGATGATTTCCAGTTCTTAGTTATACGACTCTCTAACTATTACAGTGCTTGTCTGATATAACCTATGCAATTATCAGACTCTAATAAATCATATACATTTAGTTCTAGACATCTTTTAGCTTTTCACTATAACAGCTAGCTTCAACACTTCATCAATGGGGTGTAAACATACAATATAGATGAATCGTCATCAAAACTCAAATTTTAATTCTAACACACTTCAGTTACAGTGTTACTAGCAATGGTGGCACAATAGGACCTTGGACTTTAGCAGTAGATGTGAAGATAACCTTTCTATATGGTGAGGTAAATAAGGAGATATACATGACTCAGCCAGAGGGGTTCCAAATTCCTGGCAAGGAAGCATTTGTTTGTACGTTGAAAAGTCCTTGTATGGACTGAAGCAAGATCCAAGTCTGTGGTATAAAAGGTTTGTTAATTACATGATCCAGCTTGGTCATAATAGAAGCCCATATGACTGCTATGTTTACAACAATTAGCTGAGAAATGGATCATACATCTATCTTTATTTGTATGTGGACGACATGTTGATAACTGCAAGGGAGAAGTCTAATATTCAGAATCTAAAAGACCTTCACAGTGCTGAATTTGAAATGAAGATTTGGGTGCAGCCAATAAGATATTAGGGATGGAGATCTGGAGAGATAAGAATCAGAGGAAGTTGTTCTTGTCTCAGCAAGGTTATATACAGAAGATTTTAACCAAGTTTGGTATACCTGCTTCAAAACCTATCGATACTCTTATGGCAACCAAGGAAGATATCTGGTTGAAGGGACTAGTCAGTGATTTGGGGCTACATCAAGATTAGAGACGGATATATGTGACAGTTTGAGTTCAATTTTTCTGGCTAAGAGAACCCAGTATATTGATTTGAGGTATTATTTCCTAAGAGGTGACATGAGGGTTCAAGTAATGAAGATCAGCACCAAGGAGATTCCTGTTGATATGCTTACTTAACCGGTTCAATAGGGCATGTTTCAATTGTGTCTGGACTTGCTGAACATTCATATATTATAATCAGAAGTCTGGATACTCAGCTAAGGGCAGATCAGCTTACGGGATTCTGTGGAGAAATCTGGTACAGTAAAACCTGGCATTGGTGAATGCATATAATACAGCATATCGGTTATGCTATCTGGTGACTTTGTATGAGAGTTTAAGTCAAGGTGAAGATTTGTCAAAGTCTGACTTGATCTGAACATCTGGTGGAACAAAATCTAGGATCAACTAAGAATGATGGTCTACTGATCGAGGGTATGCAAGTCTGGGAAGCCAGTTGGGTTGAAGTGAGTTGAGTTTCATCTGTCGGCAGAGTGAATCTGCTGAGTCTATTGAATACTGCTATGTTTTATACTCATCTGGTAACTTAGCTGAGCTGAGTTACATCTGGTGGAGTCAGCTGGAGCTGGGGTCCACATCTAGGACATTTATGGCAGTTCCGAAAAAATCTTATGTTTCTAGGGTATAGTGATATGTACTTATAAATACCGCTAACTGAATCAATATAGTGTGTGAAAACATTGTAACTTTTATGCATAGTAAAATATCTCCGTTTTTGTCCGTAAAGTAGTCGGCATAACGCCGAACCCCACGTTAAATCACTGTTTTCTCTTTGTTTCAATTTTTTTGTCAATTTCCGCCATAATTTACATTTGAGTTGCTTCGGTTTGTTCTCTCTTGAGTAGCAAGTAATACGCAATCCGTTTTTACGCAAAGCATATTGAGTTACTACTTTCTTACAATATTTACATCATCATTAATTTTTCAAACCCTCGTGTTATTTACTGCGACAATGTTGATGCCACTCATCTAAGTGCGATTCCAGTTTTGTCACTCTCGCATGAAACATATCGTCATTGATGTTCACTTTATCCGAGACCTCATGCAATCGGCCGAACTCAAAGTAGCTGATTTCTCTGCCAAAGATCAATTAGTTGACATGCTCACCACACCCCAGATTAAGGCTCACATTACCTCATGTGTGATCAAGCATGGCCTTCACACCCTCGGTCCAGTCGTAGGGGGCATAACAGAGATTTACTCATCATATACATTATTTCCCTGGCTAGCAAGATTCTAGGATCTTAATCATTCCTTTTACTATATGTGTCCCTTAATAATGGTCATTTGAGAAAGATGAGTTTTCTTTTAATATAGTCATTTAGAAAGAGATTTTTTTTTCATTCTTTAGTTACACCCAAATTTCTACCTTTACGCCATAATTTTAAACTTTTTCCACACCATTTGTTTAAACAAAATTCAGTCCAACAATTCAATAAAAAATAAATGATTGCAATCAACTTCAGATCTTATTGTTCATTAATCTCACCACCACCCATTTCCACCGTCTCAACCATCTTCGAACAGCTCATGGTTGTCATATTGATGGGTAATCCATTGAATATTCGGGTCTGACCCAGTTTCTTTTCCTCCACTTTTGCAACCCAACCTGCATATCATAGAAGAGCTACACGCACCAGTAATAAATAAAGAAACTATGGGCAACCACAATTTCTCGAAAAACTCTTTGCTCCAGCTCATCATCACATCATTTACAACAAAAATGGGTCGGGTCACTCTAGTATCCTTATTATACCTCTCATCTAGAAATGATTCAATTCCTGCCCTCAATTTCTTGTGCTGCTGATTGTGAAATAGTTCAACCCAGATTTGGGTTCGGGTCGAACTCCCTCGCCCATACGTTCTAGCGTAGGTGGTGATGGTGGTGGTGGGTCGGGGAGATTACTTTCAGAAAAGGGTGACAGAGTGGACAGAGGAGAGATTAGAGGGGAGTATAAGTATATGTTTACAATTGTGATAAGAGGACATGCGTTTGCATAACTTTGTGCACGGGAAAATATGGAATTGACGAAAAAAAATGGCAGCACCAATATTAGTGGTTTAATGGATTCCTTGTTCTTCTGCTGTAATTTATGCTCTTTTTTTTGGGGGGTGGCGGCACTATTTGTGGGAGTAGGAGAGGAAAGATTTAGGGTTGGTTAATCAATGGGAGATAAGATGGAAAATATATATTTTTACTTTTTAGAGTTGAATATCTTACAGAAGAAGAAAGAAAAATTGAACGGGATGAAGTTATGAAGATGCAGTTGAAAAGGAAGAGAAAAATGGGAAGTGGGAAGGGGGCGACGTTTTTTTCTGTGGTGGGGATGTTTGTTAATTTTAAAATTTTTGGAGGAGTAAATGATAATATTAAAATCTGGTGGTAGTTAAAAAAGTTTGGCAAAAGTGTTTCTTTTTTCTAACTCTGCAATGAAAATGGGGTGTAAAGATATATCTAATAACCCTCAAATATTTGATGTGGTAAAACAAGTAGATTTGTCTTTTTCCATATGAATGATGTACAGTGGTAGAATGACTGTATACGAATAAAGGGCGACTAAAACATAAATTATTACATTATTTTCCTACTACCTCAAATTTATTGTTCATTACAAAAAAAATCAAAATTTCCTTTTATTACATTAATGTTATATCAAGGGTAAATTAGATTTTATTATCTAAAATTAGTTACATTTATACACTTGCTTAATATATGTAAAACTTCAAAGTGGTTGCGATTTTCCGTAAAACTAATTACTCCATCCGTTCCAAAATAACTTAGTACTCACTACGTTTCAAAATAAATGAGGCAATTGCAAAAAAGTTTTGTTGCAAAATAATTCAGGTAGAACATTTTCCAAAACAAAATTTAATGCATTTTCCTTTTTATACCCATGTTTTTATTTTTTCCATACATTGTCTTAAATGCTCTAGCATTATTATTCCATTTTCTATAAATGTATTCTAGTCTTTATCTAATCAAAATTAAAACAATTAATTACTTTCTAATCTGCATGTGTTTTCCTATTATCTCAGTTATTGTTAAACGGGAAAGTACGTTCATTCACTTTCTTAATTTGCCGAATACTCTAAAGTGGTTGTAATCTCATTAATTATTTAAAGGTTGTGATTTTCCCGGATTTAGATTATTATTTTGCCCTTGAATTCCCCAAATATTATATTCTCCCACTCATCAACTCATATTCTTATTTTGTCCTTTAATCCCCCAATATTCTATTCTCCCTCTCATTACCTCATTGTAATATGGGTTCTTTTAAATATATTTTTTTAAGCAGCCATATTAATTTTTTTCCTTAAAAAAGAGTCCGTGGCCGGAAAGGTAGCGACCTCAAACTCTTTCCCAAAAAAAATGCCCTAGAAGAAAATAATTTAATGAATAGAACAAACAAGCCGGAAGAAATACCTTATATTAATGTCCTACTTTATAATTCAACTGAAGTACTGATTGAAGCTAAAATTTACCCCAACAAAAACAATTTATAAGGACTCGAAACTGTGGGCAAACTAACTCTCTAACCGGCAGTGTACCGGGTCGATTTCTAGAATAGCTACAGGAGTACGAGGTCGAACCCAAAGGAATCCTCCTTGCAAGTACCAAAGTGAACGTAATGCTTAGTCTAGGTGATCAATGTTCTTAAGGTTTTGTTTACTACAACGACACTAAGTGGTTCTAACTAACGAGTCTAAAGATAAACAGAACGAAAGAAGATTAAACTACTAGGTTTTAACGATAAATTAAGGGACATAGCCGAACCATGATCAAAATAGCTAGTTTCACCCAATGGAATGACAAAACCGAGAGTGTGCAATAAACGAACAAACTCTTACATTCAATTTCACGGGTACGTACTCCTAATCCCGGTGCTAAGGTCTGAACAACTCTTCCCCAACACCTTATGCCAAGCTAACTAACCTTCCCTAAGGGAGATTCATCAACAAGACAAGATATGCACGAGAGCCGTTTAAACGTTAAAACGAGTAACCTCGCACTACAATGCGATCCTAGAACCCTTTTCCCACACCCCTCTATCCGAACAACTCTCAAGATTGATGTGTGTGATTTTTGACCTAGGTGATCAATCTAGCCCAAATCCGTTATAACGAGTTCTAAGACGTGAAATATGCAAGATACAATAATAAAAAGCACTACCCACTCCTAATTTCATCACCCAAAGGGTGATTTCACCAAATTTCACATAATTCGACTATGTAAGTGTTTAGCTACTCATTATACTAATCAAAACATGCACAAAACAGTAAATAAGAGTCATAACAAGTAAAAGAGAAGAGAAATATACCATAAAATTGCAGAAATTCGGATTGAGATCCAAAAAGTACAAAATAAAGAAGTAATTAAAAGGTGGTCTCTTAGTGTTTGGAATGAAAATCTAAGCTAAGAAATGGAAATATTGAGCTAAGATGTTGTTGATTTACACTAAGAGAAAGTATTCTAAGCTATTACAAAAATCGAGCTAAAAAGGGTAGAGTTTTGCTAAGAAAAGCTTGATTATCAAGAAATAGTCTAAGGGGGGTATTTATAGGTGAAGGGAAAATCTGCTGCAAAATCGGTTCAAACGCGCGTTTAGAGGTCTGGAACGGGCGTTTGCAATCTTCTAACGCACGTTTCGCTTAGTTGGAACACGCGTTTCGCATAAATTCTGGGCAGGGACTTGACTGTTCTTCATCTGGAACGCGCGTTTAAGATGGTTGGAACACGCGTTTAGAGTGGTTTTCAAACGCGCGTTTGAAGGGCTTCAATTCTGAATCAAGTCTGGACTTCTGGAATGCGCGTTTGGGGGCTTCAAACGCACGTTTGATGTATGGAACGTGCGTTTGTGGAGTTCAAACGCGCGTTTGGCCCCTGTTTCCCCAAATCTTCACTTTTCTTCCTTTTTTGGGCCCTCGTCTTGCCTCGATCATGCTTTTCACCATTAATCGTCACCTTCCGGGTCCTCGAGACACCAATACCCCTTCAATATCATAAACAACCAAAAACATCCAAACGATTCCGGAGGGTAAAAGTGTTCGGAAATGGGGTTAATAACAACAAAAATGGGGTAAGAATTCATCAAAGTAATGGAATCATTCCCCGTGCCATAAGCTCACGATATCACCCCGAAAACGGTCTAATTCACCCAAAATTGTGCTGAAAGTGTGGTAAACGGGGGTAATTAATGCACCGGAGTCACGTAAAGTTGACTCCCATCAAGTACAAGTGTGTGTGCGACTGCGAACCCAATACTTTAGACATCAAAGCAACGCACATTTCATGTGGAAACAGACACAATTTCATTTAGACCACAGGTTCTACAAAGTGAATGCTAGATATTATATCTTAAAGCACCGTAAATAAAATATTATATCTAATTTGCTTTAACCAATAGAGGTTGTTCTCGGTGAAAAGGACTCTGGTCACTTTAATAAAAGTTTTCGAATTTTTAGCCATTATGATTACAGCAAACTCTGTTGAGCGATCCTTACCTTTGTTGCAGGACAATGATTAGTCTCACATGAATGTTTAGAAACAACTTGCGAGATGCAAAAATATATTGCTATAACATCAACTGTTTAATATAGTTACAGTGATTTTCTTATCTTACACAGATGCAAAAACAGAAATGATTTATTCGAAAAGATAAAAATAATTAAAATTGTCTTCACCACGCATTTGAGGTCTACCTTATCGGATGAATACAGTAAATGATTGGCAGCAATGTACATTAATTGTAAAGAAAATTTACACACAATATTTTTTTCCCTTATTTTTTTTCCTTAAAGCCTCCGGTATTAAGGATCAACTGGTCGATGAATTCAGAGTTCGGTCCGGGTCGTGCCTGCACAGTCTAACTCAAGGGTAAGGCCTGGCCAAAAGATATTTTTACTTAAATTAATAAATGATATTAGAAAATATCAATTTTGAATCGAGTCTATAAATAAATTAACTTAATAATAATTTAAGATAAAACATAAAACATCTATATCATGAAACATTAAATGTCTAATTTATCAACAACAAAAAAAACAATTAAACAAATACTCATTTCATTTAAAACAAACCATTAGCCTATTAGTACCATGGTCAATTTTATAATGTTGATTATATAATCAGTTTTTAAATTGAAAAAGGATAAATAAAAAACTTACATTAACAAAAAATTGATTTAACACGTTCTTCGACTCATCTATCTCAGGAAGAGACGATAGAGCATTAAAGATTTCATCATTTGAACACTCATTTCAACCGTCCTCTTCTTAGTCAAAAGCCCTACCCGGTTCTTTAAATTCTTTAACGCAGACTGCAATGTGTGGGTTTTAAGACGGAAATCTGTCAGGTACAACGAAGAGAATATAATGTAGAGACGGGATTATAGAGAAAACAGAGGAAAATTTTAATTATAATATCCATTTAGCTCAACTACATGTGAAAAAAATAATTTTATATACAACATTTACAGTTAAATGCTCAGCTAACGAACTAACCACCCTCCCAGCTAACTAGTAGCTAACTGATTAACTACCCTTGGGTCATGACATCCCCTTCCCCTTGAGCAACACCTTGGCCTCATGATGGTGGGAATTTAGGAAAGTTGGCCACGATGTACTTAGAATCTTTCCAGGTTGGCCTCATGGTGGTGAGAAATCAAGAAACATGGCCATGATGTACTTAGCATCTTCCCTGTTTGCTGCTACAATATCCTAGTTGATCCTTTTCATTAACCATTTAACCACACCTGCAGTTTGTCTCTTTATAGTTTTGATATCCCTGACATTTTCAGGATATATAGTCATGTGGCCACAATCTATTGTAATAAAAGGATGGGAGGAGGTAGGAATGTGAGCCCCTTATATCTTTTGAGCATGGAAATATAGAACACATGGTGTAATTTTGAGCTCTTGGGTAACAACAACTTGTATGCCACAAGGTTGATCTTGTTTATCACCGTGCGGGGACCAAACTACCTTGCAGCAAGCTTCAAATTCCTCCTTATGCCAATGTAATTAGCCCATATTGTGGAGGTTTTAGGGAAAATTAAGTCCCCAACTTGAAACGCTCTACATGTTTTTCATTTTGTCAACAAAATATTTCACCTTAGCCGGAGCATGCTCCATATGCTCCTTTTGTTCTCTGGTGAGCACATGTTTTTGTTAAAAGAACTCATTCACTGTGAATGCAACACCGCTGTTGAAACTTCCTAATCGTATAGTAGTAGGTGATAAGTCAAGTAGATGATACTTTTTACGATAATTTATCCCATGTTCTCATGCATTTATTGATGTTTTCGTATCAATTTGAGTCATTATTTGCTTAGTTTCATCCATATGTGTAGATAGCAATTATTATATATAATATCATATTTTGATAAGTTTTGTACCGGTTATAGTAACCGGAGCGTCGTGTTGGGTTTATGCTTGGTGTTTTGGTGTTGTTTTACATGATTATAGGTTGACCAAGACCCCGATGGACGATACATGTTGAGCCTAAACACGTCTTTTGAGAGCTAGAAGAGTGTGCTGGAAGATAACAAGTTCAAACGGATCAATTGTCTTTTGCGTTTCTACCATAACATTAATTCAATAGACATTTGACCCTGCTTAGATGCATTTCCTGGAGAAATATTTTTCATGAGAGCTGTAGATCAAGAAACGATCTTTCCAACACATTTTGAATCACATCAATCAGACGTCTGCAGCTCAAGTTATAGCCATTTTGCTGAGATGTTGTGAAGGACGGCATACACCGAGACTACTTCCGGTGCACGCCGGAGAGTTGCAGATTTTCAGAGATGATGCCAGTGTGCACCGTGACTACTTCCGGTGTACACCGGAAGCAACGCAGAAATCAGATTTTTCAGCTTAAAAAGTCAATTTTAGATCTATTTTGAGAGATCACCCATTCCATCTTCTTCCACCTCTCTCTTGGAGCATGAAGACACTTCTCCAAGGGCTCTTTGAGGTTTATGCAATTATCTTTCCTTGAGTTCTTGCAATCTTGTTTGGTTACCTCTTTATTTACTTTTAGAGCTTATTTCAAATTATGAAATCCTCAAGTGACATTTGGGTTTCAAACCATGGAAGGCTAAGATTTTTCTAGCCAAGATTATGTATTTCTGATAGTTGTTATCTCTATTAGTTGATTGGGAATGTTAATTTGCATTCATAGCTTCATGTGTGTAGTATATCTTTTCCTATATACATTGTATTGCTTGTTTGTATTGAATTGATCACCTAGAACCTACACACACACACACACACACACACACACACACACACACACTTAGTTGAGACCGAAAAGAGATATTAGGTGTGGGAGAAGGGATAGAAAAACCGGAAGGTAAAATTGATCTTAATTGGAATTCGATTTCTTATCCGGGGAGTTCTGACATTGTCATTGCATTCAAGTTCATATCATGTTGAATCATTAGGTCTGGGACACTTAGACCAAGGAGGAGACATAGAGTAGTTTCATTCATTCGTATGAGGGGAAACAACTAGCTTAGGAGTGCACCGGTAACACAAACTTGAACACTAATGGAAGGTTGGTAGGTAGTTCATTTCCATGATACTAGTAGAGATATACTTGATCATTGCATTGTCTTGGCTAGGCTTTTTATCATTTTATCACCCTTTGTAGTAGTAGATTTTTAGATACATTTACCTTCTTGAATTATTGCGACTTAGATCAAGATAATAATAGCTTTTTGGTGTTCAACCTACCATTCATCGTGGATACGACCTTGACCACTAGACTAGACTACAATTGACCTGGTACACTTCCGGTAAGATTGGACATCTAGAAAAGTTTCGATCAAGTTTTTTTGGCCCCGTTGCTGGGGATCGTGTAACGGTTGATAATTATATAAGTTCAAAATTCTTGAGAATAGGTCAATCTTTTTCTAATCTCTTTTCTATTTTATTTTTTGGGTGCTTACCTCTTTGGTAAGTCACCAAGTGTTATTTGATTGTGTTCTTGTTGTTTCTCTCTGGTAGTGGATGAATCGTTCTCGTCGAGAAAAGGCACCAGACACACCCATCATTCCGGATATCAATACGTATATTAGGGATTTGGTCAAAGAGAAGAAAGGTAGTAAAGCTCGTCGTAGTTTGGAACTTGGTAGAGAATCTTCCCAAGCATTCTCTAGACAAGAAGAAGAAATGGATGAGAATCTTTTGAATGCGCCAGACGGGCAAGTACATGGGAATACCTAAGTTGAACCAAACTTAATCCCTCAAAATCGAAATCTTAACCCAGCACATAACAACAATCCACCATCACCAAAACCTCCACTTCCACAACCCAACAACCGGAACCGGAACCAAAATAACCGTTACAACCCTCCCAACCAAAGATTTATTTGTGATCAAACCATGAGAAGAAATGAAACCAACAAGCCAATCCTCCTACCCAATGTTGGTGCAAACAACTTTGAGATAAAGTCTCATCTTTTTGGATTGGTGCTGACAAGAGCTCAATTTCATGGTGATAATGATGAGGATCCACATCTACATCTTTATCAATTTGAGGAGTTATGCAACACGGCCAAGAGTCAAGGTATTCATAGAGAGTTGACTAGAATGTCAATGTTCCCATTTTCATTGAAAGGAAAATCTAAGGATTGGTTTATGTCACTCCCTCACCAATCTTTGACAAGTTGGAAGAGAATGAGTTTTTGAAACAATATTTCACTCCGGGCCGGAATATGGAATTAAAGGTTGAAATGGCTAACTTCAAGCAAGGAGACATTGAATCACTTGGGGTTACTTGGGAAAGAATTTAGAGGTTGTTGAGAGCATGTCCCGATCATGGCTATTCCTTGGATATGCAAATCCAATTCTTTTGTCGAAGGCTAAGGAAAGAGTCACGTGCGGAAGTTGATCAAGTATGTAATGGTTCCTTGATGATGAGTGTGTCACAAGATGTCTATGATGCCATTGAGAAAATTTTGAAAACCGGCTCAAGTACAAGGAAAGTAGCTGTTGTGGGAGAGTCATCCTCATAAACGGAGGTGTTAGAACAATTTGCATCCCTTAGAAAGAAAGTTGAAGAATTCAATCTAGCAAGAGTTTGGGGAGTGAAAATTCTAGTGATACGGCTTATGAAAGCATGAGGAATAATAATGTGCCTATGGGATTAGTGAAACCCGTTGAATATTCAAAGGAAGAAGTGAGCTTTATGCAACAACACTTGAAGCTCAACATTGCTCACACCAAAGCATACAACAATATCATGAGAGATCATCCCACTTTCCATTGGTCCGATAATTCAACAAAACATGGACCCGGACTATCTATTGAACAACAACAAAGGCATCCATCAACGCCAATGTGCAACAACAAGGTGAATACCAAGAAAATCCCTCTTACCAACAATCACCACCACATCATTTTTACCAACAAGCTCCTACTCAACATGCCCCTGTTCAACAAAGTTATCAATCAATAGAAGAGGTTTCTCAATGGAAAAATTTTATGGAAAACTTGATGGGTGTAGTTTCTATTCAAGCCGCTAATATGCAAACAATGATGAATTCTATTGGTGTGATTTCCCAAGATGTTGGCAATTTGAAAACATCCATGGTGAGTTAAAATACAAGAATGAGAACTACGAAAGCATCAATGCGAGGTATTGAAGACCATTTGAGTAGGGAAGGTGAGCGATATAGTAGTAGACCACTGGGTGGATTTCCATGTAATACCGAGAGAAGTCAATGCTATCATCACCCAAAGTGGAAGGTTATATGGGCGTAATGAAGGATGCAATGAGGTTGAAGAAGATTTGAATGATGTGAAAGAGGAAGAGTGGAGTGAAGAAAAGGAAGAGATCATTGATTGTTTCTTCAAAAATGATGGCTATGTTGAGGTGGAGAAAGAAGAAGAATGGATAAAAGTCTCGAGAATCTTGAAGAATCCGAGTGCTAGTGATTTGAGAACATTATTCAACAAACATGTTTGAGAGGAAACTGTTGATAACAACACGGCCTACGCCGGAAATGGTTCGGCTCACACCGGGAACATAAGGGAAAAACCCGAGAGTTTGGCAATGGATCCGGCGCACGCTGGACAAGACATGGCTCACGCCAAAATTTTGGGCGTCTTTCAAGGAAAATGGTGCAGAATGACGACATATGGCGTTCACCAAATGCACAAACATTCAAGGAAGCTTCACCATCTTCATCAAACGACAAGGGTAAGGGAGGTATACATTCTAACCCTACGTTAATTGATCTTGAATCACTTCCCTATCCCCCAAGAGAGCAAATTTAAAATATGAAGTTGGATATGAAGTATGCACGTTTTCTTGACACTTTTCGACACTTGAATATTAATATCCCTTTCATCGAAGCACTCACTAATATGCCAGCGTATGGTAAGTGTCTTAAGGACATACTCTCCAACAAGAAACGGTTGGAAGAGTATGAGACAGTGTGTCTAAATGAGGAGTGTTCCGCCGTGCTTCAACACAAGCTCCCTCCTAAGCTTAAAGACCCTGGGAGTTTTACGATCCCATGTGAGATTGGGGGATTTTTGCTTAAGAAGGCGCTATGTGATCTCGGTGCGAGCATAAACCTCATGTCCTATAATGATTTCATGAAACTTGGCATAGGCATGATCATGCTTACGGAGATGACTCTCCAACTTGCGGATAGGTCCATTAAACGTCCAAAGGGAGTCATTGAGGATGTACTAGTGAAGGTTGATAAATTTTACTTCCCCGTAGGTTTTGTTCTTATGGATATGGAGGAAAGGTACACTACACCCCTTATCCTCGGTAGACCATTTTTAGCAACGGGGGAAGCTGTGATCAATGTTGATAAGGGAGAGCTTACTCAGCTTAGTTTCGAAGTGAATGATGAGCGAGTTGTCTTCAATATCTACACTTCACTGAAATATCGTGTCCCCTTGTTGTGGATCGTACAAAAAAGTAGGTAGTTAAAATAGACGTGAGTGCTAAAGCGAAGGCTTGCAAACCAAAATCTCAAAAATCGAAGGAAAAGGTCAAGAATTATTTGGATTGGTGGCATTCGTCTACATTATGTTGGAGGCCGGTTTGGATGAAAAAGACGGATGCGGTGCATAAGGATGACCCACCACCCGTGCATTAAAGAAATATGCAATGCATAAGTCTATTTATAGACTGTATAGCAAGTACAGGTACTATCTTTCCCATTACTTCTTAAGCATTATCTTTTGGTTGGCTTTTGTGTTTGAAATTGCATGCTTATGTGAGTAATTGTTAGTAGTATCCATGCACGATAATTCGTAACATCCATGTTTCTACCGTATAACTCCATACTTGATTATCTGTATAATTTCCATCACTTCTACCATATAATCAAGTCGAGCTAATGACGTTAAACAAAAGCGCTACCGGGAGGCAACCCGTAAAAGTTTGGTATAATATTTTTTGCACTTTTGTGAGGCCCGGTGTTTCCAATGATCCTTTTATCTCTGCATTTTGGTTGATACATTGCTCGTATTTTGCATGGCTTGTCATTTCATTTGTTATCTTTCATGTTCATGCCCACCTGCCCTCCCTTTTATAGCATCCCGGTACTTGTTTTGGCTAGTTTTGATTCCCTTTTGTTTCCCTAACTACTTTCTTACCACTCACTTTACATTGGGGACAATGCAAGTTCGTAAGTGGGGAGTGGGAACGTAGTTAGTCCAACATAGGCTAATGTCATTAAATGTTTGAGAAACACTTAGCTTTGTGAATTTTTTTAGGATTTTAAAGCAGAACAAACCACCTTTTGTTGAAAGATGTGATTTTGCAATTGATAGAGTGAGTACCTCATTGAAGTGAGTAACCTTGGTGACATGTAAGTGCATTTTAATCGTGAATCTTTGTTTTTAGTGTGAATTCTTTGAGTACGTATATTCCGATCTTTTGTTAATATGCAAACTTTTATGCAATCACACAAGCATACTTCCATAGCAATTAGAACTTAGGCTTGATATCCTTTCGAAGTGATATAGAAAGGTGTTTGGAGTTGGAGTAAGGGATGACGGTTCTGGCATTTCTGTGACTCAACCATAGCCAAATGGCCTTTCCGAACGTAATTTCCACTTGTCCTCATCTCAGCCTTTGTAGAGTGGTGAGACCCCACTCAAAACTAGCCATTCGTGATTATCCTCATTATAATCCGACCCTTAGCCTAATTTTGGTCTACATTCCCTTGATGTCCTGCAAGTTTAGCATGTTTCTATATATTGTGTGGTGGAGACATTTGAAGTTGGGAAAGAGTTGGATGACATTGTTTTGGCACAAAGTTGAGATGGAATCTTTTCAAGTTCGGACTCCATTGATATTAGTTCAAAAAAAATCAAAAAGCAAAAAATCAAATATCCAAAAAAAATTCCAAAAAGTAATAAAGTCAATATATGGTAGTATTGGAAGGCAATTTTGAAGGACAAGTTCAACAAGTCCATGTAATGTAAGTTTGGGTGATAAATCAATTGAAGTGGTACTTTATTCCTCATGTTTATTGTTGAGGAGACGTCTTTGGCAATTACGCGAGAGAGTTGGAGTTGCCAATTCAAAAACATTGGAATTGAATGTGTTGATTCTTTCTATCTTTCATGTGCTTTTTTTATATATCCTTTTATCCCTTCGATTAGCCAATACCCGAGCCTAATATTACAAGCTTGCACGTCCTACCCGATCTAACTTCTTGACTCCGAATGCCTCGATTAGTGGAGATTGGTATCATTCTTAAGCCTATGGATTGCACCTAATAAGTATTGCATGCATGATTTCATAATTGGTTGCTTGGTAACAAAGTTGAGGAATATTCACACACACACTCCACTTCTTTCTTAGTTTACGGTTAACATGTGGTTATATGCACAATTTGTTGTATCATCTAGTTGAGCTCTTACTTCTTGATGTTGTATGATCATATCTCTTGACTTGAGTTGTTTTATCTCTTTATTTGCTCAAGGACGAGCAGAAGCTAAGTGGGGAGTGGTTGATGTAAGTCAACTAGATGATACTTTTTACGATGTTTTATCCCCTTTTCTCATGCATTTATTGATGTTTTCGTATCAATTCGAGTCATTATTTGCATAGTGTCATCCATATGTGTAGATAGTAATTATTATAAAATATCATATTTTGATAGGTTTTGTATCGGTTATAGTAACTGGAGCGTCGTGTCAGATTTACGCTTGGTATTTTGGTGTTGTATTGCAGGATTTTATAGATTTACCAAGACCCCGATGGATGACGTGTTGAACCTAAACACGTCTTTTGAGAGCTAGAAGAGTGTGCCGGAAGCTAACAAGTTCAAACGGATCATTTGTCTTTTGTGTTTCTACCATGGAATACAATCAACGGACATTTGACCCAGTTTGGAGTTATTTTCTGGGTAAAGCTTCTTCATGAGAGTTGTAGATCAAGAAACAAGATTTCCTATGCATTTTGAATCACGTCAATCGGAGGTATACAACTCATGTTATAGCCATTTTACTGAGATGTTGTGAAGAACCGGCGTGCACCGAGACTACTTCCGGTGCACGCCGGAGAGTTCTAGATTTTCAGAGATGATGCCGGTGTGCACCGTGACTACTTCCGGTGTACACCGGGAGCGTCACAGTAATCAGTTTTTTCAGCTTAAAAAGTCAACTTTAGATCTATTTTGAGAGATCACCCATTCCATCTTCTTCCACCTCTCTCTTGGAGCTTGAAGACACTTCTCCAAGGGATCTTCTAGCCCAATCTTAGCAATAATTGAGCCATTAATTCTACTTGTAATCATTGAAGAAACCTTATTAAGATCTTAGAGCTTATTTTGTGGAGGAATTTCATCTCTTGGCGTAATCTTCATCATTGAAGAATCTTTGATATTTATGCAATTATCTTTCTTTAAAGTTCTTGCAATCCTATTTGGTAACCTCTTTATTTACTTTTAGAGCTTATTTCAAATTATGAAATCCTCAAGTGACATTTGGGTTTCATAACCATGGAAGGCTAAGCTTTTGCTTGCCAGGATTAAGTATTTGTGATAGTTTTTATCTCTATTAGTTGTTCGGGAATGCTAGTTTACATTTCATAGCTTCATGTGTGTAGTATATCTTTTCCTATATAGAACTTGCATTGCTTGTTTGTGTTGGATTGATCACCTAGAACTTGCACACACACATAGTTGAGACCGAAAGGAGATATTAGGTGTTGGAGAAGGCATAGGAAAACCAGAAGGTAAAATTGACCTTAATTGGAATTCAATTTCTTATCCGGGGAGTTTTGACATTGTCATTGCATTCAAGTTCATATCATGATGAATCATTAGGTCTGGGACACTAAGACCAAAATGGAGACATAGAGTTGTTTCATTCACTCGTATGAGGGGAAACTACTAGCTTAGGAGTGCACTGGTAACACACACTTGAACAGTAATGGAAGGTTGGTAGCTAGTTCATTCCCATGATACTAGTAGAGATATACTTGATCATTGCATTATCTTTGCTAGGATTTTTGTCCTTTTATCACACTTTGTAGTAGTAGATTTTTAGATACATTTCTTGTATTTCTGAGACTTAGATCAATATAATAATTGCTTTTCGGTGTTCAACCTCATAATCCCCATGGATACGACCTTGACCACTAGACTAGACTACAATTGACCCGGTACACTACCGGTAAGATTGGACATCTAGAAAAGTTTCGAATAGTAGGTTTATGCCCATAGAGTGCCTCAAAAGGAGAATTGTGTAGGGCAATATGGTAGTTTGTGTTGTACCAGAACTCTACCAATGTCAACCACCTAACCCATTGCTCTGGCCTTGGAAACACGTGCACCTCAGATACAACTCAAGGCACAGGTTTGCAGATGATATGCTGAACTAAGGGCCAGCTTGACTCCTGCCAATTGGAACTTGTTCTACCAGAACTCACTAGTGAATACACTATCTCTATCACTCACTATTGTAGAGGGAAGTCCATGTAGTCTGTATATCTTCTATAAGAAGTCCTCTACCACATATTCAACTGAGTACCCCTTTCCAATAGTAACAAAGTGCCTTCATTTTGTAAATCTATAAACTATAACCATAATGACCTCATTGCCTGCTGAATTAGAAAGACCTTTAATGAAATCCATGCTGATGGGTTGACATTCCTGGTCTGGAAAGGGATGGGGCTATAGTAGCCCTTGTGGATGTTCATGGAGGCTCTCACACTATTGGCAGATAGAGAAAGTCTATATAAGGACCCTGACATTATTCCTTATGTTTGGCCAATAGAAGATAGAGGAGATTCTCTAAAGACATGCCCTAATCCCGACTGGCCCCCCAATGTACCCTCATTGAGTTGTGACATGATTTATGTTCTCAATTGTCCAGAGCTACCCATATAGATCTTGTATTATAATTTAAGAGTTCTTGATGCAGTGTATAATCTTGTTCAGTAGTAGGATCTAGAAGGAAACTACTTGGCTTATCTTGAGCATGGTCATCCCTCTAATAACTTAGCTTATATTGAGCTTGTGCATCCAAGTAGAAATAATTGTGGTAATTGCCATGAAGCTACCCTAGTGCATTGGCAGTCTTGATTTAGCCTCAACTACAACATTTTATTTGCCTCACTTGTCTTCAGTTCTGAAATCTAACCCCAAGCATCGTAGTCATACCCTTCTGTTGTAAAACATTAGTAACTTTTTGTTCCATAAGGTACTTCAAGGACTGTTGATCAGTTTTGATGATAAACTGATGACCATGTAATAATGCTTCCACCTATTGACAAAGACAGAGGATTCTTTTATGGTTATGTCATCTTGTCTATTGAATCCTTCATCTTGACTCTTATGCCATGTTTGATCTTCACCACTCCTCCTGACATCAACACTTCTAGATTTTTTCAATGATAATGACGTACTGGTTGAGTCTGATGATTTTGTTAATAAAGCACACTGTTGTAACGGATTACAAGAAGAGCCAAGAAAGCATTAGAAATTGAATTGTAGAAACAATCAATCATGAACAACAAGCAAGAAAACACATAATTTAACGTGGCTCGCCAATGTTCTGTTGACTACATCCATGGACAAAAAAGGATTATATTATGTACAAAATGTTACAATGAAATTGATACATCAATGTTGTATTTAGAGTCTTAGGACCCGAAACTAACATGACTAACTGATTTACTAAAACACTCCAGACGTAGCCTTCCCAGATTCAGACAAAACCACCAAATGTAACGGGATTCAGATTGAAAGCTGGCCAAACGTTAACACAATAGACTTTAGACATGATCACCGGACTTCCGCTAGGGGAATCAAGCTAGATGTTCTCAGTTGAGTGTTCAGACGCATAATTTATTGAAACAGTGTCCTAAACCCAATCGGATTGGACCGGATCCCACCGACTCAGATCATTTTACTACTTATTTTATGTTTATACATATATTAAATGGTTTTTCTGTTATTATATATTTGTTCGTTTAGCGGACCAATTGCGATATTGTTATATGATAACGTCCTCAGTGTCAAACTGTGAAAGAGAAACCATGATAGTGATTATGGTTGATGAGATCTCGACTCACTTTAAAAGGTTTGATACTTAAAAGTCTCTAGTCATATGTACTATTAAATGGGACATTAATAGTACGATTAGACTAGCACGTATTGGATGTCTTCTATCTTATTGAAGGTAGGGATTGATCTCGTCTATCAAAGTGTAGTGACATTTGGACTGTACGTGGACGTGTATTAGAGAATGTGCATGTTAGACTGACCCACTTACTTTATTATGTGTCGCACTATGTGGCGGTTGGGTAATTATCCTAAGACCGGAGTCTTTCTGACATCTGATGACGTAGATCAAGTGAAATTAAAATACTTGACCACCAAAACCAATACTAGCAAGAGGACTAGGTCCATCGTAGTATAGCTATAGCGAATCAAGGTCGATCCAACAGGGAACCAATTGTGGATCATTTATATACAAACAATTAATCATTCATGTCAAGGACACAGAGGCGGTCTACGACCAACAGAAGACAAGAAAGATAAAGGACACGACACAAAAAACGTAATTAACCTCCCCAATTATTATGTTATCATTTGGATCTAGAGATTCTATATAATTAAGCTAGACTCGACAACTATTAATCCAATTTGTATTTCTTTTATATTGGCTACGGAATTCATCCCCTAAACTAGATCTAGCTCCGGGTAGGCCATCTAGATCACTATGCTACATCACGTGACTTCGCTTTTTAGGCCTCCATCTCATATGACTCACACGCTTACAAAACTAGGGATGCCGATATTAACCGTATTCCTCACCTAGGCAACATTCCTGTGATTAGGCGTACTTCCTAAGCGATCGCATCAGTCTCTGTCACATTAACAATTACCAGCACGGTCTCATGTTAATCTACGATTTACGTATAACTAGGTGTGCACAATTCCCTAATACAGAACAGATCTAGATCTCGCTGAAAGTCCCGGAAGATCAATTCATGAGCCGACCTAAGAGTCCTATATTGGTATTTCCTAATAGTACGCTAATTAAAACAGACGAGCAACATAGTCGTAGCCATACCTACTAAGATAAGAAATTCTAGGTGGACAATCACACCATAAAGACGTGGCTAGATTGACGTGGCGAAAACCTAAATCTTAGTGTTTCTACATACGTAGCGGATAAAATAGAGACTCATAAAGCAATTATATAGATCTACTAAAAACATGGTTGTCGATCATACCAAAGTCATCTATAGGTCACCGGATAACCGATCTGGGCGTGTGGACCCTTATAGACAAGGAATCCCCACTGCCTCATATCGTATCCTTAGATCTACATCGTTCGGAGAAGAACGAACAACCTCAAACAATAAACAATAATTGGGGGGACTTAATTACAAAGAACAAAGAACAAATAAATACAATAACTTACATAACTGCAGAACTTGTAAAAAAACTGCTCTAAGAAAAACTGAAGATTTAATTATGAATTGTGTGTATGTTGTGTCTAAGGTGTGTTTTTCGTGTGTAATGTATGTACAAATATATAGGAGTAAAAATTTGCATAGGATAAGCCTAAACCAATCTGAAATAGTTTTCCTAAATCCAAAAGAAGTATGAAAACGCGTTAGGATAATTCCAAGTCGATCCGGAAGCTCTAGGGCAAAATGCGCCCCTCCCTTATGCGCCCCCTTCTTTGGCGCCAACTCTTCCTTACTCCTCTTTTCATGCTTATCCGATCTTTATCTTCAATGCACTCTGGATTTTCTTTGCTTTATCTTGAGATTTAATTCTTCCATTTGTATTTATTCTCCAAAAATTATCCCAATCTACAAAATAGATATTTATCCCAAAGTAAATCATATTTAAATAAAAACGGATAAATACCAAAATATAAATAAAAACGGATAAATACCAAATTATATCTTATAAATCACATAACATTAAATAATAAATATAAACATGTGATTTAATATAAAATATTTATTATTAATCTAGGTTTAAGGACAATGTTGATGACTTTTACGGGTATAATTTGACCGTCATCAACATCGTGGTGTGGATTGTCATACTTTGACACTATTGAGGTTTTTCGTAGCCATGGGGCGATAATGCTGTAGTGATTGGGTGTGACTGAAGCATGCGTAGGATTCATGTTGCTCGTCCGGAAATCACGTATCCTAAAAGTAGGAGTAAATATCCGGAAGGGCCTTCATATAAGGAATGTCTAGGTCTCATGAATCTTTGCAAAGTGGGAGTAAATGAGTTACTTCGAGAGATCATGATATCCAGATAATAAGATACGGTCGTTAATGTATTGACACTCGAGACGCGATGATGACGTAGATCAAGTGATAATAAAATACTTGACCACCATAAACCAACACTAGCAAGAGGACTAGGTCCATCGTAGTATAGCTATAGCGAATCAAGGTCGATCCCACAGGGAACCAATAGTGGATCATTTATATACAAATAATTAATCATTCATGGAAAGGACACAAAGCGGTCTACGACCAACGAAAGACAAGAAAGGTAAAGGACTCGACTCGACTCGACACAACACATAAACAACGTAATTAACCTCCCCAATTATTATGTTATCGTTTGGATCTAGAGATTCCATATAATTAAGCTAGACTCGACAACTATTAATCCGATTCGTATTTCTTTTATATTGGCTACGGGAGTCATCCCCTAAACTAGATCTAGCTCCGGGTAGGCCATCTAGATCACTGTGCTACATTACGTGACTTCGCTTCGTAGGCCTCCATCTCATATAACTCGCACGCTTACAAAACTAGGGATGCCAATAATAACCGTATTCCTTACCTAGGATACATTCTTGTGGTTAGGCGTACTTCCTAAATGATCGCATCAGTCTCTGTCCCATTAAAAATTACCTGCATGGTCTCATGCTAATCTATGATTTACGTATAACTAGATCTGCATAATTCCCTAATACAGAACAGATCTAGATCTCGCTGAAAGTCCCGGAAGATCAATTCAAGAGCCGACCTAGGAGCCCTATATTGGTATTTTCTAATCATACGCTAATTAAAACAGACGAGCAACGTAGCCGTAGCCATACCTACTAAGATAAGAAATTCTAGGTGGACAATCACACCATAAAGACGTGGCTAGATTGACGCGGCGAAAATCTAAATCTTAGCGTTTCTATATACGTGACGTATAAAATAGAGATTCATAAAGCAATTATGTAGATCTACTAAAAACACGATTGCCGATCATACCAAAGTCATCTATAGATCACCGGATAACAGATCTAGGCGTGTGGATCCTTATAGACATGGAATCCCCACTGCCTCATATCGTATCCTTAGATCTACATCGTCCGGTGAAGAACGAACAACCTCAAACGATAAACAATAATTGGGGGACTTAATTACAAAGAACAAAGAAGAAATAAATACAAATAACTCACATTATTGCTGCTGGAAATTTTTATAAAAACTGCTCTGAGAATACTGAGGATTTGTGTTATGAGTTGTGATATAAAGTGTTACATTGAAATAAGTATATATAGGCTTGGAAAACCGACTTAGGATAAACTCCAGCCGACCTAATTTACGTTTCCTAAACCCTAATAACGTGTCGAGATAACTCCGAGCCGATCCGTTGATTTTGCCCAGTTCGCTCCCAGCGAGCCCCTATCTCGCTGCCAGCGAGTCCATCAACTTCTGATTGGCTCGCTGGCTTTTCTTGTTCCACACTCCACTTTTCATGCTGCTTCGATATTTATCTTTAATGCAATCTGATTATGCTCCGATTTATCTTGAGATTTACTTCCTTCGTTGGTAGATATCATCTGATTCACCGTAATCTATAAAATCAATAATTATAACACAGTAAATCGTATTTAAATAATAAAGATAGATAAATACCATGTTCTATTCTATAAATCACATAACATTAAATAAACATTATAAACATGTGATTTAATATAAAATATAAATTATTAAGCTCGATTTAAGGATAACGTTGATGACTTCTACGAGTATAATTTGACCGTCATCACGCGACCATATGGATATTATTACAGCGATAGAATTGTATTTTGCACGGTAACCGTTTCACATTAAAAGTAGTAGTCATTGTATTTGACTCTTCGATGATGGGGGTCATGGCGTGTTTCTAGACGCTATCCATGATTGTTAGGTATGAATGGTATTTTAGTAAATACATTTGGTGCCTACGGCCAACATATTCGGAAGCCTATCGGGTCACACACATAAGAACATCTAGCCGGATTAAAATTCGGTTATATATAATGATAACCAAATAAGGAAAGTTTTGTCTCGACTATAAAGTGTTAGAGTGGTAAATTAATATTGTGGTATTTATTTATTATGAATAAATATTCTACAAGATATTAATTATGTTGATCATATATATATATATATATATATATATATATATATATATGTGTGTGTGTGTGTGTGTGTGTGTGTATGGCCGAAAATCTATGTGTGTATGAAACACGTGGTCTTTTTTTGGTAATTAGTTAATCATGATATTATGTTATGTAATGATATTTGGATATTAATATATATGGATTTATATGTGTAATATATATATGTGATATATACATACTGTAAATCGATTTATGGTAATATAATAAAGATATATTCAATATTAGAAATTGACAATATATATATTAGAAAATATTTAATATAAGATATTGAATATTAATGAGATATATCTAGAATATCTATTTTTCTTATTTTACTGGGAATTGGTTTTCTTTCTCCTCTATCCAATAGGAAACTTTTCCAAATTAGATTGAGAATGAGAATAGGCATAAATAGGGAGTGGGTGCCAAGTTCTTTTGTATCACAATTACAAGTCTTATTTTCTACTAGAAAATTAAGAGAGCTTCTAGAGAGAGGTTTTGGAGAAAGGAAAAGGCGGCCTAGCAACTGACTTTTTCCGGTAGCATTCCAATGGTGGATTCCGGCGGGTTGTTCGTGACGATCAACGGTAGAGGTCGAACACTTGGGCGGCTTCTTGCAGGAACTACAACCTTAGATAAAGTGATGATCTATTTTAGATCATCCAAGGTAGTTCTTTCATCTGCTTCCTTTATGCTTGTTGCTTAAACGAAGTCGATCATGGTTGAAAAGGAAATAAATTTTTTAATTCAGATGCATCTACCAACTTTGTACGCGACAGATTCAGCTTTAGCTCTGACAAACAGATTCAAATGTAGAGATGAAGTCACCATACTAACAATGAATTCTCGTTCAACCAGATGCATAACCGGATACCATACGTTATGTACCAGATGCACTAACCAATATCAAATGTACAGAACCAGAATACGTCTTCAACAGACTTGCCTTGCCAGACAATTAACAACTTTGAATGCTAAGCAAATTCAAACAAAGCTAAAATTTGCTTCTGGGAATAGATTTGGTGTGCATATCAGTAGTATTGTCATCAGTGCAAACTTTTTCACCGTAAATCTTCTCCCATTCCTCATGAAATCATACCTCATATAATTGTGCTTGGCTCTCTCATGATGAAGTTGATCCTTAGCCAAACATATTGCACTCAGTTGTACAAATATATCTCAGCTTTTAACTGAGCAATCCTATAAACCAAATTCCCTATTTGGCTGCTTCTATCATTGCCATATATTCTGCTTTAACAGTAGATAATGTCACTATTTCCTAAACAGTTGCCTTCCAACTTCCTACATAACCTCCTAAAGTGTGTCTTGTGTTGGAGAAAATAGAGGAAAAATGATTTTATAGAATTTATCGATTTTTTAATCATTTACGACAACTATTTTAAAAAGCGATTTCGATAGACATTTATTTAAGTTATTGAGACTTTTATTAAAGTATTGGAAACTACACAATAAGTAATTGGCAATAAGTTTTAAAATCATTCAATTCAGAGTACGGATGAATGAGATATTAACGCTTTAAGTTGTTGTGAGATATGAGAAATAAACTAGTGTAAAACTTTATCCCACATTGGAACATGAGTGTTCCAATGTCAAGTATTTATATGTTGATAGTTGATGATTGGTATAAGCTCCTAGAGAAAGGGTTAGAGTTCAGAATGGTTTTAGACAGACGATGTTATGTTAAAATAGCCACACGCGCAGGCGCGCGCCGCCGCCCGTGACCGTGACCGTGGGCATGGGCGTGGGCGTGGGCGTGGGCTTGGGCTTGGGGAATTGGGCCTGAGGCCTTGGGCTGGGTTTGTATTATCGTTTTGGACAAACTCAGTAGGGTGGCACGTGGCAAGACAGCTGAGGCAAACTCAGCATCAGCTAGGGAGAAGTCAGCTTTAGCAGACTGAGTGAGCCTTTTCATCTTCTACTAAGACCTTTCATCTTTGAAACTGTCATGATTAATATTGATATCAAAGTGGGAGTAGTGGGAGTAAATGCATTAATGGTTATCAATGTAGAGGCTTTTCCATTTATTGCTCAAGCCTCTATATAAACAAGCCTTGACATCATGGAGACAAGATATATGAAGGATGCAGGATCTTAGATCTAAACGAGTTAGATATACGCGCAGCGGATGGATCACGACTTATACATCACAATACATAATTAAAGGAATTAAATTACTACAAAGGGGTTAAGAAAATCATACCAATAGTAGGAAGAGAAGCTTTGATCTTAGGATGAGAAGCCTTGATCTTCCAATGTGTTCTCCAAATGGTGGTTGATGGACACCCTTCTTGATATGAGAACCTCCTTGATATGCTTCCAAGAAAAACTCCAAGTTTTTCTCCAACCGGGTGGAGCTAAGGATCGAACTCCTTAGCCTTTTTTCTCTATGAATTTCTGGCTTTCACATCACCACCTAGGCTCGGGAGAACTCTCTTTTTATAGGCAAAATCCAAGAGAGAAAACCTATACCCAATCGGTTTAACAAAATAAAAGAGATAATTCTAATTATTATTATCCAATAAAAATAAGAGATAATTATAATTTATAATAAGAAAATATGATTATCCTTATAGTTAAGAGATAGATAATAAATAAATAATTTTCTTTTATTTATCCAATTAATTATTTAACAAATAAATAACTAATTACACAATATGTCATTTATCCAAGAAAACTAATTTCTTGGAAAATCCAAGACATATTGGCGCCACACTAAGCCCACCAGGCCCACAGAAAATGTCTTTTTTGTGTATTATATTATCTAGCCCAACTAAATAATATTCATGCATATCAATTAATTGGCCGAACCAATTAATTATTTCTGAGGCCCAAATAACAAGAATATCATTCCGAATTATAGAAGCCACATCGGGGACCATGGACCTATAACCAGTAGCTCCAATAATTAATTATTTATCAAACAAAATAAGTACATTAATTATTAATTTCGAGATTACGCCACCATAAACCCGAAACTGAACTCTACCGATTATAGATGTATACTTATACTCAACCCATAGAGTGAATAAGCGTCCATTGATATAATCACTACATACGGATTAACCCTGCATAGACTTTCCATTCTGAGTGGGAAGTCTCCGTGAACCCGACTCAGAATGTCTTATCCTTATTTACCATTAACCCCCCGATGATCAATTAGTATGCATATCTGACTAGTAGCTAATTAGTCAAATGCGAAACTCCCGGGATCGATCACTTTCTTAGGGCTAACAAATAAGGGGACTGTCTCTCTACTTCCCGCAGGAAGGAATGGATTCCATGTCTGTGAACATCAGAACTACTCACTCATCAGGAGATAGTGCCAATAAGAAGTGGCTTGGAACACATATCTATGTGAACCGTAACTAACACATCAAACACTACCCCGAGACAAGCAGCACCCTGTGATCACCTCAGGATTAAGGTTGATCCATATATGATCATCTAATGATTTAATAAGATTCCTCAATTACGGAATTATATCGAGAAATTCAGATTAAATCGGTCCAGTCCTATATGAATGCCATCATATATAAATGCCCCACGTAGGTACCCTCTACCGACAGTCCGGATAAGACTATCACACCCTAAGGTGTTCTGGGCGCATTATTGGTGTTTTAATCAAGAGACCCTAAACTCTGATTAAGTTCACCACGGACTAACAGTTTAAGTATATCACCACTAACTCAATCCGCACGTGTAATCCATACACTGAGTTAAGTGGTTACATACAAATATACTTAGGGTTTGCAGCAGTGTATTACTTTACAAGCACAAAGCAAGTAATAAGGTGAGATAAATTATGTCATCCATTATTAAAAACAATTACACAAATTGTCTTTCGGTCACTACACCTAACAATATAGAGTACACAGAACACAACAAAAGCACAACAACAGAAATTCATATAGTTTGCATATAAGGTTGAAGAGTTTTCAAGAACACCATCAGAGTTCGAAGTGGTTCAGAAATTGAAGTACCTCTTTTCTGAACAGGTAACTAAGTAATCCTGGGAGACAATTGCATAAACCGGGGTACAAGCCGGAGCAAATTTGTCTTAAGGGCAGAGTTCCATCTCGCCTCAGTTGGAAATATCCTTTGATCATTTTCATTTCAATTACAGTATTGTAATATTTTTATTTCAGATTAATGAAAAGTGTTCTTATTATTTATTTTTATTTATTTATTTCGCATACGATACTACGGCAATAACAATCTTAAGACAAATTTTCAGAGCTTTCTTATGCTCTGAAAATTATCTGTATGCGAGAAGAAAATAAATATTCAGTTCGTTTCTGAACAATTTTTTTGATCAAACTGAATATCAGTTCTGATATTCAGTTCAGTTCGTATAAAAGTAAAAAAAAATTCTGATCAAACTGAATATCATTTTTGATATTCAGTAAATTTTTATCTTTTCTTGCTGCTGTTTGGTATCGATTAATCGAACCAGAACTGATCTGTTGATCATCTATTTTATGAATAGAAATGGCTGTTTTCACTGATGCGTCATTGACACCGAATGTGGATGCCGCGGCAGCTACAAATCTGTATCAAGAAACAACTGTGCCAGTAATGACACAATCAACTATTGCTGTGGTTGGTTCTTCTCATGGAGAGAAACCATATAAATTTAACGGGCTGAACTTCAAGCGTTGGTAGCAAAAGATGTTGTTCTATTTGATTACACTTGGATTAGCCAGGATGCTCACTGAAGAGCAACCAGTTATGCCTCCAGATAATCTCGAACACAGGGCCTTGCTTGCTCTCGAGAGTTGGAATCATAGTGATTTTTTATGTAAAAATTACATTCTGAACGGCTTAGACAATACTCTGTATGGTGTATATTTTATGTTTGAGTCTGCTAGAGCACTGTGGCTTGCCTTAGATAAAAAATATAAAACTGAGGATGCATGTGCGAAGAAATTTTTGTAGGTAAATTTCTAAAGTATGAGATGCTGGATTACAAAACTGTAAGTAAACAGGTTGAGGAACTACAAATAATTATATCCGAACTCATAGAAGAGGGTATGATTATTAATGAGAATTTTCAAGTAGCCTGTGTAATTGAGAAACTACCTTCTTAATGGAAGGAGTATAAAAGTTATCTCAAACACAAGCAAAAGTAGATGACTATGGATGATCAGATTGTCTGACATTAGGAGGGAAGAAGCTGACATTGTCCAATGTTCTCCATGTTCCTGACATTAGGAGGAATCTAGTTTATGGTGCTATGTTGAGCAAGGCTGGGTTCAAAATAGTGTTTGGCTCTGATAAGGTCATTCTGACCAAAAGTGATGTGTTTGTCGGTAGAGGTTGTCTCACCGAGGGGATGTTCAAACTTAATGTAATGGCTATTATGCCTAAAAATGTTGTGCCTGATGAGGCTAATAAAGTTGCATCTACTTCAGCTTACTTGACTGAGTCGTCTTGTTTATGGCATAATCGATTAGGACATGTAAATAATAAATCAATTCGTAGAATGATGAATTTAGATTTATTACCTAATTTAAAGTTTAATGAAACAGAAAAATGCCCAATATGTGTCGAAGCAAAAATGACTAAGGCACCGTTTTCCTCAGTGGAAATAAACACAGAACCGTTTGAATTAATTCATACAGATTTGTGTGATTTAAATTTGTGCAATCGAGAGGCGGTAAAAATACTTTGTAATATTTATCGATGATTGTACAAGATACTATTATGTCTATTTGCTAAGTAGCAAAGATGTGACTAACGAGGCTTTCAAAAATTATAAGAATGAAGTTGAAAATCAACTTAGCAAACGAATCAAAAAGGTTCATCGTGATAGAGGTGGTGAATATGATGCACCGTTTAATGTACTATGTTCAGAATCTGGCATTACTCAACAAACTACTGCTCCGTATACACCTAAATCAAACGGTATTGTTGAATGCAAAAACTGCACATTGAAAGAAATGATGAATGCCATGTTGATAAGTTCGTGTTCACCTCAGAACTTGTGGGGGGAGGCGATCCTCTCAGCAAATGTCATTCTTAATCGTATTCCATCCAGGAAGATGGATAAGACCCCATATGAGTTGTGGAAAGGCCATAGGCCAAGCTACAAATACTTGAAAGTGTCGGGGTGTTTAGCAAAGGTAGAAGTGCCTAAACCTAAACAAATAAAAATTAGGCCTAAAACGATAGATTGTATATTTATCGGGTATGCGAATAACAGTAGTGCATATAGATTTCTAGTGCACAAATCTGACGTCCCTGATGTATATGTGAATACAGCCATGGATTCAAGAAATGCTGTGTTTTTTTGAGGATGTCTTTCCGAACAAAGACAAAAACAATGAAGACACGAGTCCAAATAAGCGGACACTTGAATCCACAGAGGATAATACTTCAGAAAATGAGGAACCACACAGAAGTAAACGGGCCAAGACTTCAACGTCATTCGGTCCAGATTTTCTCACCTATATGCTAGAAAATGATCCAAGAACATATGTTGAGGCTATGTCAAATCCAGAAGCTCTTTACTGGAAAGAAGCGATCAAAAGTGAAATAGATTCCATTACGCAAAATCATACTTGGGAGTTGGTTAATATCCCACCAGGGCATAAATCTCCCGGCTGTAAGTGGATTTTTAAGAAAAAACTTAAAGCTGATGGATCTATTGCTAAATATAAGGCTAGATTGGTAGCCAAAGGTTATCGACAAAAAGTAGGTCTTGATTTCTTCGATACCTATTCACCGGTAACTTCAATCACTTCGATAAGGGTTCTTATTGCCATTGTTGCGGTCTATAACTTGGAAATCCATCAAATGGATTTTAAGGCCGATTTCTTAAATGGTGAATTGGAGGAAGAAATATACATGGAGCAACCTGAGGGGTTTGTGGTTCCAGGTCAAGAACACAAAGTGTGTCGACTCGTTAAATAACTGTATGTGCTAAAACAAGCACCAAAATAGTGGCACCAAAAATTTGATCAAACTATGGTGTCAAATAGGTTTAAAATTAACGTGTGTGACCAATGTGTTTATATCAAGAACACTTCTAATTCCTATGTGATAGTATGTCTTTATGTTGATGACATGTTGATCATGGGAAGTACTTATGATATAATCATGAATACTAAGAAGATGTTGACACAAAATATTGATATGAAAGATATGGGAGTTGCAGATGTAATTTTGGGGATTAAAATGTCTAGAATGTCTGAGGGACTTGGTTTGACACAGTCTTATTATTTTGAGTCTGTTTTAAAAAGATTTAATGTCTTTCATAAAAGTCCTATGAAAACTCCAATTGACTTAAGTTTACACTTAGTCAAGAACAAAGGTGAACCTGTGTCTCAATTGAAATATTCACAAATAATAGGCTGTCTGATATACATAGCCAATTGTACTAGACCAGACCTAGCATGTGCTGTGAATAAACTAAGCAGGTTTACAAGTAATCCAAGTGAGGACCATTGGAAAGCTTTGAATAGGGTACTGAACTACTTAAACTTTACAATGAATCTGGGATTATGTTATACATGATATCCAGCAGTATTAGAAGGATACTGTGATGCAAATTGGATATCAGACTCAAAAGATTCAAAATCCACAAGTGGATATGTATTCACTATTGGTGGTTGGTGTCAAGTAAATACACAAAGCAAACATGCATAGCTCGTTCCATGATGGAAGCTGAGTTTATTGCATTAGACAAGGCAGGAGAAGAAGCCGAATGGCTTCGTAATTTCCTAGAGGATATTCCATGCTGGACTAAACCTATTGCTCCTATAAGTATACATAGTGATAGTCAGTCGGCTATATGTCGAGCACAAAACAGTATGTATAATGGTAAGTCTCGACATATACGTCGCAGACACAATACTATTAAACAATTGATCTCTAATGGTGTGATTTCCATCGATTTTGTTAGATCGGATGTGAATCTTGCAGATCGGCTTACAAAAGGTTTACCTAGAAATCAAATGTCAAAATTGACACTCGGAATGGGACTTCAGCCTATAACGACATAAACTTTTTAATGATAACCCAACCATGTTGACTGGAGATCCTAAGATCATGGTTCAAAGGGACAACTAAGTTATAAAGGTTCAGTGAACACTTACCCATTCTGTGAATAAAAGTGTTATATGTCAATGGTGTAAAGGTTAAGTGAAAACTTTTAATGATTCCTATAACTTTATTAAATTAGAGTGGGGTATGGCAGAATACTCTTGATAGGAGATCACCTATGTAAGTGTGAAGTGGAGCTGCTTCTGTGAGAATTCAGAGGCTAGAATTCTCTAATGTACTTTCTGAAACCAGGGTGATTCATGGACAAAATGAACACAATCATGAGAACCACATATGGTGTTTAGGGAAATATTATGTGAGTACTATTGTCTGGTTTTACAATAAAGGCTGAACGGTTCAAAACATATATAGTTCACTGATTAGCCGAGTAGATCCGATAGTATTTCACTAAGGCATGTTCAAAGCCAGAAGCTACCACTCCTGATGCAATATTTTCTGTAAGAAAACTCTTCAAGGTCTTCATTTCCATTAATATCCATTCATGTGGGGGATTGTTGGAGAAAATAGAGAAAAAATGATTTAATCGATTTTATCAATTTTTTAATAATTTACGACAACTATTTTAAAAACCGAGTTCGATAGACTTTTATTAAAGTTATCGAGACTTTTATTAAAGTATTGAAAACTACACAATAAGTAGTTGACAATAGGATTTAAAATCATTCAATTCAGAGTACGGATGAATGAGATAGTAACACTTTAAGTTGTTGTGAGATATGAAAAATAAAGTAGTGTAAAACATTATCCCACATTGAAACATGAGTGTTCCAATGTCAAGTATTTATATGATGATAGTTGATGATTGGTATAAGCTCCTAGAGAGAGGGAGAGAGTTCAGAATGGTTTTAGACAGACTATGTTCTGCTAAAATTGCCAGACGTGCGGGTACGCCGCCGCCCGCCCGTGACCGTTGACCGTGGAGCTTGGGAATTGGGCCTGAGGCCTTGGGCAGGGTTTGTATTATCTTTTTGGACAAACTCAGCAGGGTGGCAAGTGGAAAGTCAGCTGGGTCAGTTCAGCATCAGCAAGGCGAAATTCAGTTGAGGCAAACTCAGCATCAGCAATGGAGAAGTCAGCTTCAGCAGACTGAGTGTTCGGCCAAGGCACTTTCAGCAGACTGAATGTCTTAGTCAGCTGAGCCTTTTCATCTTCTGCTGAGACCTTTCATCTTTAAAACTGTCATGATTAATATTTATATCAAAGTGGGAGTAGTGAGAGTAAATGCATTAATGGTTATCAATGTAGAGACTTTTCCATTGCTTGCTCAAGCCTCTATATAAACAAGCCTTCACATCATGGAGGCAAGATATAGAATACACAGAACACAACAAAAGTACAACAACAGAAATTCATATAGTTTGCATATAAGGTTGAAGAATTTTCAAGAACACCATCAAAGTTCGAAGTGGTTTTGAAATTGAAGTACCTCTTTTCTGAATAGGTAACTGAGTAATCCTTGGAGACAATTGCATAAACCGGGGTACAAGCCGGGGCTAATTTGTCTTAAGGACAGAGTTTCATCTCGTCTCAGTTGGAAATATCATTTGATCTTTTTCATTTCAATTACAGTATTGTAATATTTTTATTTCAGATTAATAAAAAGTGTTCTTATTATTTCTGTTTATTTATTTATTTCGCATATGATAGTACGGCAATAACATCTTTTTTATTTGTTTTGGGTCAAAATTTAGACTTTTTCCTCTTTCCCTCAATATTATATTCTACCTCATCAACTCATATTCTTATTTTGTCCCCCAATCCCCCAATATTCTATTCTGCCTCTAATAAACGCATTTTCTAATATGGGTTCTTTTAATTATTTTCTTTTAAACAGCCATATTAAAAAAAAAAAAATTAAAAAAAAACCGGTGGCTGGAAAGATAGAGACATCAAACACTTTCACTAAAATAATGGCCTAGAAGAAAATAATTTAAGGAATACGATAACATAGCAGAGCTACGAGTTACAAAGTTTGATAAGAAAAGGCATTATATATTTTTGACAATATTGACCACAAGGGAAAATTTAATTTTCAAATGTGTGGGTAATTTGACTATTGGACTCTCCAACCATATTCATTTAGATTGAATATGTATGAGATGCAAAATAATTTGCTTCAACCAAGAGAGGTTGGTCTCGGTGAAAAGGACACTGATCACTTTAATAAAATATTTTGAATTCGGGCCATTATGATTACAACAAACCTTGTTGAGAGATCCTTACCTTTGATGTAGAACAATGATTAGTCTCACATAAATGTTTAGAAACACCTTGTGAGAAGCAAAATATTTTGCTTTATAATCAGCTGTTTAATGTAGTTACTGAGATTTTCTTATCTTACACAGATGAAAAAACAGAAAAGATTTATTGAAAAAAATAAAAATACTCAAAATTATCTGCACCACACAGTTGAGGTTTACCTTATTGTATAACTACAGGAAATGACCGGCAGCAATGTACTTCTTTTTTATCCCCAATCGGACCAAGACAGAACTTTGACTTGTTCAAATAACAATTAAGGTGAAGCAGGGTCAAGAACGACGAAGAAACTTTTATGATTTTATTGATAGAAAAGATGTGCAGCAATGTACATTAATTGCAAAGAAATTTACACAAATTATTTTCTTTTTTGCTTAAAGCCTCCAGTATCCAGAACCAACTGGTCCAATTAATCCAGAATTCGTCCAAGTCGTGCCTCCAAGGGTAAGGCCTGTCCAAGAGATCTTTTTACATAAAGTAATAAATGATAATTGAAAATATCAATTTTTAATTGTGTCTATAAATAAATTAAGTTAATGAAAATTTAAGATAAAACATTAAACATCTATATCATCAAACATTAAATGTCTATTTTATTTAAAAAATTAAACAAATACTCCTTTCATTTAAAACAAACTATTAGCCTATTAGTATCATGGTAATTTTATAATGTTGATTATATAATCACTTTTTAACTAACAAAAGATAAAATAAAAACTAAAAAAACGATTTAACACGTTCTACGACTCATCTATCTCAGGGAGAGACGATAGAGCATTAAATATTTCATCATTTTAACGCTCATTTCAACTGTTCTTTTTTTTTTTCAAGTGCCGTACCCGATGCTTTAAATTCTTTATCGCGGAATGCAATGTGTTAGTTTTAATACAGAGTTCTGTCAGGTACAAGGAAGAGAATAGAATGTAGAGAGACGGGCTTAGGGAGAAAACAGAGGAAAATTTTATTGATAATATCCATTTAATTCAGCATTTACAGTTAATTGTTCTGCTATCTAACTAATTTCCCTCACAGTTCAGTAGTAGCTAGCTGATTAACTCCCCTAAGGTCATGACATCCCCTTCTGCTTGAGCAACACCATGGCCTCATGATGGTGCGAATTAAGGAAACTTGGCCATGATGTACTTAGCATCTTCCCAGATTGGCGTCATGGTGGTGGGAATTCAAGAAACATGGCTCTGATGTACTTAGCATCTTCCTAGGATACTGCTGCATAATCATAGTTGATCCATTTCTTTAACCATTTAACAACACATGCATTTTGTCTCTTGATAGTTTTGATATCCATGACACTTTCAGGATATATAGTCATATGGCCACCATCTATTGTAATAAAAGTATGATAGGAGGTAGGAATGTGAGGCCCCTTTTATCTTTTGAGCACAGAAATATAGAACATATGGTTTAATTTTAAGCTCTCGAGTAACAACAACTTGTATGGCACAAGGTTGATCTTGTCAATCACTGTGTAGGGACCAAAATACCTTGCAGCCAACTTCAAATTCTTCTTTAATGCCCATGTATTCTGCCTATATTGTGGAAGTTTTAGGGAACACTAGATCCCCAACTTGAATTGCTCTATATGTCTTTTTGTTTTTCAACAAAATATTTCACGTTAGACGGAGCATGCTTCAGATGCTCCTTTTGTTCTCTGGTGAGCAGATGCTTCTGTTAAAATAACTCATTCATTGTGGATGCGACACCACTATTGAAACCGTCTAATCGTATTGTATTAAGTTTATAGCCATATAGTGCCTCCAAAGGAGAATTGTGCAGGGCAGAATGGTAGGTTGTGTTGTACCAGAACTCTACCAATGTCAACCACCTAACCCATTGCTCTCGAATCTGGAAACACATGCACCTCAAATACATCTCAAGGCACTGGTTAACCTTCTCAGTCTATCCATTAGTTTACGGATGATATGCTGCTGAGGGCCAGCTTGACTCCTGCCCATTGGAACACTATCTCTATCACTCACTATTGTAGAGGGAAGTCCATATAGCCTTTAGATCTACCGTATGAAGTCCTCTACCACAGATTCAACTAAGTACCCATTTACCATAGCAACAAAGTGCCCCCATTTTGTAAATCTATAAATTATAACCATAATGACCTCATTGCCCTCTGAATTTGGAAGACCTTTTAATGAAATCATGCTGATGGGTTGACATGCCTTGTTTGGAAAAGGATGGGGTTGTAGTAGACCTTGTGGATGTTCATAGAGGCGCTTACACTACTGACAGATAGTGAAATTCTGGATAAGTACACTGACATTATTCCTCATGTTTGGCCAATAGAATATAGACGAGATTCTCTGAAGACATGCCCTAATCTCCGATTGGCCCCCCAATGTACCCTCATTGAGTTGTGACATGATTTATTTTCTCAATTCTCCTGAGCTGTCCATCTAGATCCTGTTTTCATAATTTAGGAGTTCTTGATGTAATGTATAATCTTATTCAATAGTAGGATTAGCTTATCTTGAGCATTGGCATCCCTCTCATAACTTAGCTTATATTGAGCATGTGCATCCAAGTAGGAAGAACTGTAGTAATTTCCATGAAGTTACCCTGGTGTATTAGCTGTATTGATGGAGCCTCAACTACAACATTTTCTTTGCCTCACTTGTCTTCAAACTTGAAATCTAACACAAGCATCATAGTCATACCCTTATGTTGTAAAACATTAGTAACTTTTTCTTCCATAAGGTACTTCAAGGATTGTTGATCAGTTTTGATGATAAACTGTTGACCATGTAAATAATCCTTCCACCTATTGACAAAGGACAGAGGATTCTTTTCTAGTTATGTCATCTTGTTTATTGAATCATTCATCTTGACTCTTATGCCTTGTTTGATCTTCACCACTCCTCCTGACATCAACACTTCTAGATTTCTTCTAATGGTAATGATATCCGGGTTGAGTCTGATGCTTCTGTTGATAAAGCATACTGTTGTAACGGATTACTAGAAGAGAAAAGAAAGCCTTATCAATTATATTGTAGAAACAATCAACCATGAACAACAAGCAAGAAAACATATAATTTAACGTTGTTCGTCAGTGTTCTGTTGACTACATCCATGGACAAAAAAAGGATTATATTATGCATAAAAAGTTACAATGAAATTGATACATCAATGTTGTATTTAGAGTCTTAGGACCCGAAACTAACCTGACTAACTAATTTACTAAAACACCCAGACGTAGCCTTACTTAGAATCAGACGAAGACCACAAAATGTAACCGGATTTAGACTCAAAGATGGCCAAACGTGAAAACAATAGACTTCAGACATGATCACCGGACTTCCGCTAGGAGAATCAAGCTAAATGTTCTCAGTTTTGTGTTCAGACGCATTCCAACTTTGTACGCGACAAGTTCAGCTTCAGTTCTGACAGACTGATTCAAACGTAGAGATGAAGTCACCATACTAACAATAAACTCTCATTCAACCAGTTGCATAACCAGATACATTACGTTATGTGCCGGATGCACTAACCAATATTAGATGTACAGAACCAGAATTCCTCTTCAACAGACTTGTCTTTCCAGACAATTAACAACTTTGAATGCTACGAAAATCCAAACATAGCTGAAATTTGCTTTTGGGAATAAATTTGGTATGCATATCAATGGTATTGTCATCAGTGCAGAATTTTTTCACCGTAAATCTTCTCTCATTCCTCATGAAATGATACCTCACATAATTGTGCTTGGCTCTCTCATGATGAAGTTGATCCTTAGCCAAACATATTGCACTCAGTTTGTAAGAATATATCTCAGCTTTTAACCAAATTTCCTTTTTGGCTGCTTATGTCATTGCCATATATTCTACTTCAACAGTAGATAATGTCACTATTTCCTGCACAGTTTCCTTCCAACTTACTACAGAACCTCCCAAAGTGAAAATATAACTAGTCATTGACATTCTACAGTCCATGTTTTTAGCATAATCAAACTCACAGAACCCTGTGACTAGAAATTGAGTATCACGTCCATAAATGAGACCAACTGTTGTTCCCATGAAAAGGCTTTGGTTAAATTTATTGGGGGGTGAATAAATTTTTTTGGAGTGAAGACATACTCAGCAGGGTCAATAGACTACTGACTTAAACAGTCTGTTGACTATTAAGCATTGCGAATTTGTTGCAACGGAATATACTTAATTAAGCCTTTATACTTGTTGTTAAATGATGATACTAAGTATTTGATACTCAGTAATGAAATGTGTGTGAATTCGGTAGCTAGTTCAGCAGGTTTATATGGATAACATGCAATAAAAGAAAATGCAGAAAGTAAAGTAGGACAAATTTTATAGTGTTTCTAGATGGTGTAATCCTGTCGGTCCACTCTTCTCCTGTGATGTTTGAAGAAATTCACCAGAGTCTTTTGAGGTTGTTGTTACAAAAGTCCCTAAGATGTTTGTCCTTGACCAATAACTATGGCTTCACAAACTGAATGCTAAGAATAGGTAGGATTACTGCTCCTAAGTACTCCACTGGTCCTTGAAGGGTAGGATTGCCTCTTCACCAGCTCCACCACAAAAACGACAGTTCTTGACACTCAGCAGTGCTTCTCTGTCTTCAGGTTTCTTCTTTAAAAGAAGGGTTTGAATCAAGAAACTGATTCTTCTTTAGTAAGCTTTTGATCAGGATGATAAGATCAGCAACTTGAGACCTCCAAGTGAAGGTGCTGGATGATACTTGAATACAATAACACATGAAGAAATTCTGGATTAGTATGAATGCTTAGTTCAGCTGGGTGTAATGCTCTTGATTACTAGTAAGTTCGTGTGTAATCTGATTCCAAGGGTCCTCTATTTATAGATGAAAACCCCGTGCTTGATTATTAGTTTCAAATCTGACCGTTAAAGGATTTTCTTATTATTCCCTAAAATTTCCTCTGTTGTACTCCTCTGTCAGTATTTCAGTGTCCTTCTGACAGACAGACTGTCAACCAATGGTTTAATTCCATTTTGATTTGGCTATGAATTTCTTACAACGTTTCTTCAATCTCCACCATTGATTAACTGATTAACCCATTGCTTGATATTCATCATTATACATTTAATCTTCCAAAACAATTCTTGAAACGTATTAATCTGATTTATGTATGATCAGCTGATATCTGGTTCATATGTCTGCTGAGGTATAAATTTGGTCAGCTGACTTATGGTCTGTTGTGTTCTTGATGAATACTCAGCTAACTGCTTCTCATCTAACTTTTGATTGTGAAGTTAGAGTACACCATTTTAAGTATAATTAAGTCCCAATCTGCACATTTCCTTATATGGAACTTAGACCTTCAATACAAGGCATGAGATATAAAATTAAAGAGAACGAAAGAATATGAATTACAGTGAAAACGTTTCCATGATTGTATGCATAGACCAAAAGTTACAAATGATTGAAAAATTAAATAAGAAAGAGAGAATTACAATTTATTTTTTTTATGATATTGTAGATGTTTTTTTTTTTTTTTTTTTTTTTTTTTTTTTTATTATGATACTCCCTCCGTCCCCTATTATATGTCCTTTTGGACTTTTCATATAGATTAAGAAAAATAATTAATGAGTTACCTTTTAATATTTCAAAGCAAGATATTGTATTGTTTTTTGAAAGTGACCTATAATATTACATTGTTTAGTGTGAAAATGAAAACAATGCATTAATCTTGTATTGAAATGTGAGAAAGACTTATATTTTAAAACACAAAAAAAAAAAGTTAAAAGGACTTATATTACGGGATGGATGGAGTATTTTTTTTTTGTTGAATTATTGAATGATACTGCATCGCACACACCTGCTCTCTCTTTTTCCACTTTTTTTTAAGTTGGGTAAACTTTGTCCATCTATTGATTTTTTTGTCCTTATAAAGAATGAAAAGTTCAAACTGTCATATCTGTTTATTTAACTTGATTTTTTGTTTCTAGCCCCCTGCCTCTAAAAACTTTACCACATGGGTGAAAACAAGAAATGGCCGGCAAACATTGTCAAGAAATGTTGCACGATGTTCTAGGCCTATAAATTTCGCGTCGTGGATGCTTGAAATCATACCATTTCAGCCAAATTTTTATTTTCATACACTGCAAAACATAACCATGGCTAGGATCGCTTCCTTTTTTCTGTGCCTTCTATGTCTCATGGCTGGTTTGTTTCTAATTTTTTTTTATTTCCTCATGAAGAGGGGAAATTGGAATATATATATATATATATAGACAAATTTTATAATACAACCGTTGTGGCAAGGTTGTACCAAGTAGCATACATTACAACCATTCATTTCTAACCTCTCACACACGATAAAAGTGTATTATGTGAAAGAGAGTAAAAATGAGAGGCTCTAATATATGCCACTTGGTACAACCTTCTTACAACCGTTGCACCATAAATTCTCTCATATATATATATATGTCTCCGACATAACTTTTTTGAAAACTATATTTCATTTTTTCTAATTTTTTTTATTTATATTTGCAATGTCTTGTTTTCAATGTGTTTTACAGCTGAAGATTTGATGATTAAGGTGGCACCGACACAGCTCCGTGGTCGACTGCTTCTCTATCCTCCCGTTCCCAATCGTTGTCCAGAACTATCCAGTTGTGCAGATGGAATGGATAGTTCCTGCGTAGATTACAAAGTGGGGGAGGTATATATAGCTATTTGCCTCTGTGATGATACTTTTCAATGCTTTGACTCCTCATGGTAGTCTTAGGATCGATGAAGAACACTGTTACGGTGGTTTTAAACTATTACTGTAAATATACATTAAATGATTCGATCTTCGATTATAATTGGATTTATTTCGTTGATATGAATTCAGTTGTTCATCAAAGAGGCTTAGATCATTTAAAAAGTGTTTGGAGTAATAGTTTTTAATGTACCTGTAACTTTCCTTACGAGTACACGGTCAAAATTGACTATAAATTTTGTTTCAAGTTTTCAAATATTTGTCCTTCTTTTTCTGTTTCTTAAAAAAAAGATTGGATACATGTTGGGAACGAGAGATGTTTTCTTTTTTATCTGAGATAACTTGACCGTTTGCTCAATATCCTTTTGCTTTTAAAACTTTATATCAATAAAGTTATGGCAAATATGTCGTATCAGATGCATTACCAGCCAACGAATTTGTCAATCCACAAGACAATTTGTGGTTTGTAGAATGTTCTATGTTTTAGTATGTTTAAATATAATGCAGAGTTTTGTTTTCCTTAGACATTTTCAATCTATTGCTAACGCTTTTTTGAGTTTGTTGGCAATTCAAAAGATGAAAATTTTGATTTATTCGTGTTTTTTCTGCATAGGAAATGATCGGGGCACAATTCCTGTGTGAGAACATAAGTTACAGTACTTTTACATTATGATCAAGCGTACTCATTAAAAATGAATGACGAGAATTAATCAAATCAATATTTATTCCAGAACTTATTGATCCATAGTAGCGCCAAACAAGTTCTATCACTACAGCGATATACACACAACTATCTTTAATTTCCTATTTATTATAGGTCAACGAAACAGTCCCATTTAACGTCACCATATTTTTTTTTTCATGCAACGGTGCCGTCATAAATTTGGACGGTACGGTCCAATTTCTTTAAAGCCGAAATACGATGGAAAAGAGACCATTATTCATCTCCTTTGTCCCACCTTGCAAATCTGAAATCTCCTTTGTTTGTCCAAATTTCTAATTGGAAACTAGTTTATCGATTGGCAGCAGAAGTGGAGCTGTTCACTTCGATTCGATTTGATTCAAGTAAAAAGCAGTCATCGCTTTTGTTTAAATCCCCCTTATATGTTGCAACATAAGTTAGGAATTCAGTTTTGGCTCAGTTTCTGGTTCACTTAGGCATTTCGTCGAGCACTGGTTCAAAACAGTTGTTAACGTTAGTTATTAATGTTCCAGCTCATCAGTCCTATATATAGGACAATCAGCAGCATTAGGATTATTTAGTTAGTTCATTTTATACTTTTGTAAACTCAATTAGCTAGCAAGTTCTGCGGATTTTTCCTTTTCCCGCCTTCTTGTTCATTCAAAACTTTATGAAAGCTTGATGATCTTTAACGGCTTCTTTTAGACATTAGTGTTTCTTTCGTTGAAATTTAAAATGGTGTCATAGCTATACGCTTGATTCCGTTGTTGTTCTTGGTATTTCATCCGTTTCTTGGTGATTACAACGGCTGCTGTCAATCAAGGAGCTGCAGGAGCTATACCTGCAAATTCTTCCAATAATTCAGACAATCCGAGTCTAGTTTTAGTTCAGCCATTACTGAGAGGCACAGAGAACTTTCATCATTGGAGGAGAGCAGTTTCAAAATCATTATCATCAAGAGGGAAGCTGACTTTCATCAATGCCACTACAACTATGCCTCTGGATGAAGATCCAAGCTATGAACACTGGATCCAATTCAATGATTTGGTAATTTCTTGGCTCATAAATTCCATGATCTAGAGTATCTCTGAAAGTGTTATGTATTTTGATACTGCTAGAGAGATATGGTTAGATCTCCAAAAATAGGTTTGGTAGGTCTGATGCATACCATATGTCAAATCTTGAAGAGGAAATTGAAAAGGTTTAAGGTTCTTTGTCTGTAGCTGAATATTTCAAAAAATTGAAGTCTCTTTGGGATCAGTACCTAGTTTGAAAGCCAATCCCTCCTTGTACTTGTGTTGCTTTGCTTAAGATAAGAGAGCATTATGCCAACTCTTATACAACTAGCATTATGCCAATTCTTATACAACAAGTTTTGATGACTTGGCCCCTCCCTGATGTTAAGATTGCCTTTGTTATGGCTCTTAATCATGAAGAGCAGATGAATTACAACAATTCTAGTGTTGATTCTGTTCTATTAGTTGTTAATAGCCAAAGGGATGATGAGAGCAATGATGTTCTTAATACAAGATTTAATGACAAGAAAGAGGACAAGGAAGGGGTTCTGGTGCTGGTAGAGGTGATTCCAAGAAACCTCAATGTGTTTACTGTGGAAAAGAAGGACATACAGTGGAGAAATGTTACAAGAAGTTTGGATATCCACCAAACATTAAAGGATCTGGCAAAGGTCATGGTGTTGTTGCTAATAATATCACTTTTGATCAAGGATTGGAAGAGCAATATGTTGGTTCTTCTGCCGACAATCAGAATTTAGTACATTCAACGGTTGATACCTCTAGTACTAAGTGTCAATATGATCATTTACTCTCCATGATTCAAGGGCTTCAAAATGGCAATAATCAATGCAATTCAGTGGTTATGAACACATACACCTCTATTAATAATTCAAGTATCAAGGGTAGTAGTCATCATTGGATTGTTGAATCAGGGGCTACTGACCATATTACTTTTGATGTGAATAACTTGTTTGATGTCCAATCTGTTAAGAATCTATTTGTTATCTTGCATAATATATCTCATGTTGGTGTCGCTTATATAGGCAAGGTCAAAATCAACAGTCAGATAGTGTTTCATAATGTGTTTTGCATTCCTTCATTCACTTATAACCTTATCTCAGTAAGTAAATTGACTGTACACATCAATTTAGCTGTTGTTTTTTTTAACAGATAAGTGTGTGATGCAGGACCTGCAAACTTTGAGGAAGATTGGTATAGCTGATTTGCACAATGGACTTTACATCTTGACAAGAAAGTTTGATCTAGATCATAATTCTGTTTTAGATACTTCTTAAGTTTCTTGTAATACTTGTAATTTTTCTGATTCTCTCTTATGGCATTTTAGACTAGGACATCCTTCATTGGAAAGGATGAAGACCTTGAAATTGTTAGATTCAAAAATCAAGTTACCAATGCACAATTGTATTGTATGTCCTTTAGCAAAACAGAAAAAATTGAAGTTTCCTGTCAGTTCTTCTTCCACTTTAAAAACTTTTGATCTCATTCATGTAGACATTTGGGGGCGTAATAGAGTTCATACAGTCAGTGGTGAATACTATATTTTGTCTATAGTGGATGATCATAGTAGGTATACTTTGCTTTTCCTAATGAAATGCAAAAGTGAGGCACATACTTTGCTGCAATATTTTTGCAACTATGTGCAGAATCATTTTGACAGGTGTACAAAGACCATTAGGTCTGATCATGGGGGAGTTTGGCATGAAAACCTTTTACAGACAAAAGGGAATTGTGCACCAAAAGACTTGTGTAAGCACCCCCCAGTAGAATTGTTTGATTGAAAGAAAGCATCAGCACATCTTAAATGTTCCTAGAGTTTTAAAGTTTCTATCTAACATTCCCATAGATTATTCGGTTCATTGTGTTGTTCTTTCTATACACTTAATTAACATTGCCCCCACACCACTATTAGACAATAAGACTCCATACACTGTTTTTCTTAACAAAGAACAAGATTTCGCCATGATTAAAGTATTTGGATGCTTATGTTTTGTTTCTACAGCTGCTCAATGCAGAGGAAAGTTTGAAACAAAGAGTAAACCATCTATTTTTCTGGGTTTTGAGCCCAACATTAAAGGTTACAAGGTACTGGACATTGAAACAATGAACATTTCTGTCTCTAGGGTTACTATATTCCATGTGGCATCATTTCATTTCTTACAAGGGTCTAATCAGGCACATCCTTGCCTCCCATTACCTTTATTATCTGTTGATGAACCCCTAATGATATTTCCTATACAGTCACTACTAATCATGATGATAATCCAAGTACTGATCAAAATATTAATCACAATCCACTTCTATATATTGATGGTGATGTTCAATTACAAAATATCCAATTGGACTAGATCCACTCAATCCTACCTCAATGATTATGTTTGCACAAATCATGTAAAAAGAATATCACTTCACAATCTTGATACTGTAATGTCTCATGCTAATGTTTCCTCTAGTTATCAAGGTTTTATAGGTAATTTGACTGAAGATAGGGAACCTAGCACATTCAATGACGCAGTGAAAGATCCATGATGACAACAAGTGATGGATTTGGAGATAGAAGCTTTACAAAAAAAACACATGGTCCTTAGTCAAGCAATCGAAGATTGTTAAACCCATAAGATGTATATGGGTGTATAGGATCGAGAAGAAATTAGATGTATCAATAGAGAGGTACAAGGCAAGACTAGTAGCTAAAGGTTTCACACAGATAGAAGGTATAGATTCTCTAGAAACCTTCTCCCCTGTAGCAAAAGAGACTACTATCAGACTCTTTATGGCATTAGCAGCTCAAAAAGGTTGGTTGCTGCATCAACTAGATGTGAACAATGCCTTTTTGCATGGAGATCTAGATGAAGAGGTTTATATGAGACCACCACCTGGTTTAAAGGCAAATGGTTTAGTGTGTAAACTCAACAGATAGCTCTTTGGATTTAGACAAGCTAGTAGACAATTGAATTCAAATTTAACCCAAAAGTTGCTAAATGATGTATATATGCAATCACCGAATGACCACAATCTTTTTACCAAAAGAAATGGGGACAATTTCATTCCTCTTCTAGTTTATGTTGATTATATCACAGTGGAAGTCTGCAATTATCAGAAATTCAACACTTGAAAGACCTTTTACATTCAGTATTTACAATCAAGGATATAGGAACACTCAAGTACTTCACATGTTTAGAAGTAGCAAGATCAAAAGAAAGGATAGATATCAATCAAAGGAAATATTGTCATGACCCACTACTACAAAAAAACATAAAGATCACGGTTTTTAAGTGTGATATATTTACAATAGTCACGGCTTCCAAAGTGTGGCATATTGAGGTGTGACATAAAGTACTTTAACTCACTCACAGTTACAAACTGTGATCTATTATAATAATTATCACACTTAAAACCCGTGATCTATTATAGTTGGTATCACACTTAAAAACCGTAATCTATTATAATTTCATCACATTTAAAAATTGTGATCTATTATAGTAGTTATCATAGTTAAAAACCGTGATCTATTATAGTTGTTATCACAATTAAAAACCGAGATCTATTACAATTAAAACACATTTAAAAACTGTGATCTATTTTAGTTGTTATCACACTTAAAAACCGTGATCGATTATAATTTAAATCACACCAATAAAAGTGTTTTTTTTTTTCTTTCAAAAACAATATATAAGCACACATATTTTTTGTCTTTGTTGGGACTCGAACCCGGATACTCCGGATTAACGAGCCACACTTATTACCACTAGACCGATGTTTTCTTTCTTCTAATTTTCGACCACACTAAACAAAAATCTCATTATAAAATACCATATTATTTAATCACAGTCAAAAACTGTGATTGATTGATTTTTTGTCTCATTTTTCCTAAAAACCGTAATAATAAAAATCGTGATATATTTTAGTTGTTATCACACTTAAAAACCGAGATCTACTATAATTTCAACACATTTAAAAACTATGATCTATTTTAGTTGTTATCACACTTAAAAACTGTGATCTATTATAGTTTTTATCACACTTAAAAACCGAGATCTATTATAATTTCAACACATTTAAAAATTGTGATCTATTTTAGTAGTTGTTATCACTCTTAAAAACCGAGATATATTATAATTTCAATCACACCTAAAAAAGTGTGATCATTCTTTTTTTTCGAAAACAAAATATACGCACACATATCTTTTGTTGCCACTGGGACTCGAACCCGGATACTCTGGATTAAGGAACCGCACTAATTACCACTAGGCTGATGCCCACTATATTATCATTTTCAACCACACTAATCTAAGATATGATTATAAAATATCATATTTTTTTAATCACAGTTAAAAACCGTGATTGATTGATGTTCTTGTCTCAGTTTTCTTAAAAACCGTGATAATAAAAACTATGATCTATTTTAGTTGTTATCACACTTAAAAACCGAGATCTATTATAATTCAACACATTTAAAAGCGTGATTTATTTTAGTTGTTATCACACTTAAAAATCGTGATCTATTATAGTTGTTATCACACTTAAAAACCGAGATCGATTATAATTTCAACACATTAAAAAACTGTGATCTATTTTAGTAGTTGTTATCACACTTAAAAGCCGAGATCTATTATGATTTCAATCACACCTAAAAAGTGTGATCATTCTTTTTTTTCACACCTAATAACTGTGATAAAAAATTTAAGTGTGATATATATACATTTTACTTGTCTCGGTTCTTTTAAAAGTGTGATCCTTATCTTTAGATAAGTGTGATCTATATCTCTTTTCTTATTAGTGGAAATAATTTGTCTCACTTTTTCTATAATTGTGACAAAAATATCATGAATTCAGTCACAGTTTAAAAATGAGAGTAATTGATATAATTTATCTCGTTTTCTCAATAACCATGACAAAAATATCATACCAATTTAGTCACAGATTAAAAGTGTGATAGTTTGATATAATTTATCTCGTTTTTTCAATAACTGTGATAAAAATATCATATCAATTATGTCACTGTTTTAGATGTGAGATCACTACAAGAAATCTGTGTTTTAATAAGGGGAATTTAATAAGGGGATAAAAATTCATTATTAAAGCATACTTATAATAAGGGGACACAATTTATATTAGTAAAAAAATTGGGTTCATGACCAAATTTTTAAACCCCTTATAATTGATCATATTTTCCCCTCATTAGGTACACTACAAAAATATACCCCTTATTATTTGTGTTTTTTATATATTTTTTAAGGGAATATAACTTTTTATAAAACAAAACACACTCACCCGATTAAATCATTTACCCATCTTCCCCAACCATAAACTTTTCTCAGATGATCGGGATCGAACCCTTGCCTCATCTCCTCCAGACGCCTCAAGTCACCGATGATCAATCAACCACTGCTCATCAATGTATGGTAATCAATCGACCACCACGCATCGTCCTACTCCACAACCAGGGCGTGTGAGCAAAGAGTCGTGCCATCTCGTGACTCATCCACTCTTCTGCGCCGCCACGGTTCACCGGAGACATTCCTTCTCTGTTCACTTCTTCCACTATCAGGTACGAATGGCTTCAACCTCTCCATCTGATTCTAATTTCGTGTTGGTGCTATATCCCTTTAAGAAATAGGGTTCTTGATTTTTGGGGCCTTTAATTCTGATTTTCTAGAGTAATATGGACAAAAACAAGAGCCTTGAATTGAAGGCTTTAATTTCGTTTTAAGGACCGTCAATTGAGCAGAAAAATTTGTTTTTCTGTATATGTGATTCTTCTGATTGCTTAGTCGTGCTCTGTACTTTAGATTTTGAGTTGTGAGTTTTCCATATTTGGACTATATATATAATATTTAGTGTAGACATAATAATAGGAGATTGATTTGGTTGTTTTGTAAATAGCCTTAGAAAGAAATTAGAAAGAAAAAAATGATTCCTCTGCATATCCTGCTGAAAATGCCGAATTTCAACATAAAAATGGACAACAACTGTGCCGTCAAAGTAATCCTTGTGGAACACGAAACTCAAAATGGACGCCGCTATTTATGAGCTGAAGCGGTTGCTGGGAAGACTGCCATTGGTTGGATTTGATTTGAAGAGCAAGGAAACATATTTACTTTCTACCGTGTCCGTATATGAAATATTGGTTCTTTACGTTGAAGCTTTTGTAGGACAATACCATATGTTTTGTTGGGCTAAACTTGGGAAACAACAGACTCAAGTTGCGTGGTAATACGAAACCTTTTTTCGTTCGTGGTCATGATTTTGAAAAAGTTCTAACAACCGGAGTAAACATCGAATATTTAGCTACTAGGATTCTGAAGGATTCATCTTTGCTTAGTTGTACCTTGAAGACATTGGCAACTAAAAATGGATTTGATTACAAAGAAGTCAAAATTGAAGCCGCAAAGGATTTTATTTTGGATTCTATTTTGGCAGATTTTAGCTTTTCTGAAGAGGATGTTAAGTGTGTGATTAGCCAAGCTCATATGTGCTATAAATTTGGTGCTTTCTTGATGAAGAAATTAGAGTGATGCTGCTGTAATCACAAAAACAAAAACAAAAACAAAAAATAAATAAATAAAGAGATATAAGGAGAGCTTGTGTTTTTGTTTTCAGGTTGCTGGCTTGCCCGAGCTATAAGGAAAGCTTTCTGTTTTTGTCGATCTAAGCCTATTTTCCCTATCTTTTACATACACACAATGTTGAATGATGAATGAGATTATGCTATGAAGGGGATAGCATGATGACTATACAGGGTATAGCATGATGACTCTCATTTGTGCTTCTGATCCATCAAAAAACTTGGTCATCTGTCCAGAAAAACAGAGTAACATTGCTCGCTTCATTAATGGCATCAACAATCATACACAGTAAGCTTGCTTGCGTAAGCTTTCTATCTCATTTTCATTGTACTTTTATCTTTGTGAATGCTATATAGGTTGATGAAAATAATATAACCTTCACTATTAGTACGGGAAACTTGACAATCTACCATTTTACTAAGCAACAAGAAGCTACATTGATACAGGCATTAGCTGCTACTTGATACAGGCATTACCATTTTACTAAGCAACAACAACAATAAGATATTTTGATTTCTGCATATTTTGATGTCTGATTATAATTTTTTTTGCCATATAATGCATTTAAGAAAGTTTATGAGGATGCCAGCTTATTGCCACTATGAATGGTCAGCTTATTGGTTTCTATTATTATTTGTTTTTATGTGTTTGTAGTTGTAATTCAAAAATAATTTCTTTTGAATATTTGTCAGATTGCATCACTAATAATGTTGTAAATGTTTATTTTCAGTTTTATGAGTTTACCTTGATTTCTATGTTCTTGTTTGAGTAGGAAAATGGCTCCTAATAAGGAATGGATGAGTTTATGGAATGATCGATTGAATGCAAAATACAAGGCTGGAATCCGAGAATTTTTGGATTATGCTTTTAGGAACACCGGTGAGGAGGATAATATTTTGTGTCCGTGTATTAAGTGTATGAACACAAGTTATGGGTCTCGAGAAACGATAGAAACACATCTTCTTGTGAATGGAATAATGCAAAATTATACAGCGTGGTATTATCATGGTGAAAAGTTCGGTGAGTCTTCATTCGATGAAGAAGAATCAAATGGAAGCAGTTCTAATGATGGAATTGATGGAGTCTTAAGGGATTTGTATCCGGATATGGATGGTTTTCATAGGAGTGGGCAAGAAATTGGTTCCACAAGTGAAGATAATAATGCAGAAGAACCTAACGATGCAGCAAAAAGATTCTACAGATTGTTAAAAGACTCCGAACAACCAACTTATCCCGGTTGTGAGACCTCAAAATTAGAAGCGATTGTCGATCTATTACACATCAAGAGTATTGGTCGATGGAGTAATGAATCAGCCAACATGTTGCTTAAGTTTCAAAAGAAAATACTACCAGAAGGTTCAACTTTGCCAGAATCTTATAATGATGCCAAAAAAATCATCAAAGATCTTGGTCTCTCTTATGAAAAAATAGATGCATGTAGGAATGATTGTATGTTGTATTGGAAAGATGATGCAAAGTATGATGTATGCCAAATATGTGGTGCTTCTAGATGGAAGGAAGATAAGCATACTGGGGAAACTAAAATTCTGGATGGTGGTAAGAAATTAGCAGTGAAGACCTTGCGTTACTTTCCATTAAAGCCAAGGCTTGAGAGGTTGTTCATGTCTAAAAGATCGCTTCTTTAATGAGATGGCATCATGAAGAAAGAGTGGAGGATGGAGTGATGCGACATCGGCCCGATTCAAAAGCATGGAAATCTTTTGATGAACTATATAAAGATTTTGCAGCTGAACCTCGAAATGTAAGACTTGGTCTTGCTAGTGATGGTTTCCAACCTTTTACTCACTCAAAGACATCATATAGCATATGGCCAGTATTACTTATTCCTTACAATCTGCCTCCATGGATATGCATGAAAGAATCTAATATTATTCTTTCAATGCTCATACCAGGACCCTCGGGTCCCGGAGATGCGATTGATGTCTATCTTAGGCCTTTGATAGAGGAGTTAAAAGAATTCTGGGAATCAGGATTTGAAACCTTTGATGCTTCTACTCAAACAAATTTTCAACTTCACGCATCTTTATTGTGGACAATCAATGATTTTCCAGCATACGGGAACTTTTCTGGTTGGAGTACGAAGGGTAAGATGGCATGTCCTTGTTGTAAAAAGGAAACTTGTTCTATGAGGTTGGCGAATGGTCACAAGCAATGTTATATGGGTCATCGACGTTTTCTTCCAATGGACCACACTTGGAGGAAAAACAAAACTTCATTTGATGGGACTAGAGAGGTAAGACCACCGCCGGTTTTTCTTTCAGGTGATGATGTACTTGATCAAGTGAAAGACCTTAAAGAAGTCATCTTGACTAATTGTACTAAAAAAAAGGTAAAAATTTCTCATGAAGAAAGAGGTGACAACTGGAATAAGAACAGCATTTTTAATGAACTTCCATACTGGAGTTCCCTTTTGCTACCATTCAATTTGGATGTGATGCACATTGAGAAAAATGTATTTGAAAATATAAATGGGACAATTATGAATACAAAGGGAAAGACTAAGGATAATTCCCAAGCTCGTTTCGATTTGGAAGCCATGAAAATTAGACCAGAGTTGCATCCAATTAAGAAGCGGGATAAGGTTGAGTTTCTCTTTGCACCCTATCGTTATCTAAAGAGGATAAACACAGAGTTTTGCTTATTTTTAAGCATTTAAGAGTGCCGAGATGGGTTTTTAGTCAATATTTCTCAAAGTGTTAACATGAAAGAACATAAGATTTCAGTCCGAAAAGCCATGATTGTCATGTCATTTTACAACATTTACTTCCACTTGGGATGCGTGGTCTTCTTCCAAAAGCCGTGTGTGAACCTCTTATTGAGTTATCTTTGTTCTTTAGAAGCTTGGGCGCGAAATCATTGAGGCTAGAAGAGCTTGAAAAGATTGAATCCCAGATTCCGATTACTCTATGCAAGCTGGAACAAGTTTTTGTTCCTAGCTTTTTCGATGTGATGGTGCATTTGCCGGTTCATTTGGCTAATGAGGCTAAGATTGGTGGACCAGTCCAATTTCGATGGATGTACCCCATTGAGCGTATGTTGTATGTGTTAAAGAAACTAATTCGTAACATGGCTCGCCCGGAAGCCTCAATAGCAGAAGGGTATATAGCGAATGAGTGTATGACTATTTGTTCAAGGTACTTGAAAGACACTAAGACAAAATTCAATACACTCGAGCGAAACTGCGACGTTGGATTTGACCAATATGAGGGTGATATGTCCATTTTTGCACAACGTGGACGAGTTTTAGGAGCTGGCACGAGTCGTATTCTCAATGATGATGAGATGGAGAAATCTCATATATATATCTTAAAGAACTGTGATGATGTACTGCCTTTCCTCAAGTAAGCTAAACTAACCATAAACAATATTTTTTTTGTATAGTGTGTGAATTTATTTAATTTATATGTATATTGTTGTAGTGAGTACAATCAAATACAACAAAGTAATACACAACAAGTGTCGGATGATGAGTCCAACATCAATTTTATTGATTGGTTTAAAAAGAAAGTAAGTGTTCTATTGATATTGGTAATCATGTTTTGTGCAAGGTTAGTTGTTCTTGTTCATTTACATTGTAATATGTTTTCAGGTTGAAAAAATGCAAATGCAAGATGATAGCTCTAAATCTGCTGAGTTACTTAGATTGGCCCGTGGTCCTTCTATTTACATTACTACTTTCAATGGTTATGTTGTCAATGGATATAGGTTTCGGATTGAAGCTCGTGACAATAATTGTAGAACACAAAATTCTGGGGTCTGTGTAGTTGGTGATATAGGCTCTTAGACAAATTTTGTTGACTATTATGGAGTGCTGACAGAAATACTTGAACTACGGTACCTTGATGGAAAGTGCCTAGTTTTATTTCGATGTAGATGGTTCGATGTTTATGATAAAGTGAAGGGAGCCAAAACTGATGAGTATGGATTCACTAGTATTAATCCCAATCGTCTTTTGAAAACAAATGAACCTTTCATTTTGGCCAATCAAGCTTCACAAGTGTTTTATGCCATTGACAACATCAATAAAGGTTGGCATGTTGTTGTTAAGATGCAACCTCGGTATTTGTATTCGACAACACAAGAAACAGAGGATGAAGACAATGATGCAGCTGATTTAGATGAAGCATATCAACATGGTGAATCTTTCAGTTATGACTGTGGTCAGACAAGTTCTTTTGATGAGAATGTTCAGGATATTTTGACAACAAACTATGAGCCAATAGTAGTTGACTTGCCAACAATCAAAAGGAAGAGAAAGAGAAAGGAGATTTGAGAAATACATTTCAAATTTGCTTTGAGGTCAACATCAAGTATGGAGGTTTGTCTTCTATTATATTTCCTTTTCTTGATATAACTTTTACTCATAACTTGACTCACTTTTTAGTTTTAACGGTGTTGTTGTAATCCTTTGGCAGATTGAGAAAATGATGGTTCGTTTTGTCATATGTGTACATATTTCTTCTCAGCTGAAGTAGCTACGACTGGAGCAGAGTCAAGTAAATCTTTGGTAAATTGCTCTTTCGCTTTTTGTCTTAATAATCTCTAGTGGCATTCTCGCATTATAAATGTATTGTTCTCGAAAATTATTCTCCATATGTCGTGTTGTTTATGGCTTATGATTGAGTGAAACCTTTGATTTGAGTTTTAGAATCGATCACAATTACTTATGACTTATGTAATCTGTTAAACTTGCTCACGTTTATGTCCTTTATTGTGGTTTGATGAATAAATTTTGGTTGAGGTGTTGTTTGGATTGTATCCGGTTTAGAGAGCTTCGATTTTTGTTTGTGCATTGAATTGTGATAAAGTTGGTTTCTTGGATTGATAGTTTTGCGGGTAAACAATCTGAAATTTCTACTAGATGCTTGGCGTAATGATGCACTAAGATTCCTCTTTTAGTGTTTTGCTATTGTTTGTTGATAATGAAGGCAGCGTGAGGGGATTTGTCGAGCAGGTCTTGTTATATTCAGATTATTTCGTGATCCGTTTTTGTAAGAGGATGCCGGTGGCTGTGTGTCACTGGTTTTACTGCTGTTTTTCTGCTGTTTTATTGCTGTTTTCTGCTGTTTTTTTGCTGTTTTCTGCTGTTTTTTTGCGTTTTTTTTGCTGTTTTCCTCTTTTACTGCTGTTTTTTTTGCTGTTTTTCTGCTGTTTTCTTGCTGTTTTCTGCTGTTTTACTGCTGTTTTCTGATGTTTTTTTGCTGTTTTCCTCTTTTACTGCTGTTTTTCTGCTGTTTTTTACTGTTTTCTGCTGTTTTTTTGCGTGTTTTTTTTGCTGTTTTCCTCTTTTACTGCTGTTTTTTCTGCTGTTTTTCTGCTGTTTTCTTGCTGTCAGCAGTCTTGTTTTCTGCTTTTTTGCTGTTTTTACAAATTTCTTTGTTGTTTTTCATTGCCTTTGGTTTGGGATTTTTCTTTGCTCTTATTGGTGTTATTTCTCTGATTCTGAGATGTGATGATCTTTGTGGAGGAATAAAACCTGATTGCTTGAATTCTTGGGGTAACAATGGCGGCATGGTTGGTATTTGAGAGATGTGGTTACACTCTGATATCATTAGTTTCCAGTGTGTTCTTGTTCCTCTTCACCATACTTTATCTCTGGGCTAAATCAACAGCAATTCTAAACAAGTAATTTTGAGTTCATCTACTTTATTATCAGACCATGGTGATTAAGAATTTGGAGAGCTATCTATCTTGGCATATGTAAGTGTGCACATCACATGTATGAAAGTTTGATTCTCTCTGTACTCTTTAGGCATCATGTTAAAAAGCTCCAGATTCTGTTAGATATCCTTAGCTATGAGAAACGAAAACGGGCATTTTATGTGAAACGACTTTATACATGATGAATGCGAGCAACAAGTTGTATTTGCAATGCTCTTTTTTTTTGGCCTATTTTGCATTTTGTTGAATCCTGATTTTGCATTTTGTTGTTATTTAATCCTGATTAATGAGAGGAAAATAATCTATAATGAGGGGATGTTTTTTTTTATCAAATCGTAATTTAATAAGGGGTAAATGAATCTACAATAAGGGGTTATTTCTGTCATTAAATCATGATTTGTGAGGGGTAACTTACCTTATAATAAGGGTTTAGATTGTTATTAAAAATGATTTTTAATAACAGGAAAATACCATTATTAATGTCTGATATTATTAATAACGGGATTGAGTTTCCGTTATTGAATACCTTTCAAATGGAGGCGAGTAATAAGGGGCCATAACAGGAAATTTCCCGTTATAAAAAGGTTTTTATGAGGGGAAATGGACAATTAATGACGGGAAGTACCCTTATTAATAGTCGATTTTCTTGTAGTGGATTGATATATATAATTTATCTCGCTTTTTTAGAAACCGTGACAGAAATATCTTATCAATTCAGTCACAGTTTAATAATGAGATTAATTGATATAATTTATCTCAGTTTTTCAATAACTGTGACAGAAAAATCATATCAATTAAGTCACACTTTAAAAATGAGATTGATTAATATAACTTATCTCAGTTTTTCAATAAGCGTGATAGAAAGCTGTAAGTGTGATATATATATTTTCGTTGTCTCAGTTTTATTGAAACTGTGATTGTTTTCATATCTTAAGTGTGACCTATGTCCAATTTTGTAGTAGTGACCTCCTGAAGCATTTTGATTTTTTAGACTGTAAGCCAGTTGCTACCACAATGGATACATCTCAAAACTTAATTGCTATTGAAGCACCACCAATGGAAACTAGCACTTATTACAGAAGCCTGGTGGGTAAGCTACTTTACCTTTCCAGCACAAGATCATGTATAGAATTTCCGGTGCAGAGCTTAGTCAGTTACTTGGCTGCCCAAATGAAGCACATCTTAAGGCAGTACATAGGCTTCTTAGGTTCCTAAAATCCTCTCCAGGAAAAGGATTGTTCTTCCCTAGTACATGCACAATAAACTAAAGGCTTTCAGTGATGCATATTGGGCAGGATGTTGCAAAACAAGATGACCAGTCACTGGTTATTTGGTATATTTAGGAAATGCCTTGATATCTTGGAAGTCCAAGAAGCATCCCACAGTCACAAGAAGTTCTAGTGAAGCTGAGTACAGGGCAATGGCAATCACTGCATGTGAAATTCAATGGCTAATCTACCTGTTAAAGGATTTCCAAATTAACTACACTTATGTTGTTCTTTTATAAGTTACACTCAAAGTGCACTTGATATTGTGGAAAATCAAGGTTTCCCTGAAAGGACAAAACGTATAGGAATAGATTGTCATTTTGTGAAGGAGAAATATCTTGCTAAGGTGCTTGCTACACTACCTATCAACACAAAAGATCAGTCTGGAGATGTTCTTACCAAACTTGTTGACATAACAACATTCAACAGATTACGACAAGCATATCCCCTCAAAGACCTGTATGCCATTCCATCACACAACACAGAATCCTTGCAACATAAGTGAGGAATTCAGTTTTGCCAAGCTTTAACATGGTTTTGGAAAGCTTGATAGGGGGTGTTGCAACATAAGTTAGGAATTCAGTTTTGGCTCAGTTTCTAGTTCACTTGGGCATTTCGTCGAGCACTGGTTCAAGACGGTTGTTAAAGTGAGTTATAACCATTCCAGCTCATCCATCCTATATATAGGACAATCAGCAGCATTAGGATTAATTAGTTAGTTCATTTTATACTTTTGTAAACTCAATTAGCAAGTTCTGCAAATTTTTCCTTTTTTTGCCTTCTTGTTCATTCAAAATTTTATGAAAGCTTGATGATCTTTAATGCCTTCTTTTAGCAATTACTGTTTCTTTCTCGTTGAAATTTAAGATTATCTACTTCACATTCCACCGCATAATTCAAGAACAAATTTTAAATCAGGATTCAAATGGCCATGCGTTGTGTTTCTTTAACGGCTGTAAAGTGCCAATAAAATCTATAAAAGTGACACTATCGACCAATTGCTTCAATCACTACCACTATCAGCTCGATGGTGTGGTGATGGTGATAATTGGCAAAAGAAAAAAAAGAAGAGTTACTGGTAATACATTTGTAGAGTCTAATGAATAATATAATCATCTATATCTATATATATTTGAAAAGGTAATTTAACCCGATTACCAATGATTTTGCTCCAAACCCTCTTTTGACCCGGCTTATACCCATCTTAAAAAAAATTAATGATTTTTTTATTGAGATTTGGTGTTAGGAAATCTAAACAATGTAACCGATAAAAAATGCCAATTAGTGATTTTCTTGAGATTTTCTTTTGATTTTGTTGGTTATGCAAAATCTCATGAAATTAATGATCTTTTTTAGCTTTGGAGTTACGAAATCATTAGTGATTTTCTTGAGATTTTCTTAATTTATTTTTAAATCTAAACAATGTACGTATCCGGAATAAATGCGTAAAAGAAAAACATTTCCGTAACACGTTTCTTTCTCAAGAGTCCCTCCTAATTTCACAATTTTATTTTCCCACACAACTCATTTTACAATTGCTTCCTGATTGAACTTTCTGTTAGGATATGATTTAACTTCAAACCATAAAACTCTCAAATTAGTTTAAATCTAAATCACATCACCAAATCTAAACCATTTTTATCAAACAATTTGTCAAAATGGTTGCAGTCACCAATAATCTAATCCTTTTAGAATTGTACATGACCGTGGGAATATCATATTATAACAGAAAGGTGAAGTCGATCACACTGTAATGCATTGTATGTCCCATAATAGGTCCCATTCTTTTACTCTTTCCCGGAAGTCGATGACTATTCATAGCTATTACCTTGACACCAAAGAAGAGTTCAACCCAATGCTTTATTTCTGTCCTAGTTGATCCCGATTCGACATTAGAAGTATATTGATTTTTCCCCAATAACCGAATACTTTTGTCTGTAAATACTGCATATTTGATTCTATCCATAAATCGCAACAGATAGAGGAGGGTTTATTCAATCACATAGTTTGGGCTCCTAGAATATTGTACGAGGGGAAATTGGCTCATGTTGTTTTTCTATTTTTTATCGTGTTGATTTTATTTCATTATCTTTTTCATGGTATGTTTTTTTATTTTGAATTTTATCGGAGCATGATTTATATTTTCAGGCGTTTTAAGGACTATTTTTGTGAGGAATTTTTCAGGTTTGCAGCGACATGGTATATTACAAAATAAGGTACAGAATCTCTGTTTCTTTTCGGATTGGTTTAGCGATTGTCTCTTATGTATAATACTTTGATTACATTTTTTTTGGAATATGTTTCGATTTTTTATAAGGGTTTCATTTACACTTTCAAAAGCAAGAGAATGAGAAGGACGGCAACAGGATAATAAGAAGTTCATGTGTCATATATGTCATTGAAATTTCGCAGTTTGCCATAATAACATAACAATCAGTTTCTCGGGATGACATAGAATAATGAAGTGACAAATGACAATCGGACCATCGTGATGACACTTGAATCATGAAGTAAGGATATCGTTTTATTTGTTTAGTCATACAAAGAATTTTTTACTTATTCAAGCTGATTTCTACAGAAATGGATCTTGATATAACGGTGTTTATCCACCTGGTTGTATTCGTTTGATGATGAATAACCATAAGAAGCATCACCATTCGAAGTCTATAGCAATTCGATGTATTTAATCTTATGATAATATTCTCATCCATTATTGTAACGTTGTAAAAGCAGAGGGTTCAAGTTGTGATTCAAACATAACTACCCTTAATATTGTTAAAGGGTCTCCACCATTCAATGATAATCAAGTTTTTTTTTTCGACAAGATAAGTTCTACTAGAATTTCTCATTTTAGGAGGAAGAAGCGATTGACACATGCGTCCCGGCTAAATTTGAATAGTTATGATGAAATGATGGTTTGATTAATTACATAAGGTTATTGGCATATATAGATGGACTCTTAAAAGGGGAAGTTATTGTGTGGTGAGGGATTTTGAGGTGAAATGAAGGGTGAAACGATCAGAACCACACAGTTTAAATACATAATAAAACTGTGTGGTCTGGGGGCTGCCACACGGTGTCTCCACACCGTGTGGAGACACCAAAGGATCACAGCAAATGATGTTCCTCGCCATTTGGCTTGGCAATGCCAAAACTCAAAAAAAAGTGGGATGTTCCAAGTTAAATTTTCTCTTAGGTGTTGTGCCACTGGATGAGGTCTTCATATGTCCGCATGAGTGTAAATGGAGAGGTGAACTGCAATCCATACAGATTTTGTGAGAGTATGATTCTAAGTGCTATTTGCTATATTTCTATTAAATTTATAATACAATCGTACTTGCTTTAAATGTTTTTTTTGGGGTGGGGGTGTTTGTATGTCTCTTTTGTTTCATTTTAATTCAGTTTCATTCAGAAAAATGCATTCTTCAGATAACTAATAAATATATGATTTTGAATAATTTGATGGCTACTTATCATATATTTTACTCGGATTTCTTTGAATACGTCAATCATGATTATTTTTTTATGATAATCATCTTTAGTTCGAAGATTATACCAGACTAGATTGGACTACGAAATGTAAAATGATATCTTTAGTTATTACATTTTAAGCTCAGAAGAAATGACCTATATTTCATTGGGCCAATTATTTAAAAGGACTGATTTTCAACTTATTAGGGGTAATAGGACACTCCGAAATCTTATTTAGTTATAAGGGCATTCTAAGTTTAAGAAGGAAACTTATTTAGTTATAAGGACATTCTAATTTCAAGTGGATAAAGAGGAAGAAGGAAAAAAAGGAAGGAAGGGAATAAAAAAAAAGTAGCGCTCAAAGGAAAAAAAAACTGCTGAGTGAACGTGGGTTAGGTTTTTTTTTTTTTTTTTTTTTATTTTTAATTCACCATATTTCTAAAGGTCATATATTTTGATCTAAAACTCGGATCATCATAAAATTTTCACTAAAATTCATATTCTTCGGCTTCTTTATTCTAAAATCAAATTTGATATTTTTCCGAATAAATTTCATAAAATCAATTTTATTCATCATAAAAATCGACGTGACGTATTGATCACCGTCATGTATTGACCACCTACCCGGATGCATTGGCCACCGGGATCCATTAATCACCGCCGCGATTCATTGGTTACCATGATGTATTGACCGCCACGATCCATTGACAACCTTGATCAGTGACATCTCATTGTAGCGATTTATGCAATGACGTCTCATTGTAGCGATTTATGCAGTGACTTCTTATTGTAGCGATCTATGCAGTGATGTCTTATTGTATCGAATTATGCACTGACGTGTTATTGTAACGATTTATGCAGTGAAGTGTTATTGTAACAATTTATGCATACTTTTGGTTGTAAAAATATGCATTTAAACCACAAAAAAACAAAATAAATACAGTTATTTTACAAAGTTATCGAAAATTTAAACCAACATCAATCAAATATTTCAAGATAACAAAGAAATAAAGTTACTTTACAAAGTTATCAAATGTGTGTATCAAGTTGTATATGCGGTGACATCAATATCATTGCATCAGTTATCTAATTGTAAATACAGTCATCAATGTCACTGTATAAGTCATCAATGTTCTTGCAACAGACATCAATGTCACTGCATAAGTCATCAATGTCACTGTATAAGTCGTCAATGTCTCTGCATCAGACATCAATGTCACTGCATAAAACCTAACAACTGCATCAGTCAGCTCTGCTCTTGTTTTGCATTTCTCCAAATGTGGAGCTTTTAATATGGATAGAAGTACAAGTTTGGTGAAACTATAAAGACTCTTCACTATGACTCTTGTAATGGCCACACGTTGTTTGTGCCCTTCTGATAATTGGATTCATTGTGGAATCCCTCAATTTTTTAACACGATCTTGAATCATTTGATGATCTTGTTTAGCTTAATGTCTCTGCATCTTTCATCAATGTCACTGCATCGGACATCAATGTCCCTACATCAGTCATCAATGTCCGTGCCTCAGACATCAATGTCCCTGCATCAAACATCAATGTCACTGCATAAGTCATCAATGTCCTTGTATCAGACATCAATGTCACTGCATAAGTCATCAATGTCCCTGCATCAGACATTAATGTCACTGCATAAGTCATCAATGTCCTTGTATCAGACATCAATGTCACTGCATAAGTCATCAATGTCCCTGCATCAGACATTAATGTCACTGCATCAGACATCAATGTCACTGCATAAGTCATCAATGTCACTGCATCAGACATCAATGTCACTGCATCAGACATCAAACCGTATCATTTAGGTGGTCAATGCATGACGGTGATCAATACGTCACGTCGATTTTTATGAAGAATAAAATTGATTTTATGAAATTTATTCGGAAAAATATCAAATTTGATTTTAGAATAAAGAAGGCGAAAAAATATGAATTTTAGTGAAAATTTTATGATGATCCGAGTTTTAGATCAAAATATATAACCTTTAGAAATATGGTGAATTAAAAATAAAAAAACAAAAAAAAAACTTAACCACGTTCACTCAGCATGTTTTTTTTTTTGTTTTTTTTCCTTTGAGCGCTTCTTTTTTTTCCCATCCTTCCTTTTTTTCCTTCTTCCTCTTTATCCACTTGAAATTAGAATGTCTTTATAACTAAATAAGTTTCCTTCGTAAAATTAGAATGTCCTTATAACTAAATAAGATTTCGGCGTGTCCTATTACCCCTAATAAGTTGAAAATCAGTCATTTTAAATAATTGGTCCAATGAAATATAGGTCATTTCTTCTGAGCTTAAAATGTAATAACTAAAGATGTCATTTTACATTTCGTAGTCCAATCTAGTCTGGTATAATCTTCGAACTAAAGATGATTATCATCAAAAAATAATCATGATTGACGTATTCAAAGAAATCCGAGTAAAATATATGATAAGTAGCCATCAAATTATTCAAAACCATATATTTCTTGGTTATCTGAAGTATGCATTTTTCTGAATGAAACTGAATTAAAATGAAACAAAAGAGACCCCACCCCAAAAAAAACATTTAAAGCAAGTACGATTGTATTATAAATTTAATAGAAATATAGCAAATAGCACTTAGAATCATACTCTCACAAAATTTGTATGGATTGCAGTTCACCTCTCCATTTACACTCTTGCGGACATATGAAGACCTCATCCAGTGGCACAACACCTAAGAGAAAATTTAACTTGCAACATCCCACTTTTTTTGAGTTTTGGCATTGCCAAGCCAAATGGCGAGGAACATCATTTGCTGTGATCCTTTGGTGTCTCCACACGGTGTGGAGACACCGTGTGGCAGCCCCCAGACCACACAGTTTTATTATGTATTTAAACTGTGTGGTTCTGATCGTTTCACCCTTCATTTCACCTCAAAATCCCTCACCACACAATAACTTCCCCTTTTAAGAGTCCATTTATATATGCCAATAACCTTATGTAATTAATCAAACCATCATTTCATCATAACTATTCAGCCGAGCCGGGACGTACAGGTCAATCGCTCTTCCTCCTAAAATGAGAAATTCTAGTAGAACTTATCTTGTCGAAAAAAAACTTGATTATCATTGAATGGTGGAGACCCTTTTAACAATATTAAGGGTAGTTATGTTTGAATCACGGCTTGAACCCTCTGTTTACAACGTTACAATAATGGATGAGAATATTATCATAAGATTAAATACATCGAATTGCTATAGACTTCGAATGGTGATGCTTCTTATGGTTATTCATCATCAAACGAATACAACCAGGTGGATAAACACCGTTATATCAAGATCCATTTCTGTAGAAATCAGCTTGAATAAGTAAAAAATTCTTTGTATGACTAAACAAATAAAACGATATCCTTACTTCATGATTCAAGTGTCATCACGATGGTCCGATTGTCATTTGTCACTTCATTTTGCTATGTCATCCCGAGAAACTGATTGTTATGTTATTATGGCAAACTGCGAAATTTCAATGACATATATGACACATGAACTTCTTATTATCCTGTTGCCGTCCTTCTCATTCTCTTGCTTTTGAAAGTGTAAATGAAACCCTTATAAAAAATCGAAACATATTCCAAAAAAAATGTAATCAAAGTATTATACATAAGAGACAATCGCTAAACCAATCCGAAAAGAAACAGAGATTCTGTACCTTATTTTGTAATATACCATGTCACGCAAACTGAAAAATTCCTCACAAAAATAGTCCTAAAACGCTGAAAATATAAATCATGCTCCGATAAAATTCAAAATAAAAAAACATACCATGAAAAAGATAATGAAATAAAATCAACACGATAAAAAATAGAAAAACAACATGAGCCAATTTCCCCTCGTATTGTGATCGACTTCACCTTTCTGTTATAATATGATATTCCCACGGTCATGTACAATTCTAAAAGGATTAGATTATTGGTGACTGCAACCATTTTGAAAAATTGTTTGATAAAAATGGTTTAGATTTGGTGATGTGATTTAGATTTAAACTAATTTGAGAGTTTTATGGTTTGAAGTTAAATCATATCCTAACAGAAAGTTCAATCAGGAAGTAATTGTAAAATGAGTTGTGTGGGAAAATAAAATTGTGAAATTAGGAGGGACTCTTGAGAAAGAAACGTGTTACGGAAAGGTTTTTCTTTTACGCATTTATTCCGAATACGTACATTGTTTAGATTTAAAAATAAATTAAGAAAATCTCCAGAAAATCACTAATTATTTCTTAACTCCAAAGCTAAAAAAGATCATTAATTTCATAAGATTTTGCATAACCAAAAAATCAAAAGAAAATCTCAAGAAAATCACTAATTGACATTTTTTATCGGTTACATTGTTTAGATTTCCTAACACCAAATCTCAATAAAAAAATCATTAATTTTTTTAAGATGGGTATAAGCTGGGTCAAAAGTGAGTTTGGAGCAAAATCATGGGTAATCGGGTTAAATTACCCTTTCAAATATATATAGATATAGATATAGAGTTGTATATGCGGTGACATCAGTATCATTGCATCAGTTATCTAATTTTAAATACAGTCATCAATATCACTGCATAAGTCATCAATGTCCCTACAAAAGACATCAATGTCACTACATAAGTCGTCAATGTCACTGTATAAGTCGTCAATGTCCCTGCATCAGACATCAATGTCACTGCATAAAACCTAACAACTGCATCAGTCAGCTCTTGTTTTGCATTTCTCCAAATGTTGAGCTTTTAATATGGATAGAAGTACAAGTTTGGTGAAACTATAAAGACTCTTCACTATGACTCTTGTAATGGCCACACGTTGTTTGTGCCCTCCTGATAATTGGATTCATTGTGGAATCCCTCAATTATTTAACACGATCTTGAATCATTTGACGATCTTGTTTAGCTTAATGTCTCTGCATCTTTCATCAATGTCACTGCATCGGACATCAATGTCCCTACATCAGTCATCGATGTCCCTGCATCAGACATCAATGTCCCTGCATCAAACATCAATGTCACTGCATAAGTCATCAATGTCCTTGTATCAGACATCAATGTCCCTGCATCAGACATCAATGTCACTGCATAAGTCATTAATGTCATTGCATCAGACATCAATGTCACTTCATCAGACATCAAACCGTATCCTTTAGAATTTTGACGATCCGAGTTTTAGATCAAAATATATAACATTTAGAAATATGGTGAATTTAAATTAAAAAAAAAAAAAAAAAAAAGAGGAAGCGCTGGATGGAGCTGATGTCGCTGATGTTTGTTTTCTTTCTTCCTTCCTTCCTTTTTTCCTTCTTCTTATTTATCCACTTAAAATTAGAATGTCCTTATAACTAAATAAGTTTCCTTCTTAAAATTAGAATGTCCTTATAACTAAATAAGATTTCGGAGTGTCCTAAATGATCATTAATTCTCTAACGATGTCCTTATAACTAATATCCACTATTTGATTTTATGCATTAGGGACAACAAATCAGATTGTTGATATGTTTGGGTGATTTATGATTTTGTGATTAGTTTTGCGTTATAAATACTATCAATAACTACATAATGCTTCTTACTTATACACTTATTTATAAATTACCTTCATATTTAAATTACAAATTTTATCTTAATGACATAAGTGTATACATTTTATAATATGTTCATGCAAATTTATAATCCCGTGCATTATGCACGGGTATTTGGCTAGTCTCTAATAAGTACTTGTATATTCTTGGATAAATAACGGATGAATTTACTTTTGTCATGGTAACCGATGAAACTGCTGTTTCATTACTTTAACCTTAAACTCTAACATTAAATACCTTTCCGTTTGTGGATCAAAGCTCATATTCTGAAGGACTCCAGAAAATTCCACGTGTGCAATATATATTGCATAAGTTAATAAAAATAACATTAATTGGTATCAATAAATTATAGCAAAAAAAAACACCAAAGTTAATTAACCAATTCAAATTTTCTTTCTCTTTTTTTCGGAAAAAAAACTTTTATTAATTAATATCCGGCAAACAGGAGGTCAAAACGTCACCAGAGGCGAGCACATCTTCATTTTTTTTCTAATCTATAATTATTATCTACAGACATCTTTCAATAAAATAATAAAAATAACCATTCATCTCTTCTCCTTCAAATATATAAAGTAAACATTTACAAATCTTTGTACAGTCATATTTAAATAATATGAATTAAAGTGATATAAGGAAAATAAGTCGTGTTCTTATTGTGTAACTGGTCACTACTATGACCGATAATTATTATATTTATTTTTGACAACTATACTGTTCTCGTTTTATGCAATAAAATTCGAGGCGTTACACCTATGGTGATAGGACTGGCTTAGGATTTGATACTCAACAATCATCTAAGGCTGAACCTAGCAAGAAGGCTGCTAAACCCAGTACCAGAAGTGGTCCGAAGTTCGTATCTGAGGAAAGACCCACTCCTGAAAAGCCTGTTGAGTCAACAAAGCCTGCTAAGAATAAGACATCACAGCAGAGCCAGAACACTATAAAGACAGAAGCACCTACCAAGAATGATAAATCTACTCATAGGTCAGGTGGTCCTTCTAGACACGGTAACAAATGTACTGTCAGATCTGCTGGACCTCAGAGAGCTGAATCCAGATCAGCTAATGATGTGACCCGAAGGTCCTTTTTTGACAGTCCCTTCACTTCCATTGGGCTTAGATCTGAGGACAAATCCTTTTGAAGATGGAGAGAATGATGTGATCCAGTCCAAGAAGAAAGAGGATGCACCATTTATCCGAGAAACAAGATGATCAGTCCAAAATGAAGTCCAATGCGCCATTTTATGTCCAATTAGGTCTATTGGGCTTGATTTAATTTATTTTTGATTTTTATGATGTTTTTAGTAGTAAAAGGCCCAATGCCCATTAGGGGAGTTGCCTATGTGATACTATATTGGGTTATGTGTTTGTTTTAGAAAATAAAAGCCATTTGGGCTTATTATAGTCAAGTTAGGCTTAATAGGAAATAATGTGGCGAAAATTACTATGTAATTTATTCCACATTGCTTTGGAGTTTGTTAGTCTTTTATTTTGTAGCCTATATAAAGGCATTCTACTTGTAATTTTATGAAGAACCATATCATTGAAATTTCAATCAAATATTTATCTTAAAATTCGAGTGTGGCTTTTATTATCACTTGCGAGTGAGTTTTCTCTTCATCGAAGAGAAAACACCCTTAAGAACGAATCAACGTCATGAGCGAGCTTTGTGTGTTCTTAGCCTACGTACTAGATTGGATTCTCTAGAACTAGGTTTCCTTAGCTCTCCATTGGTCCCTTAGTACCTTCCTGGGCACGTATCACATCAGTTGGTAGCAGAGCACATCAACTAAGGTATCAAATATCCCATTTATTTCCTTTTCTTTATTTTCGAAATTATTCCAAAAAAAAATTAGTTCTGTGTTTTTTTCTCCATTAATTTCATCCACCCCATCCCGAGAACACCCATAAATCTTCAAATATTCATAATCCTCCCCGGAAAACTTGAAGATCTTCAAATCTTCAATCCTTCAAACCTTCATCCCAAGAACCCTAATTTGTTTTCCAGACCCGTTTTTTCATCTCAGTTCGTTTAATGCCCTAAACCCCACCAAAAATTCCGAACTTATTACCACATCTCCAGCACATCGTATTCTACAATTGTTGTCTTTACACCCAATCTAGATTCAAAGTAAAACTTGCCTAAAACAGCCGATTAATCCAAACAATCTGTCCAGAAAAATTGCAGCAGTAAATCGTCTTTCGAATTCATTTTCAGTGGGTTAAACGACTCGAAATTACCAGAAAATTGGTTAATTTATAGGAATTTTTCAGATCTACAACTTTTGAGATTTACCAGATTTGCTGTAGTTTTATCGCAATCGGCACCTTAAGTCACTGCTATCAATCAGAAAAATTCTGATAGATTGCACCAGTTGCCGAGAAACATTTGGTTGATCGACCATTATAAGCCCAAAAAAATCTGAAATCTTGACATCCTTTAGAAACCTCTCTGTTGTACAATTTTTGTCGTTTGAGGTTTCCCAGATTCGAGGTAGTTTGATCACAATCTGCACACAATCTGACTGCATAAATTCTGGCAATTCTGACAGCATCATATTTAGGGTTTGCTCATTGTTGTGATTCATTCTATGGTTGTTCTCTTTATATGAGTGAGCGTAAACAAGAGTGAACTGTGAGGGTTTGAATCATTGAAAATAGAGATGTTTCTGGTAAAGAAATTAATCTTTGAGTAGTGTTGTGAAGGTGGAGGATAATTAGCATCGAGAAAATGATTTTCATACGAGGTGTTTGATTAGTGGAAAGCTTTGTTTGATGAAAATTGATGCGGGAAGCAGTGCGAACGTCATAACTGCTGGTTTTGTCTATAATTTAGCTATTCCTACAACACCTCATCCTCAACCATATACGTTGCAATGGCTCAATGATGTTGGTGAAATACCAGTTTCCAAACATGCCCGAATATCTTTTAATCTTGGTAGGCACGATGATGATGTTTTTTGTGATGTAGTCCCTATGCATGCCTGTCATATCCTACTTGGGAGGCCATGGCAATATGATAAGAGAGTTACGTATGATAGGTATATGAATAGCTACACGTTGTGCCATAAAGGGAAGAAACTTACACTCTTTGCTTTATCCCCCAAAGCTGCCCACAAAGATCAACTCAAATTGGTAGCCAAACATGAGGAAGCTCATTTGAAACGTGAATATGAAAGGGAAAAAGCCTTGGTTGAAGCAAACAACAACGAGAGTGTTAACATTCCAGAGGAAGTGGTCTAAGAATCGATTATGGAAGATGCAATCACCGAGGAGAATGCGATTATGGCAGAAGTAGTTAACGATGATGAGGCAATTGTTGTGGACGAGATAGTGCACAAGGATGAGATAGTCGTTGATGGTTATATTGTGAGTGATGTTGGGTGTAAGGAGTTGCATGCTCCTTGTGATGAGTTGGAAAATGATTCAAATGGTCCTGAAGTTGTTGATGCGAAAATGGAATTGTCTGAAGCGTCTATTGTGGAGAAAGAAGGAGATTCTATGTTATTAAATTCTTGTTCCAGCCTTGCTGAATTTGCTTCGCAGGTACATGGAGATTATCTAATTGAGGAAAGCTCGTTACCTACGGTGGTTCTTGATCATGACCACATCATTAGAGGCAAACCGGAGCATACTTATTATGATCCGTTTTCTGAGATTATTGACGCTTCATCGACTAAAATGCCATCATGATTATTTTGTTCCTTCATGGGCAGTTATCCACAGGTTTTTCAACTTGAAGTACCACTATTTTGCTGATACGATTTTGATACATGACTCCGCAACAAGGCATGTCGTTGATGAGATTTTATTTATTCAACTCATATTCGATCCCAGTGTTCTTTCGGTGATCTTTTGTCTGTGTTCACGTTTGATTGGTGATGGTGCTCGCTTTTATGACGTCCTATTGATTCGAGGATGAATCATTTCTAACCGGGAGGGAATAATGTGATCCAGCCCGAGGAGAATGAAAGGTAGAGCAATGATGGGCTTGGATAAATGAATTAGATGTCTTTTATTTGATTTTTGTGTCAATAAGGCCAGCCATTTGTTTGGGCGCTACTCTGGTACTTTGTATTGTTTTATGCTTTTTTTTAGTAGTAATAGGCCAAAAGCCCATTCTGGGAAATGCCTAAATCATAGTATATTGGGTTAAGTATCAAATAAAAACCATTTGGGCTTATTATAGTCAGGTTAGGCCCAACAGGAAATGAAGTGGCGAAAAGTAATTTGTCCCACATTACTTAAGAGTTTGTTAGTATTTTATTTTGTAGCCTATATAAAGACATTATATATGTAATTTTATGAACAACAATTATAAACAATGATATTATTATTTGAGTGAAAACTCTTCTTTGATTAAGTCGATTTAAGCTTAGTTGTCAATCACTTGCGAGTGAACGTTCTCTTCATCATAGAGAACCACCCCTTCAAGAATGAATCATCGTTTTCGAGCGAAACGTTGTAGTATTCTTGTCCTAGATCTAAGATTGAATTTTTGAAGACTAGGTTTTAAGCTCGTCATTGATCTCTTAGTACCTTCCTAGGCAAAGTATCACATCAGCTAAGAACCAGAAATATCTCAAGAACAATAATGTGAAACCAAAGAATGTTAGTAATGATAGGAATAATTGTCTTTGGGTAAGGCAGATTATCGCGTGTATGTCGCTGATACTAGCAAAAGGACGAGGTCCTCCTCTTGCTAAGTTGCCAGAATTTCTTGCCTGGGAATACTCGAGTTTTCAAAAAGTGTATAAGTGTTGGTGGTCCTCCCTTTATATAGAGTCGGCGGAAAGACGCAATATTTTGAAATTTAAAATCATTATGACTGCAGTTATTGAAACACACAGCCCCATCAAAAGACGCGTCTGTCAGATCCAAAAAACTATGTGTGACCCCAACAGTTAAGTCAGACATGATATCGAGGCAACGCTCCACGGCTCGCCCAATACGGATAATTATTTACATCCTTCTTGCCATGACCCCAAGCAACAAAATTTGAACAAGGCTAACTCGGCTAGGTCGCCTCACAGCGCTACGTCGAACAGCCCGCCTACTATCAAAGTCAACAAATATAAGACCAGTCCCATTGGCACAACATCATGCAGTTACATGCTATCAAGCATAACGGATGCGTGTCGCTTGGGTACAACACCATGTGGCTATACGCTTCCAAGCATAACACATAATCCAGTTCACTTCAGCACGGCACCTCAAAACAAGTCGCTTTCGATCCAAAAACGCTGTTAAGTCTGGTCGCTACACAGCACAACATCTTGACTATGCTCACGAGCCTTATGCTAACCTGGCAGGTGGCATACGGTAAATCAAGTCGCCTTAAACCTTACTTCATGCCATTCATTTGCACAATGAACATGTCAAGGAGTAGGGGTCTATTGACACACCAAGCCCAAAAAAGAGCCAGCTGATTCACATTGGGCATATACGGAGGCAGAATAACGAATGGTGTCATTGACCTAATCAGTCCATACCTTCATAAGCCGGACTGAGCTAGGTATAATCCATACTACCTCAGGCATTTACGATACTAATCATTGGCTAGACAACGGGCGTCGACCAGCACCTCATCATCTACGGGGTGACACGAAGCACTGGGGGCCGACTTGCTCACCCCTTAGCTCATAGTCCGCCAGATCGGACCAAGCCTGCTTGACTAGGCAAACAGAGTTCATGCACGACGGTTACAAGGCAATCAGTCCGCAGCGGTTATGATGCAATCTCGCCTAATCAGAGGCCGCCAAATCAGCCACACGGTTAATTATGCTTTAATTACATTTAATTATTATGTAATTACCGCCAATTGTAATTGCTGACTCTTGTCCCTATAAATAAAGGCGTTTGTACCCTAAAAAATGGATCGATAATGAAATACGCAGACAACCTCTGCCAATTTATCGACTGTCTCATTGTTCTTCATATCTTCATATTTTCTTCATCTTGTTCTTGAGCACCACCGTATAAGAACCGGAGAAATCACTCATCTTAGCCACGATATCCACCGTTAAAATTAACTAAACCCGTTTGTGATATGCCCGACCGTATCAAATATTTAGTTAATCAAATTCAAGATTTTGATGTCCGGTCATTTCTAGTAAAAGCCTAATAGAAGAGTGTCTAACATGGGTGAGGATATATCATCATTGTATACCCTCTCTTTCTGATTGAACTCTCTTGCAACCACACGTGACTTATACTTAATTCCCTCAACTGGTGACATTCCTTCCTTTTTTCTTGAAGACCAATTTACGTGTGATTGTCTTCCTCCCTTGTGGTAGTTTGACTAATTCCCATGTCTGATTTCTATGAAGTGACTCCATTTCATATCCCATGGCAAAAAGCCATTGAGATTCTTTAGAATATGTCACCATTTTCTTGTAGGAGTTTGGTTCTAACCCATCCACCTCCTCATCAATTTCAAGTGCATATCCAACTATATCCTCAAACCCGTACCTCTTCATTGGTCCAACATTAGTCCTTCTAGCTGTGCTGAGATCTATACTTTGCCGACCAATTTTAAGATCTAGTTTGACCAGATCAGATGAGTGTTGAATGTTCTAAATTGAATGTTGTAGCTCAACTGATTGAACCTGAAGCTCCATCTATTTGTCAACCCCCTCATATTCAGATCTGATTTCAGATTCAGACGTGGACCTCACAATGGTGTTAAGCAGAGAATTTTCATCAAAGATTACACTTTAGCTAAGTATAACCATATATCAGCTAATAACTTGAATCTATACCCCTTAACTCCATCTCATATCGGCTTTTACAGCCTAGCTGGCCATATCTCATATGGTCTTTTATAGATTGATCCATGTGTGAGGTCAAAATCTTCTTGCCCAACCAACATTAGAGAGCATTCACCTTGCCCTCTCTAGAAGTGTTTGATTCATCATTTCTGCTACACCATTCCTTTGAGGAGTATACCTAAATGTATGATGTCTAGCTAAACCCTCATCTTTCCTTATCTCATTAAACTAAGACCAACAAAATTCTAGACAATTATGATCTTCTTGCCTATCTGATTCTCCACCAAGGCCTTCCACGGCATGAAAATCTTTAATGCATCATTTTTATGTTTCATCATAGTCACCCAAGTAGTTCTTGAATAATCATCAATTAGTGATATAGAGTAACTGTGATAACCCAATGATTCCACCATTGATTGTCCCCTATCAATCATAATGAATACAATCACGTGCTGCACTTGTGTTGTGAATTACTTTTGGGAACTTGCTTTTGTGTAGCTTCCCCAACACAAAAAGCTCACAAAAGTCAATATCTTGACCTTATATTCCCTAAGAAGATCTGACTCAGAAAAAAATTTGCATCATTCTTTCACCCGTATGAATAAGTCCTATATGCCATAACTTAGTCAGTCGATTTTGATGAACTTTTGATAATGCAACAACAACATAACCATATACGTCAGATCTGTGGGTATCGAAAATAACTGATTACCATTTACTTCGAGCAAACAAACTGATATAAAGATACATCTATGGATATCTTCGGAATAGAAGAACTGCTCCGATACCAATTGTTGGTCCCTTGAGGCTGACACAAGTTTAGATGGGGGGGGGTGAATAAACATGTCCCAAAAAAACTGAACTTGTTACCAAAAACTAGATCTAAAATGATTAAGGTTCAGTTTTAAACTTGTGTGGAGTTAAGTTAACTTAGTTGAGTATAAGTCAAGATTGACATATGCTGAACTGAGTTAACCGGAAGCGGATTATATTAAGCCTTTATATAACATATGAGGTATTAGTTTGTTTAAAGAACATGCAATGCTGTGTTGATTCAATTTCTTATGTTAGCTGAGTGTGATCATGTACAAAATAATCTTAGATACAGTGAGTAAGTGCGTGAAGTAAATAAAGTTAATGAGACAGAAATTATACAGGTTCCAGGTGGTTTAATCATGTACGTCCTCTCTTTCCCTGTGATGTAGGAGGCCAAATTCACTATGTTCTTGAGGTTTAAAATTACAGGACACAAAGCAAATTGAAACATTGATTGTCTTTCACTAATCCCTAGCTTCACAATCTTCCAGCTTCAGTCTCCGACATATAAGATTGTTTTTTGAACTAAGCTTGCTACACCAAGGGTTTGAGTTTCTCCTCAAGCACTTCAGCTAGATGCTCCAAGTTTGATTAAACATGGTGGGGAATGAGAAACTGTAGGTTGCAGAGTAAGTCTCATTGCATCTCCATTACTTCATCTTGAACTTTAATATGACTGATGAGTGCCTCACATCAATGCTTTGTTCTTGAGTGTAATACTGGATTCTCAGTAATAGATATTGCACTTGTGTTATCACACATAATTGGAGTTGTCTTCTCCTCCATTCCATAGTCCTTTAGCTATTGTCTAATCCACAACACTTGTGCACATCAGCTACCTGCTGCTATATATTCTGCTTTAGCTATTGATGTGGATATAGAGTTTTGTTTTTTTATAAACCATGATACTAGTCTGCTGCCTAGCATTTGACAAGTTCCAGATGTGCTTTTTCTATCAATTTTGCATCCATCATAGTATGAGTCTGAATATAATATTAGTCTGAATCCTCCATCTCTTAGATACCAAATTCCTACTATGATTGTTTGCTTCAAATATTTGATGATCCTTTTGGCTGCTAGTGTTAGGAACATTATATTATGTTTTGATGATGGCCATACTAGCTGTTATAGCAAGCTTGAAATAAGTTAGAATTCTCTGTATAAATCTTTACTTAGAGTCTGACATGTTGTATAAGTTGAGTCAGACAAGTATTGTACCAGTTGGTAGGATGACAAAGTAAAACAGATATTTGGCAGAGTGATGCCAGCCAAGTACCAGTAGAGAAGCATGAAGACATTATGGTGTGACTTATAACCAAGGAAGTCTATGATGATCTTGGATAAGTCTAATTCAAATGATGAAATACATTGTAAAATATGGTATACACTGATCTCACCCAAATCAAGGATCAGTGAAGTACTAAAAGTACCTGAAAGAATCAAAGAAAATAACAATGTAGTAAACCAGAAAAGTAAACTGGCTATCAGCTGAGTAAAGACAGAGCAGTGAAAACCAAACAGCCAAGTCAGAAGAATCACTTAACCGTTCAAGGAACGGCCAAGTAAACTTTACTGGTTCAGATTTCAAGTGATGAAGATCTAGCATTAACTGCACGATCAATTGAGGATCAATCAAGGACGGATTTTCTGATAGACGTTTGAAGAAATCTAATCACTGAAATCAAGGAGAATATAATTAAGGGGGAATCAAGAATTAAATCAAGGATCATCCTCCACATTAAATAGCCAACGGATAGAAATTCAAATCAAGGATTATCAAGGCTATAAATAGAAGGCATTGACAGGCAAAAAGAAATTGAGATTTAATCTGATAAGAAACAAGCATAAATTCCGTCAAAGTGCAAAGCCTTCCATCTGTACTTAAAAGAAACATCTAGAGATCAACTCAGCAATCAGAACTTCAATTCCATATCTAGCTCTGAGATTGATCAACAAATCTGTAAATTCATTTCACAACAACTGCGGCAATTGAATTAGAGGAATCTGAGAAGTAGTTGCAACCTTTGTGATAGCTGCTGAAAGATTTGTTCTCAAGGTGCAGTGATATAGACTGAGTCACTGAAGCTTTTGAAGCCAGGGAGTGATAGTCTTGGAGATTGTGAAGCTTGTGTAGCCAAGGACAATTGTGCTATTGTACATGTGAAAGAAATAGTGTATTCCTCCAATCATCACAGGAGAAGAGTGGATTAAGGGATTACACCACCGTAAACCACTATAAACCTTTGTGTCGCTTTTCTTTCAGCAATTTACTTTACAGCACTTTATTTCATTGCATACGCTATATCTGTGATTTCTTAATCTACTTTGAAACAACATTTTAAGAAGGAACTTATCCGCTGCCCAAAATCTTTAAAATATAAGAAAAGTTTTTGAAACTCCACTATAGTCATTCACCGTATAGGTGTGTAAACGATCCAATCCGAGTCAAGCATTTACTTATCTAGTCGAACAACCCCCTAAAATATTGATGCTCGAACACGGCTTGAGATCGCTCGAGCATGAAAAAAATTGCTCGAGATCGGTTCGATAACATATTACTCATGCTCGAGCTCGGATCGATTATGCTCGAAAAAAAATCAAGCTCTTTCAAACTCGAGCAGCTCGAGAAAATGGTAAAGATGCTAAGATATGCACGTGAAATATTAAGTCTAGCAGCATAATAATAAGAAATATAATATATTTTAAAGTAATATTAAAATGCTCGACAAGGCTCGTGAGCATGTCGAGTCAAGCATTAAATTGCTCGAGTTTGGCTCGTTAATTATGATAAGCTGCAAGAGTTCGGCTCGAGTTCGATTAAAACCTTATCCGAGCCAGCATTTAACAAGTCGAGCGTTGAGCGGATCACGAGCCGCTCGGATTGTTTTCACCCCTACCCTCTCTGACTATAGTTTACCCTTCTCTGGGACCAACAATTGGTATCGAAGCAGTGTTCCTAGTATCAGAACCTGTTCAGATCTAATTTATGGTAACAAGGAGATCACATATTTTCAAAGTAGCTTTCAAACTTGTGCTCTTTATATATATCTCTTATTTGTACTTATGGATTCCTCAAATTTTATTTTGAAAGTACCGGTATTCAATGTCAATAATTTTGATGAATATAAAATAAGGATGCTCTTGCAGCAACTCCTAAGGAGATGCTGGATGTAATCAGTGATGGCCCAATCAAGATCACAACTGTGATAACCACATGAGCAGATCAAGGAAAGGAGATAGACTAAATCAAGAAGGCTTGGACCAAGGATGACAAAAGAAGAGCAAACCTATATTTTGTTGCAAAAGATATGATTTTGAAGACTCTGGACAGCAACATGTTCATCAGGATCAAAGATTGCAAAACAACAAAGGAGATGTAGGACAAGTTGGCACTGATCAGAAGCAGTTAAAGAGAATAAATTATCTGTTGCAAAACAGAGATTTGAGAACTTTAAAATGTAGACTAGAGAATCCATTGATCAAATGGATAACAGATTCTCTAGCATCATCAGTGAATTGCAACAACATGGACATACATATCCTCAGAAAGAAGGGTGCCTGAAAATCTTGAGAGGCCTACCTGAAAGATGGAAGATCATCACATCAGTGCTTAGAGGAACAACAAACCTTGCAAACACTGACACCTTAACTCTGATGTCTCAATTAAAGCTCATGAATTTGAATTGAACGGTGAAGAGAGTGCACCAGCTAAGGCACACAAGGCCAGTGCACTAGTTACACCCCAGCAAAGCAAAACAGCTGACTTAAGCAGCAAAGAGACACAAGAGCTGAAAGAACAGGTAGCCTTACTGATCAAACGTTTTGACAGGTTAGCAAGAAGAAGCAATTTAAAGGAGGATCATCATCAAACAAGATGTCAAGCTCAAGCAAAGACATGAAGAAAAAGGATGATGAGTACATATGCTTCAACTGTGAGAAGAAAGGTCACTTCAAGGCTGATTGCTCTGAAGAAAAAGACAAAGATGAGGATAAGAAAAAGTACAAGACAACTGAAAAGAGAAAGAACAAGAAGGCACTGAAATGTGAATCTAGCAGTGAAAAGAATGAAGAATCATCTGAAAATGATTCTGATGATGATGAAGCTGACATCACAGACAATGAAAAGGCATACCTATGCCTTATGGCTGAAGAGTCAAATGAAACTGATGTAACATCTAGCTCATACTCATCATATAGTGCATCCACATCTGACACTGCACAATCTTCTATTCTCCCTTTAGATTCTGCAAATCTAATTCAAAATCTCATGAGCAAATTTGAAGAAATTCTAGTAAATCATGAAATTCTGGAACTAGAATGTGAGAATCTGAGAATGGAAAATAAAAGATTAAAGAAAGAATTGGATTAAATGAAAGCTGAACAAACTACTAAGGAGATTCACTCAACTGGTCAACAAGTAGCAGATGACCACTCATCTAATGCTGAAAGACCAGCTGAAAAAATATCCATACCAGTGAAGAACACCACTGCACCACTTAATGCACCAGCTTACAAACCCCCAAAAAGGTTTGGATCCAGATCTGGTCTTGGCTACAACAGTCACGATGAAAATAGAAACAATGGACAAAACAGTTCTGATTCAAGGACCAAGCCTGGACCAAAATTCAGAAAAGGACACACCATAGTTTCAACCACTCATCCTGCACCAGTGAAGTCGAAATCTAGTGTAGAGAAACAACATAATAAATTATCAATCCATCCAAATAAAGGCAAAGGATTTCAGAAAGGTAAAGGAAGACTTTACCCTTCTGAGGATGATTAGATTATTACACACCCAAAATATAAGAAGAAACCATTTCATAATATGCATCATGACTTTAAGAAAGGCCAGCCAAGGCATATTCTTGGACACTAGAAGTAGCATGGAAATAAGGTTCCTTCTACATATTGGAGAGTGAAAAAGGATGCAAATGCACCAAAAAGTAGAGAAATGTATTAGAATACCTCTAGTAGAAACATCAGATGTTATTCTGCCATGCCTTATACATATGAAGTTGATGACTCTAATTATCCAAAAAGAAGATCCTTTCGATACACACTAGGAGTAGGAGGCATGACTACTAACATGTATGGACCCAAAGAGTGTTGGGTACCTAAACATAATTAATTTGTTTTGTAGGATTTCTGGTACATAGACAGTGGATGTTCCAGACACATGACAGGGAACAATGGATGGCTCACTGACTTTAAAACTTTTGATGGACCCAAAGTTACTTTTGTAGACAAAGAAAACCCTGGTAAAATTAAGGGGGAATGCATAATGCTCAAAAACAGTTTGAAGATTCAAAATGTGGCTTATGTTAAAGGATCGAACTTCAATCTACTAAGTATCAGTCAATTTTGTGGCAAAGGCTATAATGTGCACTTCTACCAGAAAGGATGCAAGGTGATTCACAGTCAAACCAACACAGTTGTACTTGCAGGAAAAAAGGGAATACAACATGTATGTGGAAGAATGGAAGATAGCTAAAGGAGAAACATGTTTTCTTGTCAAAATTAAGCAATCAACCAGCTGGATTTGGCATAGAAGATTGAATCATCTAAATTTCAAAACCATCAACACACTGTCAAAGAACAAGTTAGTTGAAGGCTTACCCGAAGATCACATTCAAGAAAGAAAGTCTCTGTGATGCATGTCAAAAAGGGAAGCAAATCAAAAGCTCTTTCAAGTCAAAGACCTATCAATCAACAACAAGAATTTTACATCTGTTACATATGGAAATTTTTGGACTAGTCACACCAGTTAGTGTAAGTGGAAATAAATATACTCTAGTAGTGGTAGATGACTTTTCCAAATTCACCTGGACTATATTCATGAACAAGAAAAGAGAGAAACTCAAAAAGTTGACAAATTTGCTAAGAAGAATTCAAAATGAGAAGGAACTGAAGATCATAAAGATCATATCAGATAGAGGCACATAGTTTCTAAATGAAATTATCAGAACCTATTGTGAAGAAAATGGAGTACTGCATCAACTATCAGCAGCAGGGACTCCACAACAGAATGGTGTAGCAGAAAGAAGAACCAGGACACTCAAAGAAGTAGTCAGAACAATGATTGCAGAAGCATGCTCGGCAAAGAGATTTTGGGCTGAAGCAGCAACTACATCATTCTATACTCAAAACAGATCAATCATCAACAAACATCATGGAAAAACTCCATATGAAATATAGAATGGAAGAAAACCTAACATCTCACATTTGTGTATGTTTGGATCTAAATGTTTTGTTTTGAATAGGAATCAGTTACATACTTTTGATGAAAAAGTAGATGAAGCAATCTTTATGGGATACTCAGACACTAGCAAAGCCTTCAGAGTACTCAACATAAAAACCTTGGTGATTGAAGAATCAATTCATGTAGTCTTTGATGAGTCAAACACAAATGGTGAAAGCTTTCAAGAACTGGAAGAAGAAGCAGGACAAAGACAAGTTTATATGAATACAACAGTACCAGCTACCATTCTGAATCACAATTTTGGAAATCAAGATGAGCCACCAGTCAGTACAACAGAAGATGCACCAGCACAAGAACATGTAGCAGATGCACAAACTGAAGTTCTGGAAGCACCAAGTCAAAAACAACTTCAACCTGAGCTCAACTGGCTAAGAGACCATCCTAAAGATCAAGTCATTGGAGAAATTCACACAGGAGTCAGAACCAGAAGACAACTGGAGAATATGCTAACATGCTTTCTATCACAAGTAGAACCGAAAAGAATAGATGATGCAATGCAAGATGCTGATTGGATTATAGCTATGCAAGAAGAACTAAATGAATTTGAAAGAAATAAGGTCTGAGAACTTGTTGACAGACCAGACATAGCCAACATCATTGGAACAAAATGGGTATTTAGAAACATGATGGATGAACAAAGGATAGTTGTCCGAAACAAAGCAAGGCTAGTTGCTAAAGGCTACTCTCAAGCAGAAGGAATAGATTATGATGAAACCTTTGCCCCAGTACCAAGATTGGAGGCCATCAGACTCTTTCTAGCCTTTGCAGCCCACAAAGACTACATAGTTTACCAAATGGATGTCAATAATGCATTTATGAATGGACTTTTAGAAGAAGAATTATATGTGGAACAACCTCCTGGTTTTCAACTCAAAGGGAAAGAAGATAAAGTGTGCAAACTCAAGAAGGCACTTTATGGACTCAAACAAGCACCCAGAGCTTGGTATGAGACACTATCACAATTTTGGATCAACAATGGATTCAACAAGGGAACTATTGATAAGACTCTCTTCAAGATAAGGGAAGGAACAAGCACCTTGTTAGTCCAAATTTATGTTGGTGACATTATCTTTGGATCAGATGATGAGAAGCTATGTGAGAAATTTGCAAACTTAATGAAAAGAAAATTTCAGATGAGCATGATGGGAGAATTAAATTACTTTCTTGGGCTACAAATAAAACAAATGAAAGATGGCATCTTCATTAATCAAGCCAAGTACACAAAAGACTTAATACACAAGTATGGTATAGACACAAGTGGCACATCACATACACCAATGTGTGCAAGGGTTATTCTTGGAAAAGATGAAAGTGGAAAGGATGTTGATGAGAAGCTTTATAGAGGATTCATTGGATCCCTACTCTATCTCACTGCAAGAAGACCTAATATAGCTTTTGTAGTAGGATTATGTGTAAGATTTCAAGCTCAACCAAAGGAATCACACCTTCTAGCAGCCAAAAGAATAATCAAATACCTGAAGAACACCATCAATGTTGGAATTTGGTATCCAAAAGATCGAGGATTCAAGCTAATATCATATTTAGACTCTGACTATCCATGATGCAAGATAGATAGAAAAAGCACCTCTGGAACCTGTCAAATGCTAGTTAACAGACTAGTATCATGGTTTAGCAAAAAGCAAAACTCCATATCTACATCAACAACTGAAGTAGAATATATAGCAGCAGGCAGTTATTGTGCACAAGTTCTATGGATCAGACAACAGCTAAGGGATTATGGAATGTAGGAGAAGACAATTCCAATTATGTGTGACAACACAAGGTCAATATCTATTACTGAAAATCCAGTATTATACTTAAGAACAAAACACATTGCAGTGAGACATCACTTTATCAGAGATCATGTTGAAAATGGGGATGTTATTCTAAGATACATACCCACTGAAGATCAATTGGCTGACATCTTCACAAAACCACTCAGTCATGAACGATTCAGTAAGTTGAGAACTGAGTTGGGAATGTTAGAAATTGACTAAGTACTAATGAGCAGCTAACTGGAGTAATCAGCTAAGTAACTTCACTAGCTGACAGAACCTTTGCTGTTATCGGTAAGCTCATTTGGCAGGCAAAGCACTGGTACTCAGCGAAGCTAACTACACTGATTGTTAGGAACAGTTGCATACAGCAGCTCAGAGAAGAAGTCACTACACCGGCCTAGTGACCAGCCAAGTCACTCCACCGAAATATATATATTGGAGTCAATAGCAAAATAAAGTGTGAACTAAATTAGTTTTTACACGTGGAAAATCAATAAATTATGGAAGATTATACTGAGAATATTACACACGTGGAGATCAATTCATAATCGTGGAGGTAACTATATAATTATTGAATTACAAACGCCTCGATATCCGGGATTTATCATTACTTACCTCAATCCACTCCCCCACTACATTCAAATACTGTGATTTACAAACACAAAATCATGCCATTACGTCACACAATCCTTCCATATTCAACCACGTTCACACTACCAAAAATCATCCTATATAAACCACACTTAGAGATTTTTCAGAAATCTTTACGCTATTTTGCAAATCATAAACCCTACTTTGCTTTCTCTCTGAAAATCGAAGCTTTCTTTTAAAAATCTCAATCCGATTCAACAATGGCTTCATCCTCTTCAATCTTTGCCACATAACAATATTTCAAAAAATCGATCATTACTCGATCGTTTTTCAATCCTGAACACTATCTCTCCTTTGGTGACAATAATGCACAAGCTCAACAATTGGTTGATGGCTGTATGAATCTAGGGTTAATGACCTTCCTAAACCCCCCAATCAATGGGATATTCTATGAGAACCTGATTACATTTTGGAAAAATGAAAATTTTGTGCCCAGCACAAAGAAGAGTGATCCCAATTGCATTAAGAATTCAATATTTGGCAAAGAAGTGGTCATCACACCTGGTCTCCTCAACAGATTTCTAAATCTTCCCAAAACTGGTCAGGCTGATGTGAAAAATATAAAAAACGACATCAACACATTCTGGACTGAAATACCAAAGAATCCCAGAAAGAACAGCAAGACATACAACCTGCCCAGATCAGCACTCAAACGTCCGTTTCCTGAGTTTGCACCGGTAATCACCAAAAATATCAAAGGAAGAAAAGGGTCGATAAAAATCTTGACCGAGTTACGGGTCAAGTTTTTGGCGATTATCTATCAAGGTATTCTCTTTGACTGGTCACAATTTAGTTTCAATAGGCTGAAGGGCCAAATCCAGAAGGAAATTGATCTGACGATCATGGCACCAAGCAAGAACCTACAGAAGAAAGGCGACTTCTGGGAGAGGAAATCTTATGAGTTCCCTCTTCAACACCTGTTTGATAAATTGAAGGTGAAACCCATCAATCTGCATCCTCTACACAAGGCCAATGTAATGTTTACCTATGTGAAGGCATCCCAGAAATCCAAACCCACCGCAGGAAGTAAAAGAAAAGAGCCTAAAAGCAACAGATCATGAGTGGGAAGAAGAACCAGATCTCAAAAGGCACAAGATGACACCCTTTTGATCAGTGCCCGTAACCAGGATAATCCAGTGGTGATTAGTGACAATACAGCAACTGAGGAAGAGAAACAAGAAGAAGTCACATATCTGGACGAGGGTGAAGAATGATATCGTCTTACTTCATCTGATGAAGAAGAGATTGAAGGTGAAGAAGATGCTTTTGAAAGTGAGGCGGAAAAGGGTGAAGAAGAGCCACAGGAAGGAGATCATCTCCAAGATGATCAAGAAAAGATGGTTCTTTCTGATGATTACCTAACCCTTCAGGAGGTGCTTCTTAAGAGCCTCAGAAAAGTTGACAAACAGCCGAGTGAGCCAGCTGATAAAACTCACTCTGCTGAGCTTGTCAACGCCCCCAGCATTGATCAAGGGGGAACAACAGCAGAGAAAGTTTAGTCTCCGGCAGTTGGAGAGGAAAATCAGCTCTCCCAGGGTCAGGGAATAGCAAGCACCTCCCAACAACCTCACTCTGATCCTGAGATTGCTGAAGAAGAGAAAGAAGAAGAGAAATAAGAAAGGAAAGAAAAGGAAGAAGAAAAGAAGAGAAAGAAGAAGAAAAAAAGATAAAGAAGAAGAGAAAGAAAAGGAAGAAGAAAAAGAAGAGAAAAAGGACGAGGAAGAGAACGAGGAAAATGAAGAAAATGAGGCTGATGCAACAGCACCAGCAGAAGTTGATCCAGATAGGATTTTCAATTTGGACATTCAACCCTTAATTGTGGACATGGAGAGGCAATACCACAGCAGGAAATGTCTGAAACTTGCCTTAAGGAGTGATGAAACCTCCTTAAATCACAAAATTGCGGCCCTCATCAGTCACATTAAGGTTCAAGATGAGGTGATGGAGAGACAGAGCAACTTACTTTGCAATCTACGGCATCTAATCGCCTATCATGTTCAGACCAATCTTGAGTTTCTTGCTGACAAAATTGATGACAATCTCAAACCTTTGGTGGACACCTTGAATGCTCATACACAACAAATCCACCATCTCGATGAGGTTATGGATTACTCTGGACAGCAACTCATCACCCTTATCAATGTAACTAAGGCAACAAACAAAATTCTAGAGAAAAGGTATGGTCCTCTCCCAGAGTTTGCGAAAGCAAACAAAATTCTTGAAGCATGGTTTGGTGCTACCAAAAAGGGGGAAGGAAGCTCAAAGCCATAAATCTGCAGTGGAAAGAAGGAAAGCCCAACAGACAAGGGCAAGGGCATCAAAGGCAAGGGCATCAGGTTTGAAGAAAAGAAGAATTAGCCCTTTTGTTGAATCTTATTTGTACTAATTCTATGCCTTTGATATTATTAAAATGATTCAATACCTTATTGCCCTTGAATGGATGAATAAAATATTTGAGTTTTGTTCTGTTGATTATTATGAAAACTTTGTACACTTATGTTCAGGCTTATGATGGTTTTGGCATCATCAAAAAGGGGAAATTGTTAGGAACATTTTATTTTGTTTTGATGATGGCCATACTAGCTGTTATAGCAAGCCTGAAATAAGTTAGAATTCTCTGTATAAGTCTTTACTTAGAGTCGACATGTTGTATAAGTGATTCTGACAAGTATTGTACCAATTGGTAGGATGGCAAAGTAAAACAGATATTCGGCAGAGTGATGCCAGCCAAGTACCAGTAGAGAAGCATGAATACATTATAGTCTGACTTATAACCAATGAAGTCTATGATGACCTTGGATAATTCTAAGTTATAATTCAAATGATGAAATACATTGTCAAATATGGTGTACACTGATCTCACCAAAATCAAGGATCAGTAAAGTACAAAAAGTACCTGAAAGAATCAAAGAAAATAACAATGCAGTAAACCGGAAAAGTAATTAAACTAGCTATCGGCTGAGTAAAGACAGAGAAGTGAATGAAGAACCAAACAGCCAAGTCAGAAGAATCACTTAACCGTTCAGGGAACGGCCAAGTAAACTTTACTGGTTCAGATTTCAAGTGATGAAGATCAAGCATTAAATGCACTATCAATTGAGGATCAATCAAGGACGGATATTCTGATAGACGTTTGAAGAAATCTAATCACTGAAATAAAGGAGAATATAATTAAAGGGAATCAAGAATTAAATCAAGGATCATCCTCCACATTAAATAGCCAGCGGACAGAAATTCAAATCAAGGATTATCAAGGCTATAAATAGAAGGCATTGACAAAAAAGAAAAGAAAATGAGATTGAATCAAATAAGAAAAAGCAGAAACTATGTGAAAGTGCAAAGCCTTCCATCTGTATTTAAAATAAACATCTAGAGATTGGTTGAGCTAAAATTTACCCCAACAAAAACAATTTATAAAGACTCGAAACCGTGGGCAAACTAACTCTCTAACCGGCAGTGTACCGGGTCGATTGCTAGCATAGCTACAGGAGTACGAGGTCGAACCCAAAGGAATATGGTTGTGAATACCAAAGCAAACTTGATACTTAGTCTAGGCGATCCAAATTTTATGGTGTTTTATAACTACAATGACAATTTAGCATTTCAATTAACAAGTCTAAAGATAAGAGAAGAAAAAGAAACTACTCGAGTGACTTAACCGGGAGTGTGCATTTACCGACCAACCATAACCATAGGTGCTTAACGATTATTCAAGGGTAACAGTTTATAAACTGGTGATGCTATCTGAACAACTCTCCTTCACCACCCTACGCTAGGCTAACCAATTACCCCTTAAGGAAACCGGAAACCCCAACACGATAAGCTCTAAACCGATTAAACGTTAAAACGAGTAACCTCACTTTGGGCCCGGGCTTAACAACTAAGCCGGGTCTACTCCAGGATCCTATAACCCCTTTTCCCACATCTCTCTATCTGAACAACTCTTTAGATTGATGTGTGTGACTTTGACCTAGGTGATCAATCTAGCCCAAATATGTTAAAACAAGTTCTAAGACAAGAATAAATCATTAAAGCATGAAAATAAGCACTACCCACTCCCAATTTCGTCACCCAAAGGTTGATTTCACTAGTGTTCACATGATTCGACTATGTTAAGGAACTAGCTACTCATTATACTAATCAAAACATACATAAGACAGTAAATGAAAGCCATAATAAGTAAAAGAGAAGAGAAATTTACCTTTAATTTGAAGAAATTCGAGTTTGAGATCCAAAAGTACAAAATAAAGAACTAATTAAAAGGTGGATGCTTTGAAGTTGGAATGAGAATTTGAGCTTGTAAATGGAATAATTAAGCTATGTTTATGCTAATCTATGCTAAGAGAAAGTGGAATAATCCATTACAAAATTCATGCTAAAGAGTGGGTATAGTTTTGCTAAGAGAGGGGAGAATCCCCAATGAAATTCGATGGAATGGGGTATTTATAGGGGCAAAAATCTGCAGAAAAATGTCTCCAAACACGTGTTTGGAGGTCCCTAAACGCATGTTTCGCTTCAGGTGCACTCTGTCCAAAATTCTGCTTTTGAAACGCCGGTTTGAAATCTCAAACGCGCGTTTGAGATGATGAAGTTTTCTGGCTGCAGTAAAACCATGGTATCTTCGCGTGTAGAACTCCGATTTGAGTGACTCGAAATGAGTTGGAAAGATCTTTCAATTATCTACAACTTTCATGAAGAGTAAATGACCAGAAAATGCCTCCATCATAGGTCAAATTGCTGATTAACAGAACATAGCGTGAAGATACCAACTATTTTTCTTCCTTTTTCTTCATTTTTTTTCTTCCTTGGCTAATTCTTGCACCTTGATCATACTTCTCATCATAAATATTCACCTTCCGGGTTCTCGTGACACCTAGACCCTACAATCTCATGAACGAACATGACACACAAACGATTCCGGAGGGTAAAAGTTCTCGGAATGGGGTTAATATCACTGAAAAGAGGTAGTAAACCATCAAAGCGACGGATTTACTCCCCGTGCTATAAACTCACGATATTACCCAAAAATGGCCTAAAAACACCGATAATGTGCTAAAAGTGGGATAAACGGGGGTGAAAAATGCACCGGAATCACGTAAAGTTGACTCCCATCGACCACCCCACACTTAGCCTTTTCTTGCCCTCTAGTAAATTAGGCATTTTAAAACCAATCGAGGGATTCAACTTTGTGATGTAGGTGCTACTACTCACACTCTCGAGGTAACCACAAAGTAAGAAACATGAACATATACACACCGGTTTTAACATTATCAAGAAAATGGAGTGTGTGTGGTGGCAAGCTAAAACCAAGTGCTCAAAATGATTGTCGGGTCTTGAATCCCGACCAAAATTCTACCAACCGTCTCATAAAAACTAGCTTCTCCACTAATCAAGGTCACTAAGTCTGGACACGATCGGGTAGGACTTTAAAGGTTATAACGTTAGGCTAGGGTAATTCCGGTTAATCGAAAAGGAAATTTTGGGAACTGGAGAAAAAGAAGTACGAGTGAATCTAATCAACAAGTGTAGCACTTCATATCTACCATACAAACCATCCAAACTCCTCTTTGATTACTTTAAACACTTTGGAAACTATAGGATACTAACATACCCGAACTCATTGCCAAACTCAACTATGTTTCAAGTGTCATGAGGCGAGATTGAATACATTAGCACCTATCTAACTATCCCAACTCCAACATCATAAAGATCACTTTTAAGCTCATCACTTTGATTCCAACCCTTTATTTTTATATACTCTGAGCTTTTATTGCAAACACTGATAAAACATTGATTTTTGAAAGAGAAGAAAACATGCCTCTCTTTTTGGGCCAGCCCACACAAAAGACCAAAATACCCCCATTCTTCCTTATAGCACCAAAAGATGAGAGAAACACCAACCCAACTACTATATCACAAAACCAACCACCCCACACGTGCATTAGCAAGTGTGTCCCAGCAAAAGACTAGATCCACTCGTAGGGTAATCAAAGGAAACATGACCAAAATTCAGGCTCAAGGTTAGGTTTTCTGACTACATAACAAAACGGCTACCAAAACGAACGGTGGTCATACCATTCTATCAAGGCTGAGAGGGGTTAAGAGGGTCTGATGTTAGGGATTAGGCTTATTTGGCTCTGGTCGGGTAAAAAAAACACCAGGACCGTCATCCCGTATCCTACATAGGTGAACCTTTCTATTTCACCTCGAGACTAGTGGTATGAGAGGTAGTAGTAATCAAATTTTGCACAAAGTGTAGATTTACGTGAAATTAATAATCTCCATTCTCAAGATAATATCAAACCGCAGTGTACACGTTCGGGGTCCCTACTAAGGTGGTCACCACTCGAATGTGAAAATAACACACACAACACGGTGCTAAAAACCCTTGAAATATTTTAAAAATTGCCCAAAATCGACTCGAGCCCGGTCATAGGCTAAGCATACCACATATTAAGCACATTTAACAACAAAAACAAGAGAATGGCTAAGTCTCCCACCCCACACTCAAACGAAACACTGTCCTCAGTGTGTGAGAGATAAAGAGAGTAAAAGACTTAGCTGTTTTACCAAAACCCGGCAGAAAGGCGCACTAGAAATCTTGTGACATCTTCTTTCAATGTCCACCTCAAGTAACTAAAGCCCTGTAGACAGAAAACAAAGCAAACACATGCACAGGAAAAGTCCACGTGCCAAAGGATAGCAATATGTACGAGTTATAAAGGTAGAAGCCATGCCACAATTATCAACCATACTAGACGGGAATCGCACTGGATGTAAGATAATCAAAAGAAACACAGAGCATCCATGCATAAAATAAGGCCACAGAGGCTCACATAAAAACATCCCTGTCTACGTACAAGAGCCGGAACCAAAAGGAAATTATCACCCCAACTTCTCTTTTAAGACTAAACTCTCCCCTCTTGCACCCAAAGACCACTCCAAACACATTATTACTACTAAAAAGGTGGGTTGCCTCCCCCAAGCTCCTTCGTTTTGTGTCGTTGGCTCGACGGGATGACCTATACCGTGCCAATTTTTTCAAAGTTATACCATTGGCACAGGCGAGAAAAGGTAGAAGTGCTTTGTTTAACGTCGTTAGCATCGACGTAGTGGCAATAAACGGAGTCATACCTCAAAAGACTCAAACAACAATTCAAATATTTTATTTCAAACAAGTTTCACCAAAACCATCAACCAAAATCCGAGCTCAAAAAGATCAACAACTCAAGAAGACTAAAAATAGCAAGCATCACAGAAACCGAGTTCACTAGAAACTTACCTCTCTCGGCTCTCGATGTTACCTCTTCCTAACTTGGGAATCCTCTTTTGTCAAAATCTATCATCAACTTCTTCTTGTAATTGCCATTCCATGGTAGTTGTCCCATTTTACAAATTCTATGAGCTCCCTCTACCGGTGAGTACACAAAATCGATCGTATAATACTCATCAACACAAGGTGGAAGAGTGTAATAATCCGGGACCGGCATGCTAATAATATCCAACTCTCCCGGTAGCTCTACCATAGATGGTTTATAAATCTCTTGAGGTTTCACCACACACTCCATAACGACATCTTCAAAAACTTCAATTGGGAGTGATGGTGAAATAGGTGATCCCAACTCACTGTCTGGCTCAGAAACTCATCATAGAAAACTGAATCATCAACCTCACTCTCAACCTGAACTTCTTCACTGATAACATCATCATCCCGGACCACCTCTATTGCACATGTCTGTTCCTCTTTCTCATGCCTCCTCTTTTCAATCAATTGCCCCATCTTGTCTTCAAGATTTCTTATGTCGGAGTCAAAGCTTCTATCGAACTCTTGCATATCCTTGTTCATTTGAATCAAACTCTCGTTCAATTGAATCAACTGCTCCATTTGAATGTCGGTGAAGCCTTCTTGTGGCATGGGGGGAAACTAATCATACTGACTTTGATTCATTGGAGGTGAGTAGTAGGCTTCTTGCCATGCTAGACTCTGATCAAGTGGCTGAATCTGGGTGAAGCTATCAACGCGTTGAGTATGAACACCGTAATCGTGATAAGCACTAGGGTTCGGACAACCCTCATAATGTTGTGGCTCATAACTTGAATAACAATAATTTTGACTTTGGCATGCACTAGGGCACTGATAAGCCCATGAACCTTGGTTACTCTGCTGTTGATACTGAGGCTGAGGCACGAACTGTTGTTGATAACATTGTTCAGGTGCCTGAGGTTGGTAGGGGTATTGTTGTTCAAGTGAGAAGTATTGATTGAAAAATCCATCCATTTAAGCTCAAGCTGCAAGATCTCAGAAAACAACAAAAACACAATCACGGTATCTAGTCACCACCACCACCGCAATAGGTGGTGTGACTTTTCAACAAAAAGACATCATCAAGAAAAAAAAAAGAAAAAGAAAAATTAAAACAACCTAGGCCTGAGCTTTCGGTTCACTTACAAGATATCACAAAAACAAATTCCCCGGCAACGGCGCAATTTTGGTTGAGCTAAAATTTACCCCAACAAAAACAATTTATAAAGACTCGAAACCGTGGGCAAACTAACTCTCTAACCGGCAGTGTACCGGGTCGATTGCTAGCATAGCTACAGGAGTACGAGGTCGAACCCAAAGGAATATGGTTGTGAATACCAAAGCAAACTTGAAACTTAGTCTAGGCGATCCAGATTTTAAGGTGTTTTATAACTACAATGACAATTAAGCATTTCAATTAACAAGTCTAAAGATAAGAGATGAAAAAGAAACTACTGAGAGGATTAGATTAAGGATTACGAGCATAGCCGAACCATGATCCCACTAGTGACTTACGCCCTCTCGAGTGACTTAACCGGGAGTGTGCATTTACCGACCAACCATAACCAAAGGTGCTTAACAATTATTCAAGGGTAACGGTTTCTAAACTGGTGATGCTATCTGAACAACTCTCTTTCACCACCCTATGCTAGGCTAACCAATTCCCCCTTAAGGAAACCGGAAACCCCAACACGATAAGCTCTAAACCGATTAAACGTTAAAACGAGTAACCTCACTTTGGGCCCGGGCTTAACAACTAAGCCGGGTCTACTCCGCGATCCTAGAACCCCTTTTCCCACATCTCTCTATCTGAACAACTCTTTAGATTGATGTGTGTGACTTTGACCTAGGTGATCAATCTAGCCCAAATATGTTAAAACAAGTTCTAAGACAAGAATAAATCATTAAAGCATGAAAATAAGCACTACCCACTCCCCATTTTCGTCACCGAAGTGGTGATTTCACTAGTGTTCACATGATTCGACTATGTTAAGGAACTAGCTACTCATTATACTAATCAAAACATACATAAAACAGTAAATGAAAGCCATAATAAGTAAAAGAGAAGAGAAATTTACCATTAATTTGAAGAAATTCGAGTTTGAGATCCAAAAGTACAAAATAAAGAACTAATTAAAAGGTGGATGCTTTGAAGTTGGAAAGAGAATTTGAGCTTGGAAATGGAATAATGAAGCTATGTTTATGCTAATCTATGCTAAGAGAAAGTGGAATAATCCATTACAAAATTCGTGCTAAAGAGTGGGTATAGTTTTGCTAAGAGAGGGGAGAATTCCCAATGAAATTCGATGGAATGGGGTATTTATAGGGGCAAAATTCTGCAGAAAAATGACTCCAAATGTGCATTTGGAGGTCCCCAAATGCGCTTTTCGCTTCAGGTGCACTCTGTCCAAAATTCTGCTTTTGAAACGCCGGTTTGAAATCTCAAACGCGCGTTTGAGATGATGAAGTTTTCTGGCTGCAGTAAAACCATGGTATCTTCGCGTGTAGAACTCCGATTTGAGTGACTCGAAATGAGTTGGAAAGATCTTTCAATTATCTACAACTTTCATGAAGAGTACATGACCAGAAAATGCCTCCATCATAGGTCAAATTGCTGATGAACAGAACATAGCGTGAAGATACCAACTATTTTTCTTCCTTTTCTTCATTTTTCTTCTTCCTTGGCTCATTCTTGCACCTTGATCATACTTCTCATCATAAATCTTCGCCTTCCGGGTTCTCGTGACACCTAGACCCTACAATCTCATGAACGAACAAGACACACAAACGATTCCGGAGGGTAAAAGTGCTCGGAATGGGGTTAATATCACTGAAAAGAGGTAGTAAACCATCAAAGCGACGGATTTACTCCTCGTGCTATAAACTCACGATATTACCTGAAAATGGCCTAAAAACACCAAGAATGTGCTAAAAGTGGGATAAACGGGGGTGGAAAATGCACCGGAATCACGTAAAGTTGACTCCCATCAGAGATCAACGCAGCAATAAGAACGTCAATTCCATATCTAGCTCTAAGATAGATCAACAAACCTGTAAATTTAATTCACATCAACTGAGGCAATTGAATCAGAGGAATCTGAGAAGGAGTTGCAACCTTTGTTATAGCTGCTGAAAGATTTGTTCTCAAGGAGCAGTGATAGAGACTGAGTCACCGAAGCTTTTGAAGCCAGGGAGTGATAGTCTTGGAGATTGTGAAGCTTGTGTACCAAGGACAATCGTGCTATTGTATCTGTGAAATCAATTGTGAATTCTTCCAATCATCACAGGAGAAGAGTGGATTAAGGGATTACACCACCTTGAACCACCATAAACCTTTGTGTCTATTTACTTTCAACAATTTACTTTACAACACTTTATTTCATTGCATACGCTATATCTGTGATTGCTTAATCTACTTTGAAACAACATTTTAAGAAGGGACTTATCCGCTGCCCAAAAGCTTTTAAATATATGAAAAGTTTTTGATACTCCACTATAGTCATTCACCCCCTCCCCATCTGACTATAGTTTTACCCTTCTCTCGGACCAACAACTAGTAAGTGAGATTCCTATGGTTGAGCTTGGAATCTTGCACAAACTCCTACTGCAAATGCAATATCAGGTCAGTGTGCAATCAAGTAGAGTATAGATCCAATAATCCCTCTATATAACTTTTGATCAACATATTTTCAAGGTTAATCTTTTCCAAGAATTACTCTTGCACACATTGGTGTATCTGATGTGCCACTTTTATCCATACCATATTTGTGTATCAAGACTTTTGTATACTTGGCTTGGTTGATAAAGAAGCCATCTTTCATTTTCTTTACTTGCAATACAAGGAAGTAATTGAGCTCTCCCATCATACTTATTTGAAATTTGCTCTTCATCAAATTTGCAAATTTCTCTCAAAGCTTTTCATCTCCTGATCCGAGGATGATGTCATCAACATTGATCTGAACTAACAATGTGCTTGTACCTTCTTCTAGTTTGAAGAGTGTCTTGTCAATAGTTACTTTGTTGAATCCATTGTTGATTAAGAATTGTGACAGTGTCTCATACCAGGCTCTAGGTGCCTGTTTGAGACCATAAAGTTCCTTTTTGAGCTTGTACACTTTATCTTCTTTCTCTTTGAGTTGGAAAACAGGGGTTGTTCCACATATACTTCTTATTCCAAAATTCCATTCAGATATGCACTCTTGACATCCGTTTGATAAACTTCGAAGTCTTTATGTGCTGAAAAAGCTAGAAAGTGTCCGATTGCTTCCAATCTTGCTACTAGTGCAAATATTTCATCATAGTCTATTCCTTCTATTTGAGAGTAGCCTTTTGCAACTAGCCTTGATTTGTTTCTGACAACTGTTCCTTGTTCATCCATCTTGTTTCTGAATACCCATTTTGTTCCAATGATGTTGGCCATGCCTGGTCTGTCAACAAGTTCCCAGACCTCATTTCTCTCAAATTCATTTTGCTCTTCTTGCATTACGGTAATCCAGTCAGCATCTTAAATTGCATCATATATTGTTTTGGGTTCCACCTATGATAGAAATCAAGTGAGCATATTCTTCATTTGCGTTATGGTTCTAAATCATGTATGAACATCTCCAATGACCTATTCTTCATGATGATCTCTGAGCCAATTCCAATCAGGTTGAAGTTGTTCTTGATTTGGTTCTTCCACAACTTTAGCTTGTGCATCAACTCCTTGATCTTGTGTTGGTGCCTCTTGTGTTGTATTGACTGGTGCATCATCTTGATTGCCAAACGTGTGATCCAAGAACATAGTTGGTACTATTGTATTCATGTATACTTGTCCTTGTACATCTTATGTTTCTTCATGATAGTGTAAGCTTTCACCATTTGTATTTGGTTCATAAAAACTACATGAATTGATTTTTGAATCACCAAAGTTCTTTTGTTCAGCACTGTAAAGGCTTTGATGGTGTCTGAGTATCCCAAGAAGATTGCTTCATTAGCCTTTTCATCAAAAGTATGTAGATGGTTCCTGTTCAAAACAAAACATTCAGATTTAATCATATGTAAATGTGAAGTGTTAGGTTTTCTTCCATTCTAGAATTCATATGGTGTTCTTCTATGATGTATGTTGTGCTAGATATACAGAAACCCAAATCTGGATCCGATCCATAATTGGATCGTCAGATCTAATTCACCGCACCAATCGAGACGCTCGATCATGCACAGTGGAAGCTACGAATAAATTCGCATGCAATTTTACCACGATATGATCCACATAAATAATTAACGTAACTATGAGAAGGTTAAAGAATTACCCAAAAGGAGAGGGGGATGCATTCGACCAAAGGGGAGAAGCTGCAGCCTTCCAGATTGTATCTCCTAGCGACGACTGTTGGACGTCGATCCTCGCCGTAGAACCTCCTCGAATATGCACAAGAAAAAACCCTAGGTTATTCAACTCTTAATGACTAGAACAATAAATTAAATTTTCTCTTCTATTTTGGTTAAAAGTGGTGCAAGTTTTTAATGTAAATTATGTTGAGAGGAACTCCCTTTATATTGGAAAATAACTAGTCAAGAGAGAATTATCCTTTTCACACCACAATTACCTATTCCCATAAGAAAAAATTATTTTCCAAAAATAAGAGATAATTCCCAAAAATTCAATCTCTTATCTCTTTTCCATTAATAATCTAACAAATAATTAATTAATTAATCACACATGTGACATAATGTAGGAAAATTTCTTTTCCTAATTTTCTCACAATAGGGGCGCCACTTAGCCAATAATTTTAACAGAAAATGTCTTTTCTATTTTACATATTATTTACCAAATAAATAATATACCATCCTCAATAAATAGACCAACTATTTAATTTATTCTCGAGGTTCCAGAAAATGAGAAAACACTCGCGTGTTAGGAGCCAACCCGGCAACCACGGACCTATAACCAGTAGCTACAATAAATTGAATAAAATATTCATCGAACATAATATTTATACTCAACCTATTAATTCCAGAATTACGCCACAATAAATCCGAAACTGAACTCTATCAATTATAGATATAACTTATTCTCAAAAAGTCGAGTCGATAAGTGTCCATTGATATAATCATTACATACAGACTAACCCTCTAGAGACAATCCCTAATGAAGCAGGATTATTTCTGTAAACCTTTTTCAATACATCTTATCCTTATTTACCATAAACTCACTAGTGATCAATTAGTTCATAACCAATACGAAATCCACGGATCGATCAGTTTCTAGGATTAACAAATAAGGGGATTGTCTTTCTACTTCCCACAGGAATGAATGGATTCCATATCTGTGAGACACACACTTCTCACTCATTCTAGAATTGTGACAACGTGAAAGTTATTCGGACCGCGCCTCTTAACGATCCTTAATGAACACATCAAACCCTATCTTGAAACTAGTAGGAGTATGAAATCACTTCTATGATCATCTTGTGATTTAATAAGATTTCTCAATCTTGAAATTATACGAGAAATGCAGATTAAATCGGTCCAGTCCTATATGACTACATCATATGTAAATGCCCCACTTAGATAACCAATATCGACGGTCAAGATAAGACGGTCACACCTTAAAGTGTTCTGGGCGCATTAATGGTGGTTTAATCAATAGACCTCATACTTTGATTAAGTTCACCATGGACTAACAGTTCAAGTGTATCACCATAAACTCAATCCTCACGTGTGACACACACTAATTTATGTGGCTATATATGATACGACTTGGGGTTTTCAGCGGTGTATTACATATAAGCACGAAGCAAATAATAAGATGAGAATAAATCTGTCCTTTATTAATTATAAAAACAATTACATAAATTGTCTTTCGGGCGATACCTCCAACAATCTTCCACTTGCCCGTATAGACAAGCAACAATTGTCTTTCAGGCACAACATCCAACAATCTCCCACTTGCCCGTAAAGACAAACAATAATTGTTTTTAGAGCACCACACCCTTATTCTATCTATCCACAGCATTCTCCCACTTGCTCTAAAGCAGAGGAGACATATCTCCCAATTTCATACCCGCCAAGATCTTATTAGATGCCACGCGACTTGGTAAACTGATCAGCATGTTGCCGGTTTCGAGGTAATCTTTTTGGACCGAAACATCGCCTCTCTGCACGGTCTATCTGATCTAGTGGTACTCTCTCTTAATATGATTTTGACCTCGTGTGACTACGAAGATCATTTGCACGAGCTACCTTTCAACTTTTTTCACAGTAAAATGGTATCGGCTCACCGAGACCTGGAATTACTTCCAGGTCAGCAAAGAACTTTTAAGCTATGTCGCCTCTCTAGCCGCTCTGAAAGCTCCTATGTATTTGACAAAAAGAGTCAAATTGGCAGTGCTGGATTGCTCCAGACTAAAGCTCCATCACAATGAGTCAATACTGATCCCGAGATCAATAAACGATCATCCTTAATCTGACTTAAAGTCAGAATCAGTGTAATCAATACTCAGGTTTGCACCCGAATATACAAGCATATAATTCCTCATTCTTTAAAGGTACTTGAGGATGCACTATACTGCTACTCAACGTCTGAATCCAAGATTCGGCTGTTATTGACTTTTAATAACCTGACTTTCTCTATCCAAAAGAGATTCTATCCCATTTTCTCTATATCCAAAGATTTAAGAGAATTATTCCATGAGGGGTTAGGTAGGAAACCTCTCATTGAATATTGCATATGAAAATGCATTTTCATCTTAAACAATAAGATGGATGGGATATTGCCACAACTTGTTCTCATGAATTCGACCGAATCGATTCTAAGAATATAGTTTACATCTGGTTCAGAGAAGCATGGCTCGTCAGTTCCAAACTTCAGATAACACACTCATGTTGTTCCCAACTGTTGGAGTGTCTCCTTTCAGTAACACTAACGTCTACTCTTTACCAATATTGATTCTCTGGTCCATAAAAGACTCATCAATGTTCCGGTCAAGCCCACACATTTCAAACATGTGACTTTTAATGTCCTAGAGATTCGCTTTAATCCGTCAATAGATATAAGCATAGGCAATCAATCAGCCATTGGATTTAAGCAAAAAATTCTTATGTACTCTCACTGAATTTGGGTGGATTGATATTTTAAAGAGGTTTAGTAGTATTTATCAGTGTAATCCCCAACAACCAATGTTGGATGTGGTCTAATTAAATCAGATAGTCTACAAGGTCCAAGGTTGTTATTTATACATTCTTTTAGAAAAGGCAGTGACAGTATAACCGTCATTATCCGATCATCAGAATCTTATAACCAACCTTCACTTATTGTTTTAAGATATTTCATGAACAGTCATCGTCTGAACGTGTATGCAAGAATCTCCAGTCCTACCTTCAAGCAGTAATGCTAAATGCCTCTATTTGCGGAAGTGGAGTAAATATATTTTACTATTTATCCACAAATTCATAAGCATTTTCTAGGTAGACTTCTCGGTAGTACATAACAATGTAAACCGTTATTTTGCAATCAATATCTTAATTGAGTTAAGCAGTATATCATAACATATCAATAACTATATAAGGCAATCCATGATTTATCCTTTCAGTGAAATCATTTCACTCAGAGGTAGGCCGAGCATCAATTCCAAATACTATGATGTGTCCTATATCTGAGAATGAAATACTCTCTTCTCTGGAAATATCAGAGATTCCTCCAAATATTTAGATAAACTAATCTGTGTTTCGAGCAACTATCAGACAAAAATGTCCACTACACAAAAGCTCCTACTAGCTCGTATCTTCATAAGACCCCGAAGGTCAATATGAACAAGCTGTGATACTTCTTTAGCTGTATTACCCTTTCCTAATTGAAAGTTTACTTATCCATTTTTCCTTTGAGATAGTGTTCTTAGACTAGGAGATAGGAATCACCCTTAGCCAGTCTTCATAACTTATCTTTAGGATATATGCACTAATTAATAGATGCTGAAGAATCGTTCATCTAAATATGAAAGCCATTTGTCTTAATAGTTTATGTTGTGTTACATAAACCTTTTCAACATTACTTAGTGGTTCTGACTTTATCAGACAAAAGTCTGAGTCTCAGAATCGTATACAAATGGCATATTCACTTTCTTTACGGCAACTATATTATCGGTTTGAAAGTTAATCCATTTGTTTCCAACGAATCTGAAAACAGAAATTAAATTTTTGCGATATTAAAGGATTAAAATGCAAAATTTCTTTCCTTATATCACTCCCACTATCTCAGCTGAAATAACTGCCTGTTGTTTACTCTTTAATCATTAATGCCTAGCTACCTTGTGCTTACAAAAGAACTTAGCTTCCGGGTCATAATCCCGGTTAAGAAAGTCTTTAAGGATTAATAGGTTAGTGATCCGAAATCACTTTCCTTATCCTTTATTTTCTTTTATTAATATTTCAGTTTAGCCTTTAACTTATTTAGTTTAGATGACTTACACTTGTAGACATTTACCATCCTATTCTTGGCTTTCTATAAAAGGAAATGGCCGTGAACTAGCAGTTTATGAGAGTAGACACTACTCGTAAACTGTGGGATGTCTGGTGAGATTGATACCAAATCATTCTTGTCATATTTGAACTAATATCGGTTGTCTCTCATTCAACATGAGTGATCGCGGTGACATACTCATCAATGTCACTTAAGTTTGAAGGCTTAAGAGGTAAAACCTCCACCAAAAAATTAATTGCATTCTTGATTAGTGAGTTCAACATTCTCGTTACTTTTCCACTTTTACAAAGTCATTATTAGTCAATATAATATGTTTAGCAGTTTAGATACCTTGAGATGATATGTAGTTGCAAGAATAAATTATGACAGAAATATAAATCAAATCATACACCACAACTTGTAATGATTTTAGGAATAATAAACGTGATATTATGCATGAAGTTTATCCTACCATTCCAAGGATTTAATCTCACACCTCAGTGCTGCCGACGGGTAGGCCAAAGAGGTGACGATTAAATTGAGACAATCTGTCTCAACAATTATCTGAGAATCAGACATGCCGATTTAATTGTTGATTACCTTCCTTTTTCAGCCAAGATATTTTAAAAAAATACCCTTTAGAGTGTGACCTCCTGTTTCAGATTTTTAAGTAGACCCCGAGTATGCCGCCGAAGGGTAGGTCAGTGACCCGACGAGTACTCAAAATCCTATCCTTTTGAAAACCAATCCTTGATTTTTGATAGCGTTGAAGGCCATCCGCAGGGGCCGAAATCAAAGTGTCACGAGGCGTCACCATTCTCTCACGTGCTTGTGTCAACAGTAGAGGCCGTGGGGTCGGTTGTCACCTTCCCCGTTCCCACTCAATATTTTGAAAATTACGTAGTATTTTAGGATTTTCAGAATTTATTTACAATCCGAAAAACAATAAATCATTAATATTTAAATTAATCCTCCCACTAGTTCATCGGTTCCAAATGCTCTCTAACTTGTGTCACTTATATACGACTTTCCAATTTCTCGGATTTATAAAATGTTTGTGTAAACACTACAAAATTAAAATTCACCATGAATTTTATAATCCTAATATATTAGGACTTATGAATTTCCTTCAAATCGAAAAACTATAAATCACAAATTTAAAGCTCCCATTAGTTTTTTGGTTCCAAATACTGTCTAACTAGTGACACTATATTAATGATTTTCCAATTTATCGATTATTTAGAAAATGTGTAGACACTACACAATTAAAATTTACCAAATAATTTTATAGTCTTAATATTTTCATGATAAAAATTTTGGATCTCAGAATTTTTTCAATAAATCGAAAAACAATAAATCAAGGAAAAACAACCACCAACTTATCGGTTCCAAATACCATCTAGCTGGTATCAAATTTTTCATGATTTTCCAATTTTAGATTATCTAGATTCTAATTTATGTAGTCACTACATAAATAAAACACCGAAGGATTAATAATCCCAAATTTAATTTATCATGTTAATTTTATATCCCGATAAAATTATGTTCCCTTTAATTAATTTAATTTATTTTTAATCTAAATTAATTATCATGTTCATACATATCAAATTAATGTCAGTATTAATTTTCTACATGTATGCATATGCTAGAAGTGGAATTCATGAATATGATGCATGGCATGGTTATATCACATAAATAATCACAAAAGAAAATAAATGTGAAAAATAAACCACTGAGACAGACCATTGTTACATCCGTATCTAATCTATAAACTAAATAAATAAATAAACCCTACGTTCAAAAAGTTTACTAATCTTCAATTTAAGAAGCCGCCGCCGATATATAATTTTTCTACTCCATTTTTTTACTAAAAATTGCTCCAGCCGAGTTGGTGTAGGCCTCTTTCTTCTATCGTGGCAACCTGGGTTCGATTCCCTTCAGCTGCAATATTTTTCCCTTTGAAAAATAATTTTCTGGATGTATAAAAAAACGCGTCGGGGCCAGGGTTCGAAGAGGGTGTTCAACTTGCAGATTTGCAATCTTTTTCCCTTTGAAAAATAATTTTTCTGGATGTATAAAAAAACGCGTCGGGGCCAGGGTTCGAACTAGGTGTTCAACTTGCAGATTTTTTCCCTTTGAAAAATAATTTTCTGGATGTATAAAAAAACGCGTCGGGGCCAGGGTTCGAACTAGGGTGTTCAACTTGCAGATTTCGTGTCTTGTCCACCAAGACACTGCTTCAGGTTGATGATCATCTTCGAAAAATAAATAAATTTTCAAGCTACTAGGAAATTAAATTACAACAAAATAAATTTCATAGTCTCCTATACCCAGAAAAATTTGTGTTCATAATAGATCTAACTGTAAACAAGTACCAACACCAATCCATCTCGTCAACCATATCATTCAACCACGCATTTATATAAAAAAATATAAAAGATGCAATATTTATTCAATTCTACTCGGTATTAATTAATTATGCAATCAAAATTGCAAAATCACTTTAACCTGGCTCCGATACCACATGCTGGATATACAGAAACCCAAATCCGGATCCGATCCATAATTGGATCGTCAGATATGATTCACAGCACCGATCGAGACGCCCGATCATGCACAGCGGAAGCTACGAATAAATTCGCATGCGATTTTACCACGATATGATCCACATAAATAATTAACGTAACTATGAGAAGGTTAATGATTTACCCAAAAGGAGAGGGGGATGCAGTCGATCAAATGGGAGAAGCCGCAGTCTTCCGGATTGTATCTCCTAGCGATGACTGGTGGACGTCGATCCTTGCCGTAGAACCTCCTTGAATATGCACAAGAAAAAACCCTCGGTTTTCCTTCTATTAATGACTAGAACAAGAAACTAATTTGTCTCTTCTGTTTTGGTGAAAAGTGGCGTAAGTTTTTAATGTAAATTGTGTTGGGAGGAACTCTCTTTATATAGGAAAATAACTAGTCAAACGAGAGTTATCCTTTTCACACGACAATTAACTATTCACATAAGGAAAAGATATTTGCCAAAAAGAAGAGATAATTCCCAAAAAATCTATCTCTTATCTCCTTACCATTAATTATCTAACAAATAAATAATTAATTAATCACACATATGACATAATCTAGGAAAAATTCTTTTCCTAATTTTCTCACAATAGGGGCGCCACTTTTAGCCAATAATCTTAATAGAAAATGTCTTTTCTATTTTACATATTATTTACCAAGTAAATAATATTGCATATTCATTAAATAGACCAACTGTTGGAAATAAAATTTCATTTTGATGATGATTCATCTCATTTAAGTACATGTTTGTTTACACCCCATTGATGAAGTGTTGGAACTAGCGGTTATAATGGAAAGCTATAGGATGTCTAGAACTGAATGTATAAGTTTTACTAGAGTCTCATAATTGTATAGGTTATATCAGACAAGCACTGTAATAGATAGAAGTGTCGTAAAACTGAAAACTGGAAATCATGTAGAAAACTTCAACTGAACTTAAGACTGAAGATATACACCTAAAACTAAAGTTCACTAAGAGCTGAAGAAGGTAAGTTCGCTGAGGGACACTGACTCGGTTGGCTTATCTAGAACCGAAGGCTGAGGGAACAAACTCAGTATTTGAAGAACTGAGGGACACAGACTCAGTTAAAGAAGATTTGAAGAACTAAGGGTTCAAACTCAGTCATGAAGATTTGAAGTCGAGACTGTAAAGTTAGAATTCAGGTAAGTCTGTGATTGCATGAACTGACTTTATGGATCTTAAAAGAAGACCAAATTATCATAATGACAATGATATCTTAGATGATGTGTACAAATGGTGTAATCTGATTCAGTCACATAAAATCAGATAAATAGAGTACTGAAGTTTTCAAGAAGATTAAAAACTCAGTTAATGCTCTAAGTCAGTTGACAAACTGAAACTGACACACTCAGTATAAAACAGATAAGGAAACTCAGTTTTATAGTCAGCCATCCAAGCAACTGAAAGTACATCCGAACATTATAAATTAAGGATTTTTATTGGATGAAGAACTGACATGTCAGAACGGTCACTGACACCTGACATCTGAAAATATAGACGTTGATACAATTCAAATTCAAGCAAGATGAACGTTGGACCTCACACTATAAATAGAGGACTTTACATCAAGGATCTAACACACAATTCTATGATATCACAAGCGTTATTGCAAGCACAAGTCTAAGTTCATATGAATTGTTATTTTCACTCAACAAGATCATATCTAGAATTCTTCAAGTGTTCAAGCCACATCGATCATATCCAGATTACGACACATAGAAGAACCACAAGCAAAAAATCAATTTATTGATTCTCAGCCCAACTTTGATTCTTAATCAAAGGTTTAGACTGTGAAGCAATCCGTTCAAGGAGTTGCCAAGGACAGTTGTGACTTTTAAAGTCGGGTAGACTGTGTTTGTGGTGGTAGCTGGCGAAGAGGCAATACAACCCTATAAGGACCAGTGGTTCAAGCAGTTGAAGAGCAGCAAGCCAACCTATTTTTTAGTTGTTTAGATAGTGACACTAGGGATCAGTCAAGGACTATCATTTAGGAATTTTTGTAACAGCTTATCTCAGAAAGTTCTAGTGGAATTTTCCTCATAAATCACAGGGGAAGAGTAGACGTACAGGATTACACCACCTGGAACCACTATAAATCTTGATTTCTTTACTTTACGCATTTATTTATTCTTACAGCATTTATATTCGTTTATACACCATACTGTAACTGATTGTTATAAGCTTACACAGTTCACAAACTGACATTCACCAGAATTTAGTTTTGCATTCTCAGCTTTTTCTTAAAGAATCAACAAGATCCAATTAAAGGCTAAAACATTTATTTGATAATCTAGTTTTTGGTGACAAGTTTATTCACCCCCCACCCCTCTAAACTTGTGTTAGCCTTTCCAAGGGACCAACAATTGGTATCGGAGCAGGGTTCTTTAACAAGTCATTGTTGAAAACTCACTTGCTCTAGTTATCTCCTCTAGTTGTTCTCCTGAAAAAGCTCAGTTTTCAATCTCGGCATTATCTAGTTCTCATTCACTCACAATGGATAACAATCAGTATGCCAGACAAATGCTAATGTGAAACATGGACATATTTGATGAATACAGACGTCGTTTGAAGGAATTCTTAGCAGCCACACATGATGAGATGATGGACGTACTTGCTGACGGACCTATCCAAATAACTCACATGCAAACTATCGGTGGTGAACAAGTTAGGGTTCCAAAGCCCAAAAGTGATTGGACCAGTGATGATCGAAAAAGGAATAACCTGAACAACGTTGCTATGGATATCATCCTCAGAACTCTGCACAGCAACATGTATCTGAAAGTCAAGGACTGCAATACAGCAAAGGAAATGTGGGAGAAACTTCAATTGGTTTGTGAAGGAGCTGACTCCATTAAAGAAAACAAGATCTAAGTTGCAATACAGAAGTTTGAAAATTTCAAGATGAAGTCAGGCGAAAACATTGATCAGATGGAAAAAGATTCAGTGCTATCATGGATGAACTAGCTCTACTCAAGATTGAGTACACAAAGAAAGAAATCAACACAAGAATCTTGAAGGCCTTACCCATGTGCTTGAAGATGAAGGTCACAGCAATGGAAGAATCTAGGAGACTTGACATAGAAGTTTCCTTCAAAATATTCTCAGACCTGAAAGCTTATGAGTTCAGTGAAGATTTCACCATGACAACAGCTCTAATCAAAGCCATAGAAGAACCGAAAACGACTGCCCCTGCAGCAACAACCTCAAATGAAAATCAAGAAAATTCATCAAATAATCTTCAACAATTGGATGAGATGGAAGAGCAGATGGCTCTAATGATGAATAGAATTCGAAGAATGAAGAGTGGACATCCAGTCACTCAAAAGTTTATCAAGAAAACTCCTGAAAAGATGAAAGACGATGAATATCTCTGCTTCAACGGCAAAACTCCCGGACACTACAAAGTTGAATGTCTAGAGTTGAATGGCAAGAAGACTCAGCTTCGACGAACTGGCAGAAGAGCACTATTAGCTGGAGATGAGTCAGATTATGAAGCTGGCACTGAAAGATTATCAGATGACACAGCTCTAATGGCACACATTAAGGATCCAAATGAAGTATGTGAATCTAACTCTAAATACTCCTCAGCTCAGATTTCGGTACAAAATGCATGTTCTTCGACTGCTGACTCCAATACAAAAAATCTGGAATTGGAAGAAACTTTTGACGAATTGATGAATCAGCTGGTAACTATTCATGCTGGTTATCAACTGGTAACTATTTAATTGGAAGAAAGAAGCTCTAATTCTTGAAATTTAAAGATTGAAGTCTGAACTAAAAATGTTTAAGCTGACAAGAACTAATAAAGGAAATAATCAGTATCAGCCTACTGCATCAGCAGCAGCAACTGAATCTTTTGCTCAATCAAGTTCAGCTATTGGATTCAAATCTGGAAAGTCCTATGGAGACAGAACTGACTTAGGATTTTATACACATCAATCTTCTAAGGAAGGAACTAGCAAAGCTGCTGAACCTAATATCAAAACTGTTATTAAGTTTGTAGCTGAGCAATTTCCACAGACTGAGAAAATTGTGGAACCAGTAAAGTCAGCATCACATAAGACAACTCGGTTTTCTAAGAAGACGGCTGCACCTACCAACAAAGGCAAATCTAATGGTAGATCAACTGTACCTCAAGGAAAGAGAAGTGGTAGATCAACTTCCAGATCTACAAATCAAGTCAAGAACCAGAAAATTTTTAATCAAGGTAAATATAAGAATGTTAATCATTCAAAGATTCACACATCAAGGGGGAAAGGCAGATTATATCCCACTGATGATGATTGGAATTTTACTGAACCTACTATTAAAACTGATAGGAACAATCATTCTTGACAGAAAAGTTATCACAAGTTTCATTCCAAGAACCAGCAGAGAACTTACCCCAGTTCACAGCAAAAGTCTCAGTATACAGGTCAGTCTAGACCTCAATACAAAATGAATGATGATTATTATTCAGCCCTTAATAATAGAAGACCGTTTGGAAATCAGTGTAAACCAGAAGACCTGAGAAATCATATAAATAAGACACAATCCCGAAAAAGATATTATGGAAATGTGGCTTATATATATGAGAACAAGTGCAACAATTTCCAGAGAAAACCGTATGGAAATATACACAGAGTTGTACTAACTACTGACCAATATGGACCCAAGCGGAGTTGGGTACCTAAATCATTTTAATTTGTTTTGCAGGATATTTGGTACTTTGACAGTGGATGCGCTAGGAACATGACAAAGAGCAATTACCGTCTTACTGATTTTGTAGCTAAAGATGGACCAAGAGTTTATTTTGGAAGTAAAGATAAACCCAGTTACACAAAAGGTTATGGAAACCTAATCAGAAATTGTCTCACAATCAAGAATATATCTTACATGGAAGGACTTCATTACAATCTATTCAGCACAAGTCAATTTTGCGACATGGGATACAAAGTAACTTTTGGTAAAGATTTATGCATTGTTGTCAGCGAAACAACTTTCCAAGTAGTTCCTGCTGGAAGAAGAGAAGACATGTATGTTTTAGATTGGTCTACAGCCATTTCAGAAACTTGTTTAATTGTGCATACCAAGTCAGAACTCAGTTGGTTATGGCACAAGAAGCTCAGTCATCTAAATTTTGATGATATCAATCTGTTAGTCAAAAAGAACTTGGTGATTGGACTACCATAGATGACCTCTAAGAAAGATAGCATGTGTGATGCTTGTCAGCAAGGAAAACAATCAAAAGCAAGTTTCAAGACTAAGTCTCAGCATTCAACAAACAGAGTTTTAGAATTAATGCATATGGATTTATTTTGGACCAATTACACCAATCAGTGTTAGTAGAAAGAAATACACATTGGTAGTAGTTGATGACTTTTCAAGATATACTGGGGTTATCTTCTTGACAAAGAAAAGTGAAACAAAGCAACATTTGACAGAACTTCTCAAGAGACTCCAAAATCAGAAAAGTGTAACAATAGTCATGATTAGATCTGACAAAGGAACAAAATTTCTCAACAACATAATCATCGAGTATTGTGGAGAAAATAAAATTCTACACCAGCTTGCAGCTACAGCAACACCTCAACAGAATGGAGTAGTTGAAAGAAGAAATAGAACTCTCAAAGAAGCTGGAAGAACAATGATCTGTGAATCTAAACTGCCAGAAAGATATTGGGCAGAAGCTGTAAATACTGCTTGTTATAATCAGAATCGAGCTCTCGTGAACAAGAGACATGAGAAGACACCCTATGAGATTTGGAATAGGACAAAACCAAATATGTCTCATATTTTTGGAAGCAAGTGCTTTGGTCATAATAATGATAAAGATTAGCTCAAAGTTTTTCAACCTAAAGCTGATGAAGGAATATTTCTTGGATATTCAAGTGTCAGTAAAGCATTCAGAGTGTTAAACAAGCGAACACCCAAGCATGAAGAATCAATACATGTAGTTTTTGATGAACCAAAGTTTACTAGAGACACAATTGAAGACAAGGAAGAACCAGTTTCTCAAACAAGAATAGACAAAACTCCAGAATCAGTTTTCATTGATATTGGAAGATTAAGGATCTCAGATTCCTCAGATTAGGATCAGCCTCAGTTGCCAGTAACTGAACTTGCAGCTGAACAACACCATGAAATTGACTCTTATCAAGCTCAAGATTATCCAGTTCAAGAAGAACTAGTTCAAGATGAACCCATCCAACAAAATCAAGATCCCTTGATGCAACCCCCAGTACATCAATGGATGAGAGATCACCCTAAAGAACAAGTGATAGGTCACTTTCAAGCAGGATTTCGGATGAGACACAACCTAGATGCTATGATAGCTTGCTTTCTGTCTCAATCTGAACAAAATGAAATTGAAGAAGCCCTAAATGATCCAGATTGGATATTGGCTATGCAAGAAGAACTCAATGAATTTGAAAGAAATCAAGTTTGGATTTAGTTGACAAGCCAGATCATGACAACATAAGATGGGAATATTGTCAGAAACAAGGCCAGACTTGTAGCAAAAGGTTACTCTCAAGCTGATGGGATAGACTTTGATGAAACTTATGCCCCAATTGCAAGGTTCGTGGCAATCAGACTATTTCTTGCCTTTGCAGCTCACAAGAAATTCAAAGCATACCAGATGGACGTTAAAAGTGCATTTTTAAATGAGATACTTGAAGAAGAAGTATTTTTTCATCAACCCCCAGTATTTGAAATTAAAGATCAAGCTGATAAAGTTTTTAAACTGAGAAAAGCTCTCTATGGACTCAAACAAGAACCAAGAGCTTGGTATGAAACTCTATCTCATTTTTTGGTAGATAATGGTTCTTGTTCAGGATGAAAATTGAAGAAAGTACTCTCCTTGTTCAAATCTATGTGGATGACAACATTTTTGGATCAGAAAATGAACAGCTCTGTGATTAATTTGCCAGTTTAATGAAGAGCAAATTTCAAATGAGCATGATAGGAGAACTGAATTACTTTCTTGGTCTACAAGTAAAACATATGGACAGTGGAATTTTCATTCCCCAAACCAAATATACCAGAGAACTGATCAAGAAGTTTGGAATGGAAAAATTAGCTGGCATTGCTACACCAATTGGAACCAACATCAGACTAGATGAAGATAAAGATGGCAAGGATGTGGATCAAACTCTCTATAGAAGAATGATTGGAAGTCTACTTTATCTCACAGCAAGTAGACCAGATATATCTTTTGCAGTTGGTGTTTGTGCCAGATTTCAAATAAAACCTAAAGAAAGCCATCTCAAAGTTGTCAAAAGAACCTTGAAGTATTTGAAAGACACAGAAGGAGTTAAGATATGGTACTCAAAGGAAGGAGAATTCAAACTAATACCCTACTCAGATTCAGACTATGCTGGATGCAAAGTGGACAGAAAAAGTACTTCAGGCACATGTCAGTTATTGGTAAATAGACTTGTGTCATTGTTCAGCAAGAAGAAAAACTCAATCTCAACATCAACAGTAGAAGCTAAGTATATAGCTGCTGGAAGATGTTGTGCTCAAGTTTTATGGATCAGACAACAATTAAAAGATTATGGAATAGAAGAAGGAAGGATTCCTATAATGTGTGATAATACAAGTGCAATAGCTGTAACTGACAATCCAGTTTTGCACTCAAGGACCAAGCACATCGATGTGAGACATCATTTTATAAGGGATCATGTAGAGAAAAAGGATGTTACAGTTCTCTATGTTCCAACTGAAGAGCAGTTAGCCGACATTTTTACCAAACCTCTAGACAAAGAAAGGTTTGCTAAACTGAGAACTGAATTGGGGATTATTAAAGTCATTTAAGTCGGTTTAAGCTCAGAGATTCGTCAAGGGGATTAATCTTTGTCTTGATGGGAGCGCTCACTAGACAGATCAGTCATTGACATCAACAATCTCAAACTGACCTACTGAACTGAAGTCTTTATGCAACTGACTATGACTTGAAACTGATCTCAGTTAGTTTTATACTCGGTTAAGGAAAGTCAATAAAGAAAGGGATAATACTAACAAACAGTTGCATCGCATTTAATTACCGCCGTTTTTCTATCAGAAGATGTAGCGTGTATACCCCCGAAATGTCAGATAGTACCCACATCGCTTATACAAACCATGATGGAATTTTGAAAATTGTACAAAATCCTTCAGAAGATCGTGCATCAAATCAACCAACCGTCATATATCTTTATACATACAACTATTTCTTTTATTCTTACTATCTGCAAAAAGAAAAAAAATTAAAATTAAAAATCAAACATTTTCCTCTCAAATAGCCAGAAATTTTTCATCCTAAACAATTTCAAAAATGGAAGCCTCAAAACAAACACAAGAAGAATGGTTAGGGAAACTGATTGGGTTTATTTTTCCTTAAATAGGAAAATTCCCAATATTTGACCTAATCCATTATTTTCCTTAATCACCCTTACAAATCAGATTTTTTCCCTTAAATTATATACATATAATTCGACATCTATATATATAATAACAAAATACTCCAAATAAAGTAGTCAGAAAAATAATCTTTCGTTTTCGCAAAATAACACGTCTGTCATTTCCCGAAAATCGGAATATTACATTCCTCCCTCTTTAAAAGGAGTTTCGTCCTCGAAACTTGATCGTACTCAACCCTTGACCTTCCGTAGCACTCTCTCCCTTCAACCCAAACCAAACCGAAGCTTCACCTGTTCCCCACGGACAACCTCTAACTACCATTGCCAACCTCGTAATCAAACACAACTGTCCCAAACCCTTACTCATAAAACCGACTGGCCAAACACTCCTAAATCTCTGAGTCGCTTTTAACAAATCTTCTACCAAACGCTTCAGCCTTATCTAATTCACTGTACCCAGATGGTATCCATAAAGGTTTCTTAAAGGTTGAGGGGTAGGCTTAACTTGCTAGCTATCTTACACTACAAGAAAAGTTGTCTTTTATAAGGGGAATTTAATGAGGGGTCGAGATTTGGTCATTAAAAGTACATTTTAATGAGGGTAAAATAAATACTAATGAAAATGATTCAAATTTAATGAGGAACCCTTAATTCCCCTTATTGTTAATCACTTATCCCCTTATTATGATACACCTAAAATATTCCCCTTATTAATACGTAGCAAAAAAAAATCAATAAAAACCCTGGGCTTTCTGTTTCTTCACATATCAAAACCTTGACCAAAAATAGCCGCCTCCATCTTTTTCATTCACATACTTTTCAGCTCGAACTCGAAGTCCGGCGAGTTGCCACCGGAATTCGGCAATTGGAAGAGTAACTACGAGATTCTCTGCAAAATCATTCGTAAAAGGTAATTTTAGCTATCAATTTTCTTATCTTGTTCTTTTTTGGGTTTTCTTCCCTAATAATTTCGCAATAGGTGGTGGCCTTGGTGGATACTGGTTTGTTTGGTGGTTATGGTCGTGGTGGGTCTTGGTTACAGATTGTAGGAGATTAGGGGGTGGTTGCGGCTGGGATGGGGAGAGGGGTGGATAAAATAATTCCAGTTCTTCTCAAACCTTCTTTGATTAGTCAATTGACTGAATTTCCGGCTGGGCTGGGGAGATGCGGTGGATATTCTGTCATACTCTTTTCATCTTATTGTGATTTCAGAATCTTTAGAGTACGAAGATGACTGGTTTAGGCCATTCATACTGAATCTCTTACTAGCTTTTGAACTGCCCCTGCTGATATTGTTTTTCAATTAATTGAAAAATGATATCTTAGAATCATTCATGAAATTTCCGGTCTCTGTCCTTTTACATAAAGTTGTGTTGCCAAATGATTTGCAAATTTGTGCCTAGCTGGTATTCTTATGAGTACATCCGTACTTATCATATGTGCAATGTATGTGCAATGTTTCTCAATTGCATGTATGTCCTTTATCCTTTATCATATGTGAGTTTTTTTGGTTACAGAATGGAGAGATTAATGTTTTCTTTTAGCTAGAACATTTAGACATCAATTCCCTATAGAAAATATTATATTTTGATTCTTTTGTCTTCGGTGCTATTCGTATGGTGTGTTCACATGTCTACTGTGTTAAATGGCAAGGAATTCTCTATTTGTTTCTATCATTTTCTCTATTTGTTTATATGGCGGTTGTCATATTTTAGTTGTTAATCATTTGTCTTTTACACTTCAGGTTAATATTGTTCCGGATAGGTTTAAGTTGTTCTTTGAGTTGGAAAATGGCACCTAATAAGGAATGGATTGATCTTTTCAATGATCGATTGAATGACAAATACAAGATTGGTATTCAAAAGTTTTTGGATTATTCTTTCAAGAAGACTGGTGATGTCGAGAATACTCGGTGTCCATGTGTTAAATGTAAAAACGCAGCTTATGGATCTCATGAAATGATTCAAACGCATCTATTGGTGAATGGAATGATGCAAAATTATACAACTTGGTTTTATCACGGTGAAATGGTTGGTGAATCTTCATCTGACAATGAAGAATCAGAAGAAAGTGATTATGATGATATTGATGAAATGTTAAGGGATTTATACCCTCACATGGATGGTTCTGGTCGAAATCAGAATAATCAAGAGGAGCCGAATGATGAGGCAAAAGCATTTTACAAATTGTTAGATGATTCTAAGCAACCAACTTATCCTGGTTGTGATACTTCAAAGTTAGATTCAGTTGTCAATCTATTAGAAATGAAGAGTATTGGTCGGTGGAGTAATGAATCAGTTGACATGTTGCTGAAATTTTTGAAAAGGATACTTACAGAAGGTTCAGTTTTGCCGGAATCGTATTATGAAGCCAAAAAAATTGTCAAGGATCTTGGGTTATCATATCAAAAGATAGATGCTTGTTTGAATGATTGTATGTTGTATTGGAAAGAAGACATTAATTCTGACGTTTGCAAAATATGTGGTTCATCTAGATGGAAAGAAGACAATAATACTGGGGAAACTAAAGTCCGTTCCAATGGTAAGAAAATTGCAGTGAAGACATTGCGTTACTTTCCTTTAAGACCACGGCTTCAAAGGTTATTCATGTGCAATAAGATAGCTCCTTTGATGAGATGGCACCATGATAAAAGAGTGGATGATGGTGTGTTAAGACATCCAGCAGATTCAATGGCATGGAAGTCATTTGATGATAAATATAAGGATTTTTCTGCTGAACCTCGAAATGTATGACTTGGCCTAGCTAGTGATGGTTTCCAGCCATTTACTCACTCAAAAACTTCATACAAAGATTTGGCCAGTAATACTCATTCCATATAATTTGCCGCCATGGATGTGCATGAAGGAATCTAATTTCATTCTTTCAATGCTTATTCCAGGGCCAGAGAGTCCTGAAGATGCTATTGATATCTATCTTCAACCTTTGATTGATGAGTTGAATGAGTTATGGGAAGCAGGAGTTGAAACATTTGATGCTTCAACGCATGAAAATTTTATGTTACGTGCAGCTTTAATGTGGACAATCAATGATTTTCCTGCATACGGGAACCTTTCTGGTTGGAGTACTAAGGGTAAGATGGCATGTCCTCGTTGCAACAAGGACACTTGTTCTATGAGGTTAGTCAATGGTCGCAAACAATGTTACATGGGTCATCGGCGTTATCTTCCCATGAATCACAAATGGAGGAAAAACAAAAGTTTGTTTGATGGAACTAAGGAGATAAGACCACCACCACCTTTACTTTCAGGTGCTGAGTTACTGGATCAAGTGAATGACCTTGAAGGAATGATCTTGACTAAAGATGCTAAAAGAAAGGTGAAGATTTCTCATGAGAGAAGAGGAGATAACTGGAATAAGAAAAGTATTTTCAATAAACTTCCATACTGGAGTTCGCATTTGTTACCGTATAATTTGGATGTGATGCATATTGAAAAGAATGTTTTTGAAAATATAAATGGGACAATCATGAATATTAATGGAAAGTCCAAGGACAATGTTCAATCTCGTCTTGATTTGGAAGTCATGAACATCCGACCGGAATTGCATCCTATCCGTAAGGGGGATAAGCTTGAGTTGCCTGCTGCATCATACACATTATCAAAGGAGGAGAGACACTTGTTTTGCTTATTTTTTAAGCAATTAAGAGTCCTAGATGGGTTTTCATCAAACATTTCTCAATGTGTTAACTTGAAAGAACATAAACTCTCAGGTTTGAAAAGCCATGATTGTCATGTATTTTTACAACATCTACTCCCTCTTGGGATACGTGGTCTTCTTTCGAAAGCAGTGTGTGAACCACTTATTGAATTATCTATGTTTTTTACTAGCTTGGGTGCTAAATCTTTGAGGGTAGATGAGCTAGAAAGGATTGAGTCCCAAATTCCTATTACCTTATGCAAGTTGGAACAAGTTTTCGTGCCTTCTTTTTTTGATGTCATGGTGCATTTGTCAGTTCATTTGGCTAATGAGGCTAAACTTGGTGGACCCGCCCAATATCGGTGGATGTACCCTATTGAAGCGTATGTTATATCATTAAAAAACTGATTCGCAATATGGCTCAAATCCGGAGGCTCAATTCTTTGAGGGTATATAGCAAAAGAGTGTATGACTCTTTGTTCAAGGTACTTGAAAGGAAGCAAGACAAAATTCAATACATTTGAGCAAAACTGTGATAATGGTTTTGAAAAATCTGAAGGTGAAATATCCATATTTGCACAATGTGGTCGAGGGATAGGAGCCGGCATGCCTCGTAATCTCAATGATGATGAGTGGGAGAAAGCTCATATATTTATCCTGAAGAATTGTGACGAAGTACAACCTTTTCTCAAGTAAGATCAAATACCTTCACATGATCATTTCAATTTTTTGCATCCGTATGGTTTTTTTGGGTTACTTTTGGCATCCATATGTAGATTTCATTACTATTTCATGACAGGGAGTACTCTCAGATCCAAGAAATAAGTACATCGCAAGTGTCAGAAGATGAGTGGAATAGAAAATTTATCATTTGGTTTAAAAAGAAAGTGAGTTGATTATTACACATGTTATTTAGTGTTTGGAATTATCATTTGTGGTAGTTATTTATGTAGTGCTTTGTTGTAGGTTGAAAAAATGTGAATGCAAGACCAACACACTAAATATGATGCGTTACTATCATTGTCTCGTGGCCCTTCACAATATGTTAGGTGCTTTAAGGGTTATGTTGCCAATGGATATAGGTTCCGGATTGAAGCTAGTGACATCAAATCGAGGACACAAAATTTGAGGGTATGTGTACTTGGTGATATAGTAACGAGACAAATTTTGTAGATTATTACGGTGTGTTGACAGAGATTCTTGAGCTCCAGTACCTTGATGAAAAACGATTGGTTTTATTTCAGTGTAAGTGGTTCGATGTGCATGATAAAGAGAAAGGAGATGAATATGGTTTCACTAGCATTAATTGTAATCGTCTTTTGAAAACAAATGAGCCATTTATTTTGGCCAGTCAAGCTTCTCAAGTGTTTTATGTGAATGACAACATTAATAAAGGCTGGAATGTTGTTGTTAAGATGCAACATCGGGATCTCTATGAAATGGGACAACCAGTAGATGAAGAGAGCATTAATACAGATGATTTGGGTGAAGCATACCAACATTCAGAATCTTTCAACTATGATTGTAATAATTCAAATTCGGTGATGCGAGATGGTCAAAATATCTGGATAAGGACAGATTCAGAGCCAACAATAGTTGACAAGACAATAACGAAAAGAAAGAGAAAGAGAAAAACATTTTGATGGTTTATCCGGACTCTTTTTGATGCGGCGTAAATTTATTTGTTTTGGTTAGACGGTATTTGATCCACCCTCACTTTCTTATTTATTCTTCATTTCTGCCATATATTTAAGTCATTGTTTCGTGTTATTGTCGGTTTTAGTTCTGGTTTATCCTCGTTTACGCTAATTTCACTTTTTTTATTGTCGGAGTAGTCTATGCAATACTGTTTATCTCTGAATACTCATGTACATTCATCTTTTCTACCTTTGTCTTGGTTTCAATATTGAGATGATTGTCACCTTTGTTTGGTCAACATATGATAGTCACTATATTATTGCATTTACACGACTACTATTTCGGCAAACTTGTCGAATAAAAGGCATTACACTTTCTTTGTTTCGGGAAGAAGAAGATTGCTTGAGTAAGTGTAGTTAATGGTACTACCGCAAACCCCAATAGTTGGGGATCATGGAAAACCCGTGAGTTACGGGATCTGAGAAAATCCCAATGCTTTTTATGCACGTTAACGCTTGCTACCAGTTTTCCTTGTTCAGAATATAGTAACTTTTAAGACTGCCTATATTCTAATACTTATAGTAATTCTTTATTAAAACTTTACGTTTTTTTGGTTACAGCATCCACCCGTGCGTTATCATCATAGTTTTGTATTTCTCTTATTTGATGTATCTTCTTGTTTGTTTGAGGCTATGTGGTAGCATTATACTTGTGATTGTAGCTTTTGTGTGTTTTATTGTTGTATTGTACATCTCTTAGTTTATAGATGTGATATATTGGCTCAACGCTACCCCATTTTGCAGTTTGAAGATTCACTATTATTTTGTCATCTAAATCAAATTATAATGTTGATATGTTTGTATGTATAGTTCCAGCTGCTAGATAGCTAGCTTTAACTTTGAGACAACTTTTGCTTTTGGTTGTTAGGGGCCTTGCATTGTTCCCATTTTTGTTGTATCAAATTACATTTGTGATGGAAGGATATTTTCATCTAAAAATGTGAAGTTTTATTACAATGTGTTCTTAAGTATTTATTCTATTTTAAATGCAGGCTTTTGTATGGTTTTGGGGATTTTTGAAGACTTGTGTGGAAGGATGGTAACTTATCATATCCTACAAGGATTGTAGTTTGTAGGCATATTTTGGTTTGTATTTTGGAGTAACGAACAAAGATGTATGTTACTCAAAGACGTGATATTAGGAAATTGTGTAATTATGTATCTACATGTAGTTTAGCTTTTGGAACAAAGTCTTTTTGTATATTTTGATAATATAATGATAATGTTCTTACATGTGAGGTACGGTATATTTAGTCATTATATGTATTTTAGTAATAATAACGAAACCAATTTGATAAGGGTTATGCTTATTAATGAGAGTAATTCCCGTCAGTATCATAACATAAAGTAAAGAGAAATTGAGGCAATAATGAGGGGCAAATAATATAATAATAAGGAAGTTTACTGTAATTATGAATAATTTTTAATGACGGTATAATCTGTTATTGAATGTCATCCCTTTTTAATAACGGGATATATTTACTGTTATTATTTACTTTTACCAGCGGAAGCTATTATAAGGGGCGATAAGGGTAGATTTCCCCTTATAAAAAACCTTCAATGACAGGAATCAGTCATTTAATGAGGATGATTACCCTTATAAAAGACAACTTTTCTTGTAGTGTTACCTAGCACAAAAGCTTCGACACTCTCGTATTAATTAATGTTGATATAGCTATGTTACCCATATTTTTTTTTGTGCTTAAAAGTTAGTTCATTTACTTAGCTACAATTACAACGTGAATTTAATTCATGTCAAGAATATTTTAAGAAAACAAACGAGCTATTTTAGTTACCTGGTATGGCTGCATCCATAGCAAACACCCTTGTTGGTCGAGTTGCACCTCTATTGCCATTTCCTTGACATTCCTTTGTGTTCCGCACAGGACACTACCATGAGTAATGTCTGGGGTCTCCACAATGATAACAACCATCCGTATCTGCCCGACACTCCTCGGGGTGATTCCTTTTACACTTTGGACAGCCCACTGCGCTGCCGGATGACCTAGCCGCTAGAGGTGCCGTAACCATTTTCTCATCTTGCTGTTGAGGTTCTTCTTGATCTTCTACTTGGCTACTCTCCAAAGGTCTTTTTACTCCAATGACAATGGTTGGCTTTTTCTTGAAGGTCTCAACTTCCAAAGCTTTATTCAACAATTCAGCCATGTTTCTTGCCGTGAAACCCAACATACCAGATTGTATCCCGTAGGATAATCCTTCTTTGTAGAGTGCCATCTTCCTCTCTTCAACCTTCATAAGCTCAGGGTAAAACCTTCCCAACTCGTTGAACTTGTTGGTGTACTGAGATACCGTCATATAAGTACCATGCTTAAGTTTTAAGAACTGGCTTGCCTTGTCTGCTTGCACTATTGTTGGGAAATACTCGTTGAAAAACATATCCTTAAAGCTTTCCCAATCTGTCACTTTCCCATTGCTACTCTCTATTGTATCAATCCAAGCTTCAGTTGCACCCAAAAGGAAACTAACCGCCAACTAGGCCATCTCGGATTCTGGAACATGTATATTCCTACAAGCCTTTTCGAAACTCCTCAACCACTCTTCAGCTTTTGTATGTTCTATATTCCCAAAGAAATCTTGAACTCGGTTCCTTCTTAGCCTTGTGTACCAATCAACTTGTGGTGCTTGCTCAAACACCGGTCTAATCGGTTGAACTGGTTGGTATACGGGAGGGTATCAAAAAGGTACTTGTGTGTGGTTAGGCTGTTGCTGGTATGGTGGTGGTTGGTAGAAACCATAAGGTGGATAACCAATGCCTTGCTGAAGATCAAAACGGGGTGAATGGGGTATAGTAGGTCGAGGAGGGTGACCTACTGGTGGAGGGTAAAAGGTCTCATGTTGTTGGTGGTGAAACATTGGCGGTGAGGGGTGACTTACTGGTGGCGGGTAGACACTTATCGATTGAGGGTAGATGTCGGTTGCTGGAGGAACATATACTGGTGGGATGTCTCCAATCACAGTGACACAGATGGGTTCTTCCCTGGGTTCACCATAGGTGTAGGTATACCTTGGTTCCTAGTTAGACTGAGGTCGTGGTGTTGCACTCCGCTGTGGTCGTGGAGTAGGGTTCTGACGAGGTCTTGGTGTATTGGTCTGATAAGGGGATAGATTCTGCCACATAAAACCACCTCCTACAACCGGTGTCAGACTCTTACGTCGTACTCCTGAAGCTTCTGCACCCGCTCCGGTTCTAGTGAACACCATCCTGATGATCAACGAAAACTAGAACGTTACTAAGAGATCTAAAGGAATCTTATCTTAAAAGAAAGGAAGCCTAAAAGGTGCTTTACTCTGATATCGACTGTAACGCCCCGCTCCCGGATACCGAGACCTTATCTGGAAATGGAACATTCGGCACGCATAATATTAATTAAATCTAATATTACACGTAAGCCTCTACTACATCGTATCAAATAAAGCAAACGGAAGCAAAAGACACAGGTAAAATTCTCTATACAACCAAGAATAGAAAGAATAACTAAAAGGTGGAAATGTAACTCATTACATCAAGAGAAATCCAAATGAAACTTAAAATAAATACGAAGTCCTCAAAACTATGGAAGACAAAGCCAACAGGTTCAACTAAAGAACTTGTTTCCCAAAACAGCGACAAAAGAATAATGAAAGACAATAAATAATAAATAGCTCCAACTCCGGAATCTTCAAACGTCGTCATCGAAGTCCTCATCGAGCTCATGATCAACCTGTTCATCTTCTCTCCCCCAAACACATAAATAAACATGCATTTGAGGTAAGTACATTGTACATAGTAAGAAGTAGAAGCTACAATTTAATTAGGCTTTTTAACAAGTTTTATTATAATAGTTATCTTTATGAGACCGACTCAATCTAAGGTTCCCTTCATGTCCGTCACCATGTCATGACTAACTGTTTCTAACTTAGCTTATCTTTGTTACATCTGCATTCAAGGGCATGGTGCTACTCACCAAGAAGTATCTGGATGCAACCTATTAGTGGATCACACCAATAGCCATGGGCTAGTCCCAATAGTATACGCGTCCGGTCAAGTACCTCTCTCCTGGTGCCCTCTAATGGCCAGTAAAGTTATCCATCCATGAGTACCCTCTACTCCTGGTGCCTCTAAAAAGGCCAGCTAGTTTACTCGTTTTATCCGAAAGCCTACACATTGCGATATAAACTTGTGCCTATCCAAGAATGACATGATGTTTAGTCTTTTACTAGTCAAGTTTGTAATCATCATTAGTAGTTAACTAGCCACCTAGTTGTTTTTACATACATAGAGCTCTAGAGAATCAGAAAGTGAATGTAATCATCAAATGTTGGTTCGATATAACTTTTATCGTGTTGGTTCTCCAGAGCTCTATATAATTACATCATTTCGTGAGATTCACAGTTGAAATTCACTCAGTGAATATCCCCAGTGAATCTCAAAAATCAGTTAATATCGACAGTGAATTTCGAACAATAGTGAATTTCGACAGCGGATTTTCTAAAATCACGTCGGAATATCTTGAATGTGGTCTCAAAATAGAGAATGAAAAAATAAAATAATTAATAAAAGAATTTTCAAATTTGGAGTTCTAGATTGGGAGATATGAATGTTTAAGATATGAATGTTTAATAAATATGGATATAGTCTTTTTTGAGAAAGAAAGTCTTTTGAAGTAAATTTGTTTTAGGTGTTTTTTTTTGGAATAATTTGAGACCTAAGATCGTGCACATTTGTGAAAAAAATGAAGAAAATCGCGGTAAAAAAAAAAAACACATAAGAATTTGTTGAAAAAAAGGCTAATAGTTTTCTCCTTTAATAAATATATGAGAGAAAGTGTTTTGAGTTTTTTTTTTTGGAAAAAGCGTCCAAAAAATAAAAATAAATAGTTTTCTCCTTTATGCAAAATTTTCACAAAGCTGTCATTCCCCTTAGTTGATTAAATGTTTGTGTCATCCTCCCTCATCCCCCGCAAGAAAAATAAAAAGAAAAGCACACATTTTCCCGTCCTAGCATTTTTAATAGGAAATTGAAACATGACAAAAAAAATTGATAATAATAAATCTGACTGAAATACCAAAACCTTATAATACTAATAAATAAAAAGCAATTTTGAAATACCGAAACCTTCACTTTGTGTATTTTGTTTATCTTTGGTAGGACTTAAGCAATGGGGCAATTCGCCACCCTCTATGTAATCTGAATAATTTCTTCAGTATACTCAATAACATGAACTTCACAATTAAGAAGAAAAGAAAACAAGAAGAACTCAAGGTTATAAGAAGGAAAACTGAATATTGATTTCATTGAATGAATTATTCAATACACTGAGTTCACATAGTGTTAATCTGCAATTATATATAGCTGGGAGAGAAAAGAGAGAAGTTAATTTACATACAAAACTTGCTAACTAACTTGATTTACAGTAACTGCTTTCTTAACTAACTTCGTTGATAAGTGTTTGATGCAATGCCTCTTAAGACTTCAGCTGCACAATAGCCTATTTGATGAGTGTACCATCTTGTTATGATCATCTTCAACACCCCATCTCAAGCTGGACACTTTGGCATGTAGATGTTTGTAAGAGGGTAGTAAGATAGCATAGTATGAAACATGGCCTTGTGCAAAGGCTTAGTAAACATGTTTGCCATTTAATTGAAGCTGTGTGGATATTGGTACAGGTTATAACAGTCTAGACTGATATCTATCTCTAACAACATGTCAATATATTTCTATTTGCTTTGTTCTCTAATAGAGCACCGGGATTTCAACTATGTACAAAGCACTTTTACCGTCACAAAATAGGGCAATAGGTTTATACTGTTTGATGTTGAATTCTTCTAATAGATAGGACAATCGTTGTAGTTCACATGAGGCCATGGCCATAGCCTGGTACTTAGCCTCAGTTGAACTCCTTGAGGCTGTAGTATGTTTCTTTGATCTCCAAACTAATTAGAAAATCCCCAGAAAGGTGGAGAAACCAGTCACAGACCTTCTAGTATCTTGACATCCTGCCCAATTTGAATCTACATAAGCCTTTAATTTCATGGTTCATTGTGGTAGGAATTGCATTCCTGGCTCAGGAGAGTTCTGCATGTATCTTAAAAATCTATGTGCAGCCTTGAGTTGTAGCTCAGTACGTGATTCAAGGAACTAACTTAATTGTTGAGTAGCTAGTGTAATGTTAGGTCTGGTGATACCCAAATACAGTAATTTACCTATTAAGCTTCTGTAGTAAAATTGGTTTCTAATAGATCGGAAACTTTGTTGTGCAACTACTGAAGTGCAGAACAATGGTTGTAGTCTCTTCTATTGATCAAGAAGTGGTTACCTTTCATTTGCACTTTTTCTAAGTTGTGTACTAGGAAAGAACTTCTTTTATTGTTGTGTGTTGTTGACTGTGTCATACATTGATACATAGTGATTGGTGGTCTATTGACTATCCTTGCAAGAAAGTGATCAAAAAGTTAATTGGTTTGACGTGCCAAAGAAACCTGATTGTGTGACTTGTGGGTCATTTCTTAGCTATAAGCGGTTGCATGTCAAAGGGACACTAAGTCTTAATGTGGTCTCTGTTGTTTGATTATCATCCCTCCTTGTCTGTTTGCGGAATTAGTTTGGTAGATTTTTGCTTCAGTGTCTATTCTTTTGTGTGATGGTTGTGTTTATTTGATAATCATGATATTCTTATACTTCTAAATTGTTGCCTTGCAGTTTTGCACTTGTTGTGCTAAACACATCACCTGTTGAATCTTCTTGAGTACATAATGAATGACACTCGAGATACGACTGTATGGATATTATAACAGCAAAAATATTCTATTTACACGGTAAATATTTCACATTAAATGTAGTAGTCATTATATTTGACTCTTCCGATGATTGGGGGTCTTGACGTGTTGCTAGACGCTATTCATGATCATTAGGTATGAAAGGTATTTTAGTAAATGCACTTTGTGCCTACGACCAACATATTCGGAAACCTATCAGGTCACACTCATAAGATCATTTAGCCAGATTAAAATGCGGTTATAGTGATAACCAAATAAGGGAAATTTTTATCTCGACTATAAAGTGTTATATTGATAAATTAATATTATGGTATTTATTTACAAGATATATATGGGGGGAAATTGTGTGTATATGTGGGACACATAGATTTTGAAAATTAATTAATCATGGTACTATATTATGTATTAATATTGGATATATATATATATATATATATATATATCTGTGTGTGTGTGTGTGTGATATATGCACATGTGTAAAAGATATATGGTAATTCAATATTAGTTATTGACAATATACATATCATGGAAACATTTAATATAAGATATTAGATATTAATGAAATAAATCAAAAAAAGATATTTTCCTTATTTTATTAGAAAAAAGTTTTCTTTCTCCCCTATTCATTAGGAAGCTTTTCCCAATCAAATTGGGATGTGCATATGGCTACCCATCTCCCTATAAAAGGAGAGTTGTGCCAACTCTTTTACAACAAAACATTCTTGCAAAATTTTAGTGAGAAAAGTGAGCTTCTTGTGAGAGAGATTTTAAGAGGAAGAAAAAGGCAGACTAGCAGCTGACTCTTTCCGGTAGCAATCCTAGGAGGATTCTGGCGGTTGTTCGTGTGTACTAGCGTTAGAGGCCGAACGCTTGGGCGGCTCCGTGCACCACTACTCCCTCGTAGACGATAATGCTTTGACCTTATAAATCAATGAATGTATATTCATCGTCTTCTACTTTTATGTTTATTGTTTAAATGAAGTCGATCATGGTTAAAAGGAAATCGAAATTTCAAATTCCGCCGCGTACCCGCTTAGATTTCCTAACATGTTGTTTATTGATTCTATATGTTTTGCACTTGCTGCATATCTTACACTCTATGTTGCACTTGCACCTGTTGAATTAGTTAAAGTACACTTCTAAGTTTAAGGCTGCTGCTTGTGCTACAAAATCTGTACATGCAGTGCGTTTAACCTGCTCATGTGCATATTGCCGATTCCGGTATGTTTTGCCTGTTGATCATGTTATTCTGATGAATATAGTATCTATTAAAACCTGCTGCTGAACCATGTGCTGATTTATTATCTGTTGCATCTGTCTAGCACTTGTATCTGCTGGTTGTATGTTATGTACCTTGCTATGAGTTGTAGTAGTAGTTTGGTTGATCTGTTGGACATATTGTTCTCAGCATTGATTGTCAGCCTTGATAGTCCTATCCTTTGGATTTGACTATCATTCCTGTAACATCTAAGAGTTTGTACTTTCAGTCTGCTAAGCTTGTGTACTTATCTACTGCATTGCTTTCTAATAAATCTTTGACTGAATCTTGGTTGTATCTGTAATCTGTCTTGCAAAATGAATTTTCTTTTTGAACTGAATTGTTAACCTTTTAATTTTCTATGTGATATGTTGTATCTGTTTTGTAAACCGTGGACTAGTTTTGGAATAACTGTATAATCAACTTTGAATGTTTACTTGGTAATCATGCTAATCTGCATTTTGTAAATAGGTCTTGAACCTGCTTGTCCCAGAGAAGGGTGAAATATAGTCAGGGGGTGAATGACTATATTAGGAGTTCAAAAACTTATCATGAAAAGCTTCTGTGCCGAGGAAATAAAACCCTTATGAACGTATTTTCAAAACTCCTAAATAACACAAACATGAAAAATAAAATATTGAATGTAATTGCAGAAAGTAAAAACTGTAAGTAAATAACACAAGGTTTATAGGGGTTCAGGGTGGTGTAGTCCTTTAATCAACTCTTCTCCTGTGATGATTGGAGGAATTCTCTACTGTTTTTCACCAATACAATAGTAAGATTGTCCTTGGCTACACAAGCTTCACAATCTTAAAACTATCACTCCCTGGCTACAAAATCTTCAGTGACTCAGTCTTCAGCACTGCTCCTTGAGAACCAATCCTTCAGCAGCTATCACAAATGACACAACTCCTTCTCAAATTCCTCCGATCCAGTTGCTTGAGAGGGGTGTGAATTTGACAAATTCACTTGATTTGATCAAATCCAGGCTTCAGTAAAACTGATTGAGTCCTTGATAATCCTGAACCTTATCTACTAGATATATCTTTTAAAATCAAATTGAAGGCTTGTGATTTGACAGTGTTTTGGCACTTAGAGTTCTTGATCGTGTTATTTGTCTATGTATATATTCTCATGTATATTTTCTTGTCCATCAATGCCTTCAATTTATTGCCATGATTCCTTGATTTTGATTTTCCGTCCGTTTGCTATTGAATGCTGAGAATAATCCTTGATTCTTCCTAGATTTCATTCCCCTTGATTTCAGTGATCCGGATTTTCTTTAAACATTCTTAAAAAATTTCGTCCTTGATTGATTCTTCATTAATTGCTTGATCTCTATATCTCCACATTCTAAATCAAGTGTAGGCAGTATTCTTGACATCGATGTTTATGTTTCACTCGGTTGTTGCTTTGTTACTTAGCCAGTCTAGTGACTACTTTACTTAACTACTGGTCATTGGGTTGCTATCAGTCTGTTGCTTCCTTTCTGCTTGTATTTCTTAATTGATATTAGTACAGCTGATAGAGCTTCACTTCACTGATATTTATTTTTTGTGAGATCAGTGTACACCATATTTAAAAAAATTTAAGATCCATCACTTGTAATGTATATCTTAGACTTATCCAAGTCATCACAAACTTCCCTGGTTATAAGTCAGTCCATAAGAATCATTAGTTCACTGTGCTAGTACTTTGTTGTCTTGACTCTGCTGGTCCACTGGTCTTCACTTTACTGAGCTGCCCTACCAGTCTAGTACAGTGCTTGTCTGACTGAACTTATACAAAATGTCAGACTCCAATTAAAGTCTTATACAAACATTGCTAACTCTTTTAGACTTATTTCAGGCTTGCTATAACAGCTAGTATGACAATAAACAAAACAATAAAATATTCCTAACAATTTCTCCTTTTTTGATGATCCCAAAACCCTCATAAGCCTGAATATTCATAATTTTCATATAATTATAATGGAATAAATCTCAGAAATTTTATTCATCCATAAAGGGCATAAGATTAAAGATAGAATAACATTATTACAACTACAAGTTTCTCAGATTTTCCTAGTACATCTTGAACTTTGTAGTGTGAATGCCCATCATGTCCTTGAAGTACACTTCTGGAAACTTCCACATCCAGTAAGCTATGGCAATTTCCCTAGGCTAATTTCCAAAACATCTTCTGTTAAATGGTCGGTTGAAGTCTAGTATGGTTTCATGTGCTTGTGGTTTGCCAAAACACTCATCTAGCCTTTTCTTGGCTTCATCAATATGTTCATCAGTAAGTTCAATTATTTGAGCATTTCCTATTATTCTTCTTCCGATTTTCTAGACATAGGTTTGAATTCCTTCCTCAGGTTTTCAAATTATGCTCTCCATTTATCAATAAGCTCTTCTGAAATTTTTACAACTCTAGGGACATCAGATGATCTTCTATGTTCTATATTTGGTTCCCCTTCAGCTGGTGCTCTTCTTTGCGATAGGTACGCTCTTTTTATCTCAGCATACAACTTGGCCATGTCTGGTTGATGTCTTTCAGCATGCTTTGAAGGCCAATCAAGGCATGCCTCATCCTCAGTCATGTTAAGATATAGAGAGTCAGAGAGTTGAAAGAGGCCCATTGTTTCTCTGCTAACTTCTTCATCATGAGTCTCTTGATATCTGTGAGTAGTGAAGCTTCTTTTATGGCTTTCTGAGTGTCGTTTATGGCTATATCTGTTTGAACTACCTCTTGACTGATTTTGATATTTGCTGGAGGTACTTCTTTGACCAGATCCAGGCCTTTCCTGATTGCCTGATATGTCTCTGTCATCAACCTTTCTTTGAACTGGAAATTGTAGGCCAAGACAAGGCTCATTTCCGATTCTTTCCATTTCATCCAGAGCTCTTCTTTGTTGATCTACAGCCTAAGCTCTAATTCTCACTTACCTATCTCGTGCTCTAAGCTGTTCATCTGTTAAATGTGGTGGTCTAATGGTAGATCCTTCAGGCTTATCTTTTACTTCCCCCTTTTTTGCATTATCTTTAAGGAGTTGGAGTAAGATATTGTTTGTAGTCTCTGTGGCAGAGAGAATACTATCCAACTTTCTGTCTATTGAAGAGAACCTGTCATCATGTGCTCTTAGTTTTTTTATCATGGGTTTTAGTCGATTTGCCATGGCTTTTGTAAGATCAACCAGTTCATTTGTAACATACTTTTTGATATTGGTGATTCTGTTTGTGAGGTTTCTGTTAATCTGATTCATAGGTGTAGTCTGCTACCTGATAACATTATTTTGCATGTCAATGTATTCGGCTACAACTTCAAATTTGTTTTGAAGAGAGCCATTCTCATTCATCGGTGCTGCCTGAAGATATCTCAAAGCTAGTGCTTGCTACTCTAGCTCATCCACCATAGCATCAACTGCCGACTGAAAAGATTCATCAGATACACCAGCTGGAATTTGTGAGATTTCTTCCCTTAAGTCAACTTGTGGTGTCTGAGCTAGTGCACGGTCAATGTGCTGGACTGGTGCTTGATGCGGTGAAGTGTCGACCAACACAGGTGTTGTGTCGACTAACAGAGTTTAACCTGGTTGAGTAACATCTTCTCCTGATGTTTCTTCAAGTACTTGTGTAGCAGAGAAGGCTTGAGTTGGACTCCCTATCATTCCCTCTTGTTCTGTGCTGTGGAGGTTCTTTGATGGCGTAGCAGCAGCTGATCCAATGTCCAATACTGCTGTTGAAACAGCTGTACTTCCCAATTTGTCAGTAGAGGGATGGTGAGTGTCCTTAGCTTTCACATGAATGACTTCTACAGAGGATTGATTGTTGGGTGATGGTTGACATGACTCAACTGGTATATTGCTTTCAGCTACCACAATGTGCTGCTCAATATGCTGAGCTGATGATGTTTTCTCGGCTGTCCCTATCTTCTGTAGGAGGGCTGTTGGTCCCTTGGAAAGCCTAACACAAGTTTAGAGGGAGGGGGTGAATAAACTTGTCACCAAAAACTAGATTATCACGATTAAGATTTAGTTTTAACTTGTGTGGAGTTAAGCTAACTTAGCTGATTATAAGTCAATCTATCTTATAATACAACTGAGTTAACCGGCAGCGGATTAAATTAAGCCTTCGTAAAATATGAATTATCAGTTAATATGCTGACTCAGTTTATGGTGTTTGATGAGTATGTGAACTAGATGAATATAACTATAATGTTGTAAATAAATGCGTAATGTAAATAAACAAGAATTATAGAGGTTCCAGGTGGTTTAATCCTATCAGTCCTCTCTTCCCCTGTGATGCGGAGGAAAATTTCACTAGAACTCTTTGAGGTAGCTATGTTACAAAAAGTCCTAAACTGATAGTCCTTGACTAATCCCTAGCTTCAGTATCTAAACACTTGTAGAACAGGTAGAATGGCTGCTATCCAATTGCTTGAAACACTGGTCCTTGGAGGGTTGTCTTGCCTCTTCACCAGCTCATCACAAACATAGTCTTCCTGACTGCTGCTCAACTATCCTTCACACCTTCTTGGTGTTTCACATTCTAAAACCTTGGATAAAATCAAAGTTGAGACTTGAATCAATAACTATGATTCAATTTGTGATTTAAGCTTTCTCTTCTAGATATATAAGTTATGCGCAGCTCTGTTTTCTTCAAATGAATGATCTTGATTTTTCTTTGAATGCTTATGATCACTTGAAGGAATTTCTTGATCAGGCAATTAAGTGCTTAGTAGGAATTCTCTTGATTTACTTTCCCCCTTTGTATGAACTTTCTTGACTAGATTAATTCCTGGAATTCCACACTACTTCTTGTGGTAGAGGTAGTCATTTATAGGGATTTTTCTAACGGTTAGATCATTTGAATTTGAATCCTTATAGCCATTAGTGGTCCTGCATTTCTTTTTTTATGTTAGTGTCCTTTCTGACATTTCTGTGTGTGTCCAATAAGACTGCTTATCATATAACGGTCTGATTTATCTTCAGTTTTTCCTGTTCTCAGTTCAGGACTAATTTAAACATGACTTAGTCAGTTTCCAGTTTCAAAGAGCATTAACTGAGTTTTTACTCTTCTTCAAAGTCTCAGTACTCTATTCTTCATCTGATTATAATTGACTAAATCAGAGTACACCATTTTCAATCAATCATCTAAGATATCATTATCCTTATGATTCCCAGGTCTTTATACAAAATCCATAAAGTCAGTTCAGGTCATCACAATCTTACCTGATGTCTAACTTTACAGTCTCAACTTAGTCTTCATAAACTGAGTTTGAACCCTCAGTTATTCAGTCTTCAATAACTGAGTCTGGGTCTCTCAGTTCTTCTATCTTGTAGGTAAGTCAACTGCGTCTGTGTTCCTCAGCGAACTTACATTCTTCAGTTTCCGTTGGTGTGCTCTTATGCCTGATTTCCAGTATATCTTTAGGATCTCACTTTCCTTAATATATCTACTCAATTTCTCAGTTCAGAACTTAGAACTATTACAGTGCTTGTCTGATTAACTTATACAAAAATCAGAGTCTATTAAATCCTATACATTGATTTTTAGACATCTTTTTGCTTTGCACTATAAAACAGCTAGTTATGACACTTCATCAATGGGGTTTAAAAACAATAACTAAATAAGTTATGAATCATCATCAAAACATAAATTTGGTTTCCAACAATTTCCCCATTTTTGATGATGTCAATACCCTCCTTAAAAGCAATGCAAAAAGATAAATACAAGATAAACATAAACAAAACGAACTAAGAAACTGATATTTTATTAAAGAGACAGAGTTACAATACACGGTATTAAAATACAATACATGAAAAGAAACTATGTGTCATCTCATTTTCCTTTCACTTGTTAGCTTCACTGGTTTGTTGTCATAATTTTCAGAATACTCTCTCATAGGTTCATCTGTTGCTGTGCTTTCAATTCCATGAATATTTGCCCAAATATTCCATGAGTTGGACATATTGTGTTTACTGAAGAATTTGCTTTTGAAAAGAACATCAAATACAAACACAATTCTTCTTAGTGTTTCACTTGTGCCAGTTTTCAGTATGTCCATTACAAACTCAGGTTCAGTTTTCTCAACTTTTTCTGTGACTTTCTCTAGAGTGTGATTGAGCTAAAATTCACCCTTCAAAAACAATTTGTAAAGACTCGAAACCGTGGGTAAACTAACTCTCTAACCGGCAGTGTACCGGGTCGATTGCTAGAATAGCCACAGGAGTACGAGGTCGAACCCAAGGGAAAAGTGTTTGTGAGTACCAAAGCGAACGTGTTACTTAGTCTAGGTGATCAATGTTTTTAAAGTGCTTGTTTACTACAACGGCACTAAAGTGATTCTTACTAACGAGTCTAAAGATAGAAAAGAAAGAAAGAAGATTAAACTACTAGGTTTTAAAGATAGATTAAGGGACATAGCCGAACCATGATAAAAATAGCTAGTTTCAACCCCAAGGATAGACAAAACCGGGAATGTGCAATAAAACAAACAAACTGTCGCATTCAAATTTCATGGGTGCGTATTCCTAATTCCGGTGCTAAGGTCTGAACAAATCTCTCCTAACACCTTATGCCATGTTAACTATCCTTCCCTTTAGAAGATTCACTGACAAGACATGTTATGAACTAGAGCCGCTTAAACGTTAAAATGAGTAACCTCGCATTGGGCTCGGGCTTAACAACTAAGCCGAGTCTACGCCGCGATCTTAGAACCCCTTTTCCCATACCTCCCCGCAAAATACATATGTAAGATTGGTATGTGAGATTACTAAATTTGGTGATCAATCCAATCTAGTTATGTTATAACAAGTTCTAAGACATGAAACAAGCAAGATTAAACAATAAAAAGCACTACTCACTCCCAATTTCATCACCCAAAGGGTGATTTCACTAAATTTCACATGATTCAACTATGAAAAGGGATTAGCTACTCATTATACTTGTTAAAACATAGAAGAAACTGTAAATTAAAGACATAACAAGTAAAAGAAAGAAGAAATATACCATTAATTTGCAGAAATTCGAAATTTAGATCCAAAAGTACAAAATAGAAAACTAAATAAAATGTGGTCTCCTAGTGTTTTGAGTAGAAATCTGAGCTAAGAAATGGAAAGACTAAGCTAAAATAGTGTTGATTTAAGCTAAAAGAGTGTAATCTAAGCTATTACAAAATTCGAGCTAAGAAATGGGTAGGGTTTTGCTAAGAGAATTGTTGTTGTTCAAGAAATAGTCTAAGGGGGGTATTTATAGGTGGGGGAAAAATCTACAGAAAATAGCCTCAAACGCACTGGCGTTTATCTTCTTCAAATGCACGTTTGGATTAGTGCAAACGCGCGTTCGCTTCATTTCTGGGCAGGGACTTGACTGATCTTCATCTGGAACGTGCGTTTAAGGAGGTTCAAATGCGCGTTTGGAATACTGGAACGGGCGTTTAGGATGTTCAAACGCGTGTTTGGAAGACTGGAACGAGCGTTTATGTGGAATTTGAGACGCGCGTTTGGAAGGCTTGACTCTGATCAAGTTGTGTCTCTTGGAACGCACGTTTGGGGGGGGGGGGGTCAAAAGCGCGTTTGAACCCCTTTTCTCCCTTTTCGACCTCTTCTCTTGCTTCGATCATGCTTTTCACCATAAATCATCGCCTTCCGGGTCTTTGAGACACTAATACCCTAAAACATCGTACATTACCAAAAACATCCAAACAATTCCGGAGGGTAAAAGTTCTCGGGAATGGGGTTAATATAAACAAAAAGGGGTAGTAATCCATCAAAGTAACGGATTCACTCCCCATGACATAAGCTCACGATATCACCCCGAAAACGGTCTAAATCACCCAAAAATGTGCTGAAAATGTGGTAAAGGGGGGTAAACAATGCACTGGAGTCATGTAAAGTTGACTCCCATCAGAGTGCCATTTCTCTACTATTTGCCTAGTTTGTGCCAGAAATGCATAATAACCTTTTGCATACTCAGAAACGTTAATAAGGATTGTTCTCTTGATTCTCCTTCTTTCAATGATAAGTCGTTGAAAAGGTTGTAAATATGAGAATCTAGACCAAGTCTCTTCTCAGTAGGTTCAACAAACTTTGCAATCAGTTGCATACATCTATGAACTTGATGACGGTCAAGTTATAAAAATAACTCGATACCTAAATAACCTACTAGCAAGAGAACTAGGTTCAATCGTAGTATAGCTAAATAGAGTCGAGGTCGATCCCACAGAGACTCCGCTTAAACAAGTACAACGTTATTAAACTAAAAATAGATTAAAGGGCGGTCTCCGACCAACAATAACGTAGAAATAAAGGTTGACACGATAGAAAACACAAAGACTAACAATACGACAGTATACACTAAAACACTTGTTTTTATGGTTTTATAAGACTCTAACAAATGGTATTGATTACGCTAGTAGTAATTACTCCCCATATACGTATATCTAAGCCGAGGCAGAGAAAAGACATTAAGGTTGATTATATTTTGGCTACGGGAGCTATCCCCTAAACTGGATCTACTTCGTGAACGGATAGAAGATCTTTATGCTTAATTACGAATCCTTCCTTGGACAGGATAGAACATCATATAACAAGCATGCTATACCAAACTAGGGATGCCGATCTAAAATCGTCACCTCGTCTCAGCAACCACCCGGACAAAGTTGGCACACCTCCTAAACGATCGGCTAACTTATGTCCTATTTAACATGGCAATTTTCACAATATATCATATTAATTTACGAGAACGATGTAACAAATTGGCGGATCTATTACATGTGTATATGAAAAGCAGAAAGCACGACGTGGCGAAGTCGCGTTCACGAGAAAATTACTAGAATCTTGATGGCTAGATCTAACCATATAGACCGTGGTAGATCTAGACCGGTGACTCTAGAATTTCTCGTAAAAACGCCTTCATACGACTTAGATCTACATGAATATGGGTTTGTTAATTAACTACATCACGAAATCAATACACAAACGACTACTCCATAACGAAATAAAATAGATCTACGAATAAAAGCGACATATTTGGATAGACATTACCTGTAGGCGGAGGGTCCTCCGATCCTTTAATGCAATGTCTAATCGATGAATCCATCGCCTCCGTGATGAAGCAACATAATATAAAATAAAAAGAACTATATTGATAAACTAAAAGTATTGTAGTATTGTGTTTTGTAGGTTGGTTGTTTTTCAAAGATCGTGGGCTGCTTTGTTTATATAGGAGTTGTAGCCGACATAGGGAGAATCGGAAGATATGCACGCATTGTCGATTAGGCTCGGGTGGGTGTCGAACGAATGGCATTTCGGTCGACCGAATGGCATGGCTCGATCGACCGAGCCTCCTCTTTTCTGGCGTTTTCAATTTCGCTTCATCGACTTGTTCCCCACTTCACTCTTCTATCCGATCGATTTGTCTCTTCATTAATGCTCCGATTTTCTTCCTTATTTATCTTGAGATTTCCGATTGCATGCAATTATCCTCCCGATTCGTTACGATCTGCGAAATCGGCATTTATCACACAATTAATTGCTCTTTTATAATAAAACATTTAAATACCAATTATCACATTAATAATCACTTATCATTAAATAATAAATATAAACACGTGATTTAATATGAAATATATATAATTAACTCGATTTAAGGTTAGAATTGATGACATAAATAGGTATATTTTAACCGTCATCAAAATGCCCCCACTTAAACTTTGCTTCGTCCCGAACAAAGCATCAATAAGTCATTCCCCAAGACAACATTTTCCGTGGTCAACTCATACTTACACAAGAAACTCGAGTCAACTCATACCAGTCATGCTCATCAGATAAGCATTATTCATTACTCGCTATGAATCGAAGTGATTGTGTGCATGTGCATTGGTTTTATATAAATGTAGCAAGATTAGAGCTTATGCAGACTTCATATCAAAATTCACCAACATCGCATTCATACTTCTTTATGCCTCGCAGTGAAAGCACTAGAACAATAAGCAAGAGCGTATCTATGGGTTTTTGGACTTGGAGACCGAGTACTACTCAAAGCCTCTAACAATTTAATTTTTTTCAATTTTGCATATTTTTCGAATACTACTAATCTCAAGGAAGAAAACTTTTCGTAGAGTATCCCCCATATCTTAGATCATGCATAGTATTGAATATTACCACAAGCGCGGGGCTACTTTGGTAATGTTACTACAAGCCCAGTGTTTTAACGCATTGTCTAAACACAGGTACGTCCCAAGCATATTACTCCACTTTGATGGCTCGAAGATCAGAATACATCAGTTGATAAATAACGACACTAGGTAAACATAACCAATCATCTATGCAATGTACACATTCCTCTTTCAATTATTATAATTCATGTGGTACTAAGCGATTCACATGTTGAGTAGTTGAACAATACCTAACTACTTGCAGTTGTTGGCATGAATATCCTTAAGTTTACTAACAATTTATCGCAAAAGTATAATATGATCACGTATTCACGCAACTTGGTTCCTTTCCTATCAATTCTAAGTATAAGAACTTCACAAGTTTAAGGGTACGAGTTCAACAACTTGGCAATTATCCATGAATTTTTTAAATTTTGCTCAATATTGCCTCAATATTCCGTTCCTCTTTACTTTTTCAACATATAGCTAAGTCCCTTGCCCCCCACTTAAACATGGCATTGTCCTCAATGACAAAAATAAATGAGAGTTTAAGAAAAAAGACTTAGCTCTGGAAACGGCTCCCAAGTGAAGGAACAATATCGGAGTAAACCTCAGCACGTCGTGGAGAGACAGACATATCCTGTATAAACAAACAAGCTCCACGAAATCGTTAAATACCATGTCTATGGAAGTTATAAAATAATGTGGCAGTAATTAGATATAAATATCTAAAAACAGTTTAAGCCACTTTACTTTATACTGCCATGGACAATACCAAAAGGGATTTAAACCTAAATAAAAAAACTCACATGACGGCTATCAAGGAAAAAACCTCGTTTATTCCGAACTTAGACTCGGAACATGGCGAGATGAAAAAAACCGTGATAGGCGCATGCTACTTTATTAAAAGCAAAAACAAAAACAAATTTAAAAAAAAGTTTTAAGAAGTAGTTCTATGGTTATAGTCGTTAGCTCGACTGTACTCACATGATGGTCTAGTTGTAACTAGGATTGCCTAGAGTAAATACTTCTTCCTCCTTATCAAATTGATTCCCGAGGTAATGCTTTACTCGGTGGCCATTCACCACAAAAGTCTTTCGATCATCCAGGTGACTTACCTCTACAGCTCCGGAAGGAAATACTTTACTCACTTTATAAGGACCAAACCATCTTGATTTTAGCTTTCCCGGGAAGAGTTTCAAGCGCGAATTGTAAACAAGAACCATATCACCCACCGAAAGGTGCGGTCAGAGATCTTTTATCATGAAATCTCTTAGTGCGCTCTTTATAGATCCGAGCATTCTCGTAAGCTTCAATGCGAAACTCTTCTAGCGAGTTAATTCCAACAATCTCTTTTCTCCGGCTAAACTTTCATCTAAATTCAACACACGAGTAGCCCATAAGGCACGGTGCTCAAGTTCAACCGGTAGATGACACGCTTTCCCAAAAACAATGCAGTGCACGGGACATACCTATGGAAGTCTTATACGCGATCCGATAAGCCCATAAAGCGTCATCTAACTTCAACGACCAATCTTTCCTTGTTGGGTTCACGTTTTCTACAGAATGCGCTTAATCTCTCGGTTCGTGACCTCAACTTGACCACTTGTTTGAGGATGATAAGCGGTAGCTAACTTATGTCTCACCCGCACTTGGCCATTAACTTCTCAAATGGCTTATTACGAAATGGCTCCCATTATCACTAATGATGGCACGAGGGATTCCAAACCGCGTGAAGATATTTTTCTTTAAAAACCGCAGTACAACTTTTGCATCATTGGTAGGTGAAGCAATAGCCTCTACCCATTTAGACACATAGTCGACTGCCACCAAAATATAGCGGTTTGATACAAACGAAGTGAAATGTCCCACAAAATCAATTCCCCATACATCAAAGATTTCTGGTTCTAGGATACTCCTCAGTGGCATTTCATTTCGCCTCGAGATATTGCCCGTCATTTGGCAAGAATGACAGGATCTAGCATATTCATGCGCAGTTTTGTAAAGATTTGGCCAGTAGAAACCACATTGGAGAACTTTAGCAGCAGTCTTGTCCCCTCCATAGTGTCCTCCTGCTTCATAAGTATGGCAATGTTTAAGTATATCGAGGAATTCACTCTCAGGAACACATCTTCTAAAGATGTTGTCTGAGCAACGCTTAAAAGGATAGGGTTCATCCCAATAATAGTGTTTAAGGTCCGCAAAGAACTTCTTCTTTTGCTGCTGGTTCAAGTTTGGTGGCAAATATCTCCCGGATAAATAATTCACATAATCTTTAAACCATGGTTGTTGCTTCTCAGCCTTAACAACCTCACTCGCGAAGATAATTTCTGCGCAATCACTATTCCCTAAAATGGTAGAGATGGAGGATAATTTCTCATCGGGGGGCTTTTCTAAACAGGTGTGAATGCCTCCTCAGCTCTTTCTCCTCATCCCTAACATCCTCTATATTCTCCTCATTCTTTGGGATTGTTGGAGTAAGCTCCTTTTCACTTCTAATCATTATCGCATTCACATCCCTCGGGTTCCTATCAGTGTTGCTCGGAAGTCCCCCAGGAGGCCTAATTGTGATTGTTCAACTAATTGTCCTATTTGATGAGAGAGATTACGGACTAAGGCTTCTTGGTTGGTGACTTTGGCATCATTATTTTGACAATATTGGTGAAAGTTTGTAGCCAAGTCGAAATGGAATTTGCTAATTGATTCACGATTAATCCGATGGTGTGTTACTCATCTTTTCAAGTGCAACTTCCCAACCGTAAGTTTGAGCTTCTTTGAGGTACATAAGTGTTGTGTGGTTTTACCCCTTCATTTGGATCATTCCATCGGAATTCAGGGTGGTCATGATTTGGTTTGTAACCGCCATATTGATTCTCCTGTCTTTCAATGTAATTGGCTTCTTTAGTACCCGTATTCTCTAGTTGATTAATCGTTTCCATCCATTTTCCAGTCTCCACTCGTTGAATCCTCTCATGCATACCATCCACCTTATCATTTATGATTAATAGAGTATGTAGGATCTTATGCGATAAATCCTCCTCAGATAAATTATTGGCCATCTTCACAGTTGCTATTTCACCACCTCCCCATTGGCTATTCATTGCTATTTGCTCCATCTTTCCTCGTGCCTCCTCGGGAGATAAAGAACAAACGCTCCATTCTTTGGAGGCATCTACTCTTATCTTCTCCGTATCTCTCAATCCATGGTAAAAGGTTTGCATTAAAATCCATAGAGGATATCATGATGAGGGCACTTCCTCATGGACTCCTTAAAACGTTCCCAAGCTTGATCAAAACTCTCCCTGTTGTTCTTTGCTTGAACCCCAAGATATCTTGGCGTAACTTAAAGGTCTTTCCGATAGGAAGTACTTATTCATGAACTTTTGTAGCAGTTCCTCCTGTGTCGTGATTGATCTAGCCTCTAAGAGAGAAGAGCCTTTGCTTAGCTTTATCTTTCAAAGTGAAAGGAAAAGTTTCGACTTAATGTTATCCTCGGGAACTAGTTTTGGCTTCACGGTACTAACGATCTCCAAAAATTCATCACGTGAATGCCAGGATCTTCATTCAGGATACCATGAAAAGTGGAATAGTTTGTCACCATTTGAATGACATTAGGTTTCGGGTGATAAACTTGGTGATATTTTTAGGCACTACGATGGCGAGGAATGAATTGTTCAATGGTAAGTATTTGCATAGCTTTGCAAAGTACGCCTTTCCCATGCAAAACCACGACTTGGTTAACAAAATTTGCATTATTAAAATTATTTTCATTTACCTGGTTGGCTTCATTCAAGAATCCTTCCATGTCCGAGTCGATTGATGTGCTCCTTGATTTTTCCTCTCGCCTTGCTCTTCGTTTGGATCCTTAGAAATTCCGGTAGCTTGTTTTTGTTTTTTTTATTATTTTATATTTATTACTTTTTTATTTGCAAGACAAATACAAAATTAAACAATTAAAATACGCCAAGGCTACTGCCTTTGGCGAGACTCTAAAATAGACAAAAATAGAAATAACAATAAACTATTAGAAACTTTAAAGGCTAATCCTAGACTCAATAAATAAAAACTAAACTAAAAGCAGACTAGAAATACAAAAACACAAGCGTAAACTGTGTAAAACAAAACAGAACAGAAACATAAAAACAATAAATGCTCGGTCGACCGAGAATTGTGGTTCGATCGACCGAACTCTTTTTATTTATTTATTTATTTATATTTTTTTTATTATTATTTTTAACGACACTGTTTAATATACTGACTCTTATTCACAATATTTATGAATCTACTTTTAATAAAATAAGCTATACTCAATTTAATGACACGAGTCCCCGGCAACGGCGCCAAAAACTTGATGACGGTCAAGTTATAAAAATAACTCGATACCTAAATAACCTACTAGCAAGAGAACTAGGTTCAATCGTAGTATAGCTAAATAGAGTCGAGGTCGATCCCACAGAGACTCGGCTTAAAACAAGTACAACGTTATTAAACTAAAAATAGATTAAAAAGGCGGTCTCCGACCAACAATAACGTAGAAATAAAGGTTGACACGATAGAAAACACAAAGACTAACAATACGACAGTGAGACACTAAAACACTTGTTTTTATGGTTTTATAAGACTCAACAAACGGTATTGATTACGCGCTAGTAGTAATTACTCCCCCCATATACGTATATATAAGCCGAGAGCAGAAAAGACATTAAGGTTGATTATATTTTGGCTACGGGAGCTATCCCCTAAAAGCTGGATCTACTTCGTGAACGGATAGAAGATCTTTATGCTTAATTACTTAATCCTTCCTTGGGACAGGATAGAACATCATATAACAAGCATGCTATACCAAACTAGGGATGCCGATCTAAAATCGTCACCTCGCCTGCAAGCAACCACCATGGACAAAGTTGGCACACCTCCTAAACGATCGGCTAACTTATGTCCTATTTAACATGGCAATTTTCACAATATATCATATTAATTTACGAGAACGATGTAACAAATTGGCGGATCTATTACATGTGTATATGAAAAATGAAAGCACAGCGTGGCGAAGTCGTCGTTCACAGAAAATTACTAGAATCTTGATGGCTAGATCTAACCATATAGACCGTGGTAGATCTAGACCGGTGACTCTAGAATTCTCTAGTAAAACGCCTTCATACGACTTAGATCTACATGAATATGGGTTTGTTAATTAACTACATCACGAAATCAATACACAAACGACTACTCCATAACGAAATAAAATAGATCTACGAATAAAAACGACATATTTGGATAGACATTACCCTCGTAGACGGAGGGTCCTCCGATCCTTTAATGCAATCTCTAATCGATGAATCCATCGCCTCCGTGATGAAGCAACATAATATAAAATAAAAAGAACTATATTGATAAACTAAAAGTATTGTAGTATTGTGTTTTGTAGGTTGGTTGTTTTTTCAAAGATCGTACGCTTTGTTTATATAGGAGTTGTAGCCGACATAGGCGTAATCGAGAAGATATGCACGCATTAATCTAATTAGGCTCGGGTGACCGAGCGATTCGCTTTCGGTCGACCGAATGGCATGGCTCGGTCGACCGAATGGCATGGCTCGGTCGACCGAGCCTCCTCTTTACGCGTTTTCAATTTCGCCGTCGACTTGTTCCCCACTTCACTCTTCTATGCCGATCCGATTTGTCTCTTCATTAATGCTCCGATTTTCTTCCTTATTTATCTTGAGATTTCCGATTGCATGACAATTATCCTCCCGATTCGTTCACGATCTGCGAAATCGGCATTTATCACACAATTAATTGCTCTTTTATAATAAAAACAAATTTAAATACCAATTATCACATTAATAATCACTTATCATTAAATAATAAATATAAACACGTGATTTAATATGAAATATATATAATTAACTCTGATTTAAGGTTAGAATTGATGACATAAATAGGTATATTTTAACTGTCATCAGAACTCACCTCTAGCTTTCTTTAGTTCATTCAGTTTCTCACCAATAGATCCAAGAACTTGAGGCATATCAGCTTTATTGACTTTTAACAAGTCCAAACATTCCCCCTTATTGACATCATCTTTGTCTATCAAGCTCTTGATGTTGGAGTTTAGATGTTGCTGAGTCGATGCCAATATGGTTTGAGCTACAACCGAGTCTTTCGACGCATTTTCTAGCAAAATTAATCTATCAACCACATTATTGAAAATGCCTTCCCATCTTTCCGTGGTTTCTGTTTTCTTGCGTCATTCTCAATGGTTGTTTTTCTGATGGCAATGATAGTATTATGAGAATCCTTTCTCACGCTGATTAGCTTTTTCTCCATGTTGTTTCTTTCAGTTTGGCTATCTTCCATTGATTTCAAAAATTTCCGAACATACTTAAATCATCTTTCTAAATACGTATCAGCTCATTGTGATAAAATTTGATAAGATCAACCTGTGTAGGTATGTCTTTATTAGTATCAGCTTTTTGTTCTTCAACTTTATCTCTTCCAGCTTCAGTCACTTTTGTTTCTTTAAAAGAAGTAGATACAATGTTCTTGAGTTCTTCTTTGTATTGCACATATTTTCTTCTCTCCTCAGATTGACTTCTAATTTCTTCCAGACTTGACTGATCAATTTTTCTAACTGGTGATATTTCTACAATGAAATCATCATCAGGTTCTTCACAAGCTTTATCGGCTTCAGCCTTTGCTATTTCACCCACTGTTTGGTCAGTTGGGGACTGATAGCCAGATGGGGAAAGGTTGCCTTCCTTTTCTTCATTTTCAAACTGAGTATCAGAGTCTGACTCTCCACTAATTTCTTCAGAATCATCTTCATCTCTCTTGAATTGAGGGGCGAGTTTCACTTTGCAAATTAGGACCTCCCTGTGAATCATCATCATCATCGTCATTATCATCTTTCTTAGAACTTTCTCTTGCCGCAGTTCTCTTCCAATGACTATTTCTGATCAACGCATATCCATTGCTCAAGAATTCATCAGTGTTGATCAGTTAGGACAAATGAGTGATGTTGTAAAGATTAAACACCCATTTCACTGTGATTTCCATCTCTGCTAACTGACTTCTTTGATTTGATATGGAGCTGAGTTTCCAATTTTGATAAGCGTACAGTCTCTTGCAGTCAGCTACTATCAATTCTCCAATGTTAAAAGATGATGCAGGCGCAGTTGTTATTACTTCACATTCTTTTGGAATCTCCAGATTAGATTCCAGAGGAGCCTCAATTCATTCAGTTCCTTTAGATTTCTCTAAATCGCTTTTGCGGTTTCCTGCAAAGAACAATCGGGATTATCTTTGGTTTCGATTTCAATCGGGAGGCGAGATGGTAAGCTCCATTTCTAAGTCCCCTTTAGCAGCAAGAAGTTTTTCTATATGTTTAGTAACTTGTTCTTTTGCCGACTCAAGTTCCAATCCAGCAACTGGTTCCACTTCAGGTGTTGGTTCAACAACCAATTCCTCCACTTTCTTATCTTCAGGAACAATTTCTTCTTCACTGACAAGCTCATCCAGAGAGATGACTTGTACTGGTCTTGATTCAAATTCAATAAATTCTCTTTCCTCAGGTTGAGAAGCTTCATCATTCTTGAATGATTCCTCATACTCAATTCTACATGGTGATTTTTGTGGTGTGGATCTAGACTTGGAGAGTAGCTTGAGCATAGCCATTGTCTCTAAGTCGATCAACCTTTCCTCACTGTCAGTTTCTTCACTATCAAACTCATCTCTTAGTGTCTGTTCCCCTTGAGTGTCAGCTTCCTTCTGAGTGTCAGTTTCTGGTAGTGAAGGAACAATTTCTTCTCAAAGTGTGGTCTCTTCCTCAGCGATGACTTTTTTGGTTGGAACTGGTTTGGTTGGAGTCTCTTCAGTTCTCAGTTTCTTTTGCTGAGCTTTCAGCAACTGAAGTGGCGGATTTTGTTGGCAAAGGCTCCAAAACCTTCTTTGTAGTTTCAGCAAGTTTTGCTTGAATTGAAGCCTCCAGCTTCTTTTTCTTTTCTCTCAGTTCATCAACTTGTTCAAAAACTTCAGTGCTGGTTAGAGGTTTCTTTGATCTTCTGCTTTTCTTCTTAGGTTCGATTTCAGAACCCTCCGCTTTCCTCTTTCCAGATTTTTCTTCTTTGATTGCAATTTTCCAGTCTACAATTTTAGTTTCCTTTTTCTTTCAATTCGAAAATGATCAAGAATTCTTTGAACTAAAAGAGCAAGAGTCTTTTTATGATAAAATCTGCCATTCTTCACATCAGTTTTCTTCTTGGGTACATCAAAGGATTGTGCCATAAGTTGATCCAGAATGCATCTTTGCCAGTTGAAGTTTTCTTTAAACCATATAACGTACAGAAGATCTATCTTGGTGCCAGATAGATTGCTAAAATTTCCTGCGTTTCCAATCACACAGTTTGCCAACATCTTGGTAAGAAAATTGAATTCAGGTTTGAGAAGACTTGTGCTTCCAGTCTTCTATACTGGTGATTCTGAATTTATTATTGCAATAATTTTCCATAATTTCTCTTTATGTTCTTTGCTTAACTTAATAGATGTCGAACCTCCCGGTTTGTCGAAGCCAAATATATCTGCTATTAGATCTTCAGCGACTTTAATTTCTTTTCCATTGACATTGGTTGTGAAGGTAAGAACATCTTCTCCTTCTATGGACGTCTTTCCAATTTCATAGAAATCTCCAATACTATCCAGACAAACGCTTTGCAGATTGATGTTAAACACTTGTTCCAAACCTTTGATTTCTCGAATTTTTGTTGCAATTTCCTTGGTGAGGGTCTGATCAGTGTACTTAACATTGAATTGATCAAGTGAGTTGATCATTTCAGGTTCAACTCAGCTGAAGGCCATTATTTCTGAAGATTGAGTTGGATTTGAAATATTAAAAACACTTCAAAGGATGATTAGATAGAAACTGGCGGTAAGGAATTGATGGGAAAATATGATGGTATATATAAGCGGTAGATGTAATGGTTGGAAAATTTGAGTGGGATTCAAAACATCTTGTCAAAACTTGTTGAGATTGCGAAAAATAATGATGAGATGAAAAGGTGGACGGTTGAGATTAATGTAGGTCACATATGTTCTGTCAACTGTAGCTTGTATCAGTAAATGCATTAGATGCAGTGTATCTCCAGCTGTAAATATCCAGCTTTGTCCTTAACTGGAATTTGTGGAAAAGGTCCTTCTTTGTTAACTCAAAAACTCAGTTGTGAATACAACTCAGTTTTAAGAATTGCAACTTCTCAGTTCTCAGCTTTTGATCTTCTCCAGCGAAACAGAATGAGAGATCTTTGGTACCCATACTTGTTTGGGTCCATTTTGATTAGTTTTTGGTAAAGGCTTGTTGACCTTAGTCTTTACATACCTCTCTTCATTTTTTGACTGAATAAATTCAGTTTTCACAAAGTATGATGTTTTTGTCTGACAATCTTTAGTTCATTTAACTTGTGAAACTTATGATATTGTGAAACTACCGGTACATTTCAGTCTTCATCAGTAGGGAAGAGTCTTCCTTTTCCCCTGAATCTATTATTCCGTGAATAATTTTTATTCTTTTGTGAATATGACTTGAATGTTCTTTTGAATGATCTATGATTAGTTCTTCCATTTTCAGCCTTCTGATACTTCCTATAAAATCATCCAGTTTGCTGTTTACTGCTGACTGATTTAATAGTGTTGTCAATTTTAAGTCGAGGCTGTGCTGAGTATTTGTCAGTTCTATTAATTTTATCAGTTTTCTCAGTTCCTGACTTTTGTGCAGCCACAAATTTAGGTGCAACTGTACTTGGTCTGATCTTAGAATCCTGATTATTAAACCCTAAACCTGATTTGTCTCTAAATGGTTTTCCAGGTTTGAATTGAACGTTGAGAATTGGGTCAACTGATGATTCTGTAATGTTTATTACCTCTATCAGTTCATCAGTTGAGCAAGTCTCCTTTGTTCAATTATTATTTTTGATAAGATTGATCTCAGCAGTCAATCTTAAAACTTCAGTTTTCAATAGATCTTTTTCCTTTTGGACATTCTCATAATTCATTTGAATTACATCTAATTCCTTTATGATTATGTCCAAGGTTTCATTGAAATCTTCCTTTCTATGATTGTTAATGGAAGTGTGAGTGTTGAAAGTGGAAGTACTTGCCTCATGGTGCTTAACTGATATTTTCTCACTTTCATCTACTTCATATTCCAGCATCTTCTTGCCCTTGCATGATTTGGTAGAGTTGTTCATCAGACTGGTTCCAAATAGTATAATTCCTTCATCATTTTCACTATAGTCATTTCCTCCAAAGCTTATGGGTAGAGTCTAATCATTATCTTTGGACATTGCGATGGATGGATCTTAAATGAATGTTTCAATCATCTTTTCTTGACTATCAGCTACCAACGCCTGCAATTTACTTTTGTATTCATCAAATCTTAAAAATGAACAATTTATCAAATTTCTAAAGTGATTGTGAGATTCCATGATGCAATTTAAAATGATAAACTGATATTGAGATTCAACTATGGATCTCTTTGGAACAGAAGTACTGCTCCGATACCAATTGTTGGTCCCTTGAAAAGGCTAACACAAGTTTAGAGAGGGGGTGAATAAACTTGTCACCAAAAACTAGATTATCACGATTAAGATTCAGTTTTTAACTTGTGTGGAGTTAAGCTAACTTAGCTGATTATAAGTCAATCTGACTTATAATACAACTGAGTTAACCGGCAGCGGATTAAGTTAAGCCTTTGTAAAATATGAATTATCAGATAATATGCTGACTTAGTTTTTGGTGTTTGCTGACTATGTGAACTAGATGAATAGAACTATAATGCAGTAAATAAATGCGTAATGTAAATAAACAAGAATTATAGAGGTTACAGGTGGTGTAATCCTGTCAGTCCTCTCTTCCCCTGTGATGCGTAAAAAAATTTCACTAGAACTCTTTGAGGTAGCTCTGTTACAAAAAGTCCTAAACTTATAGTCCTTGACTAATCCCTAGCTTCATTATCTAAACACTTGTAGAATAGGTAGAATGGCTGCTCTCCAATTCCTTGAAACACTGGTCCTTGGAGGGTTGTCTTGCCTCTTCACTAGCTCATCACAAACACAGTCTTTCTGACTGCTGCTCAACTATCCTTCACACCTTTTTGGTGTTTCACAGTCTAAAACCTTTGATAAAATCAATGTTGAGACTTGAATCAATAACTATGATTCAATTTGTGATTTAAGCTTTCTCTTTTAGATATATAAGTTATGCGCAGCTCTTTTTTCTTCAAATGAATGATCTTGATTTTTCTTTGAATGCTTATGATCACTTGAAGGTATTTCTTGATCTTGCAATTAAGTGGTTATCAGGAATTATCTTGACTTACTCTCCCCCTTTGTATGAACTTTCTTGACTAGATTAATTCTTGGAAGTCCGCATTACTTCTTGTGGTAGAGTTAGTCTATTTATACGGATTTTTCTAATGGTTAGATCATTTGAATTTGAATCCTTATAGCCGTTAGTGGTCTGCTTTACTTTTTGTATGTCAGTGTCCTTTCTGACATTTATGTGTGTATCCAATACGACTGCTTATCTTATAACGGTCTGATTTATCTTCAATTTTTCCAGTTCTCGGTTTAGGACTGATTTAAACATGACTTAGTCAATTTCCAATTTTTAAGAGCATTAACTGAGTTTTTACTCTTCTTCAAAATCTCAGTACTCTATTCTTCATCTGATTATAATTGACTAAATCATAGTACACCATTTTCAATCGATCATTTAAGATATCATTGTCCTTATAATTCTTAGGTCTTTATACAAGATCCATAAAGTCAGTTCAGGTCATCACAATCTTGCCTGAAGTCTAACTTTACAGTCTCGACTTAGTCTTCATAAACAGAATTTGAACCCTCAGTTCTTCAGTCTTCAATAACTGAGTCTGGGTCCCTCAGTTTTTCTATCTTCTAGATAAGTCAACTGAGTCTGTGTCCCTCAGCGAACTTACCTTCTTCAATTTCCGTTGGTGTGCTCTTATGTCAGTTTTCCAGTATCTCTTTAGGATCTCAGTTTCCTTAATATATCTACTCAATTTCTCAGTTCAGGTCTGATTAACTTATACAAATATTAGACTCTATTAAATCCTATACATTGATTTCTAGACATCTTTTTTCTTTGCACTATAACAGCTAGTTATGACACTTCATCAATAGGGTTTAAAAACAATAACTAAATAAGTGATGAATCATCATCAAAACACAAATTTTATTTCCAACAAGGGCATTTTGAGTTAGATCATCATCAACTGTATCATCTGCTTTTCTATCATCACCATTTTCACCGTCATCCTGATCATCATCATCGTCGCTATCATAATCTTCTTCATCATTGGCTTCATTTTCAGAATGCATGAGCCTTTCTTTTGCTGGTCTCACCAAATCCCATAAGTACCTTTTATCAAGAATGCCACTTAGTGTAGTGACACCTAGAAATGAGAAGAACCACTCTTCCTCATCAAACAATTCTGTATAGTCTATCATTTAGATTTTAGAGTTGCCCAATTTCCAGTCCTGATACTTTCCAACTCTTTCATAAATTTCCATTTCAGGGATATCTTCTATTGGTTCCACTTGTTCTCTAATATGCCAATTTTCTCCATCACCATTATTTCCACCTTCTTGTATGTCTAGTTGGTCTTCTCCTTCATCTATCAAATTTCTAAAGGATTCTCGTTTCAGATTTTTCTGAGCCTTTGATTTTTGTTTCTTCCATTGACCAGATGTACTTGTTCTTGATCTCTTCCATTTTTCACCTCCTGCTGCTTTTGGTTGTTTGACTTTGGTAAACATTACCTTGGATTCATGCAATTTGTGTTGTGCCACAGTAGGGACATTCATAAATGTCAACAAATAATGAAGGGGTTTCCCATAGGATTTCTTCACCCAGAAAATACCATGTTTTTGTGACCCTTTCTTTATTCCCTTCTTTTCTGATAGAGACATATCTGGTGGTATTTTATGTGCTTATTTATGATTATTTTGTCGAGAAATGCTCTTTTTCGGGTGTGTTTTAGATGATTTTCAGGTGTTTAGGTGCTCGTGGGATATAACGGAGATTATTGGAATATTTTGGCGATTTTTGGAGAAAGGTCAAGGTGGAGAGAAACGGTGGAGAATTTTATGATGTGATCGAGCCGTTGCGGAATACACTTACGTGTCATCGAGAGTTTTCACCGACCTCGTACCAGATATTTATTATTAATAAAGTGGTCAAGACTTTGCTTTTATTATTAAGGAGTATTATTATATTTTAGATTATTAGATTTTAGTTATTAAAAAATAAAAGAAAAGGAAAATAAATGGGCTTGGCCCAAAAATTAGGATTGGCAGTACTTGAATATTGTACGTGAATTTGCTCGGAAAAAGAAGAGGAGGAATTGAGGGACAGAAAAGGAGCCGCTGCTACTTTCCTCTTTTCGATTCAATTGTGCTAACAACAGTATGAATTATTTTTATTTTCTATAATAATGGTTTGTTTTTAATTTCGTTTATTTCCAGTTAAAGTGTTATTGAAATCTCGATTGATGCGATTGTGAGACCTAATTGATTTCATCCTCATTGGTTTGTTGATATTTATTCGTCTTCCAGGCATAAACTTGATGACTATATAGTTGATTGGTTGTTTCTGCAGGATAATTAATTCAATTATTTAGTTGATTGCCAATTAAAACGATAAATACGTCAAAGTTTATTGGTTTTGATATAGTGGTAAATGATATGATTTTGCCGGTTCGTAGCCCGTAGAATCCACTATCATGAAAACGAATAATCTAGGTTAAAATTAGTCCGGTTGGATTAATACTTTGAACTGGGTCCCTCAAACCTTCATGCTTCCGGGATTCCAAACTCTTATGACCGTGTCTATGGGTGTCTTCCGGTTAGAGTATAATTAACGACCGTGTCTTGATTATCGAATTAGGAGAGATTGGTCACTTGGCGGTTGTCGGTGGCTATAACCAGTTTATCAATGAATTAGTGAGTCAATCTTGCGTCAGTGATCAATCGAGTAAATCGAGGTGGAAATAACTACTTTAGCTGGAGCCTTCTTATTATTGATTTTATTACTATTTTATATCTTTTTTGTCTTGATTATTAGAAGGGGGAATGAGGGAGAAGGACATAAATATTTCATCAATTGAGTAGAAGGACAGTTTTTTGAAACTTTTGCATAAAGGACAAAACTATTTATTCACTGTCGAAATTCACTTGTGTTCGAAATTCACTGTTTAAATTCACTGACGAAATTCACTGTCGAAATTCACTAATTTTCAAAATTCATCGTCGAAATTCACTAATTTTCGGGATTCACTGTCGAAATTTACTGATTTCGGGATTCACTGGGGAGATTCACTGATTTTCGGGATTCACTGTTTGTCCTTCCCGCTATAAAAATTATGCAGTTGTCCTTCTCCCTATAAAAATATGTAGTTGTCCTGTTACTTAAAAATATTTCAGATTGTGTCCTTATCCCTAATTTTCCATTATTAGAATTCTTCATTTTAGTTACTATAATTTTAGTCAATACACAACTACTTGGATTTCTATTTTTGTTCTGAAAGAAATAATCTTCCGTTCCCTGTGGGATTCGACCCCTACTTGCCCTATACTAGTTATAGAGTGAAAAGGGATATTTATTTGGTGGTTTAACGAGCCACCAAAATTTTGGCGCCGTTGCCGGGGAACGGCTATAGTATTATTTCTTTTTAGGACTTTGTTACACTAATCGTTTCAGTGCATGCCTAGATCTTCTAGAACAGGTGAATTGATATTGAACCCAGAAATCGAGAAAACAGCTAAGAAATTGATTAAGGAGGCAAAAGAAGCTAAGAGGCAACTCAAGGCATCTACGTCTTCACCTGATATTGCACTGGATACGGTTATAGAAGATTCATCGACCGAAGAAGTGATCTTATCTGAAACTGAGTCTGAAGAGATGGCAGAGAATCAAGAGCCCGAGAGGACACTAAGAGAAATGGCAGCTCCGGATTTTGATCAACATCCTATATGCATAGCATTCCCTGAGATGGACCAGCCATTTGAATTCAAGGCGTCATTGATGCACGCACTACCTAAGTATCATGGACTGGCACTAGAAGATCCGTACAAACACTTAATGGATCATCATTTGGCATGTACCACACAGAGACTTCAGGGTATGACAGAGGATCAAATGAAGCTTAGAACTTTTGCATACACCTTAGAAGGAAAAGCCAAGAGTTGGTTCTATTCGCTTCCTTCCGGATCTATTACAACATGGGCCGCCATGAGGGCAAAGTTTATGGAATGATTTTTCCCCGCTTCACGAGCTTCTAACATAAGAAAAGATATATGTGGAATCAGACAGCAGCCAGGGGAAACATTATTTGACTATTGGGAGAGGTTCAACCATTTGCTTGCAAGTTGTCCACATCATCAGATTCCAGAACAATTACTCATTCAGTATTTCTATGAGGGACTTGTACCAAAGGAAAGGAAAATAATTGAAGCAGCAAGCGGTGGAGCGTTCATGAACCAAACATGTGAGAATGCCAAAAAGTTGATTGAAACCATGGCGGGTAATGCGCAACAGTTTGGCTCAAGAGGGGATGAGGCACAAACAGTGAACGAAGCAAACTTCTCCGCCATAGACCAACGCCTCGACACACTGACATCGTTGGTTGAGAAGATGTCCACAGGGAAGATATATCAAGTAAAGACTTGTGGTGTATGTTTGATGGTAGGACACCAATCTGATATGTGTCCTACTTTGCAAGAGGAGAGTACTGAGCAAGTGAATGCAGCTGGTGGTGTCCAAGGGCAGCAACAATTGAGGTATGATCCATATTCGAATACTTATAATCCGGGTTGGAGGGATCATCATAATTTCAGCTATAAGCCACAAGGGGCACAACAACAATCATTCTTGCCTCAACCGCAATATCAGCAACCACAAGCGCCGACACCTTCTGGGCCCTCTATGGAAGAAATGATGAAGAATCTGACCACTTCTTTGCAGCAAACTATGCAACAAGAGACTCAGAAAATTCAGCAAGGTGTGCAACAAGAGGTCCATAAAATGCAGCAAGACCACTTGAAATTTCAAATTGAGACTAGAACTGCACAAAGAAATCTGGAGATCCAAATATCTCAATTAGCTTCCACGGTAAGTCAAATGCAACAAGACCACGGAAAGCTTCATTCTCAAGTGGTAATAAATCCAAGGGAAAATGTAAGTGCAGTTGTGCTGAGGAGTGGAAAGGAGTTAAAAGTGCCACATGTGAAAAGTAAAGTTGAAAAAGAGCCAGTTAAAGAGAAAGAGGAGCATCAGAGGGAAGAGTCTAATGCAAAGCAAAAGGGAAAATCTGTTGAGGATAAGCCAAAAAATGTGGAACCCCCACCCTTCCCTGGGAGGTTGGCCAAAAGCAAGAAGGAAGATGAAGATCGAGCACTCTGGGAAACTTTCAAGAAAGTGGAAATTAACCTTCCGTTGATTGAGGCAATCAAGCAAGTGCCTCGATATGCTAAATTTTTGAAGGAGTTGTGCACCAAGAAGCTCAAATTGAGGCCTAATGAAATAGTGATGGCAAATGAGAATGTATCAGCGGTGCTACAGAGGAAGTTGCCACCCAAATGCAAAGATCCAGGTATGTTTACAGTTCCTTGCACCATTGGTAGGAAAAATGTTGAAGGAGCAATGCTAGACTTAGGCGCATCCATCAATGTTATGCCTTTGTCTGTCTATAATGAATTGAACCTACGACCTTTAAAAGAAACAAGGATTATAATTCAGTTAGCTGATAGATCCAATTCATATCCTGAGGGCGTGGTTGAAGACGTGCTAGTGAAGTTTAATGGACTCATATTTCCAGTGGACTTCTATATTATTGATATGGATGATGAGTTCTCCCTGCGACCTTCGCCTATCTTGTTAGGGAGACCTTTCATGAAAACATCTAAGACTAGGATCGATGTTGATAAGGGCATTTTTACCTTTGAATTTGATGGTCAACTTGTTACATATAACATGTTTGATGGTAAGATGTGTCCGAATACTAATGAGTCTTTTTTTCATGTTAGTGTCAATGGGTATATTGTTGATGATCTTGTTGAAATGAACCTTCTGAAAGAGGGGCTTGAGTTGTTCTGTCCAAGAAATATAATAGGTATGGATGCTCGAAAAGAGGATGAGGAGGAGTCACTCAAACTTGAGTGGAGTCAATCGTTCGAACCTTTGGAGCCTATCTACTTAGGAGAAAGCGAGGACACTTCGGTTTTGAAGGAAAAAGAGAAGTTACGGCTGCATTGGGATGTATGGGAAGCACCGTGAATGAACAAGTTCGTCTAGCCAAAGACGTAAAAGAAGGCGCTGATTGGGAGGCAACCCATCAAAAAAAAAAAAAAAAAAAGAAGGTGAGGAAACTACAGGTAAATAAATTACGATGTGATCACATCGATTTTATGGTGTGTTTTCAACATTTTTTGCCCAAAAACAGAAAGTAAATAAATAACGATGTCATCACATCATTTTAAGGGAGTTATTTTCTTTTATTCCAAAAAAAAAAAAAAAAAAAAAAAAAAAAACTTTTTCTTTCCCATAAACTTTCATCCCACTCCCCCTCCCACCCCCACCCGTCTCTTTCCTCTCTTTAAAAAAAAAAAAAAAAAAAAAATTCATTTATTATTTTCAATCATCTTTCCCTCCCCCCAACCAAATCAACCACAGACGGTCTCCCTCCCTCCATTAAATTACTTCACCCTCTTCTCCGATTGATACCAGAAAGAAAAAAAAAACAGTACTTTTCTTTCTCTAAGCCATGCCAAGAACCAATAAGGAGGCAAGATTCATGGGACGATCTGAGGCAGTTTCATCCACCAACCTCCACCATCACCGCCTCCATTTTGACCGGAATCCTCGCCGGAAACCGCCAATTCGCTACCACCCAAAACCTCTGTTGCGCCATCACCCACAATCTCCAGGTACATTGATTATTGGTTTTTGCGCAATGAATTGCAATGTGGATTTCTGGATGCCTGTTTTATGAAAGATTTCCACGACACACCAAATTTTGTGCTTTTAGAAAAAATTTAATGAAGAAAAACTTGGTATTGTTTTCGTGGATGAATTATGCTGCTAAAAAAATAAAAAAAACTCATGGAACAAGAGTCATGTCCAACTCGCACCGCTCTCTAGCCCCCACTTCGATTTCAGGTAGTCCCCGGTCTGTTACTTTCTTACTTTCTTGTCTCATACATGTATATATTTACCATATCATGTCATTGTGTATTTTCGTATTTATCTTCTACATTTGGCCATATATCGGGGACAATGTATGTTTCAAGTGTGGGGGGAGATGTTGCATTCATCATACATGTTTTTCATTTTTAGATTAGATCATATATCATTTTTTTATTTTTGTTCATAAAAATAAAAAAAAAAACAAAAAAATTCATGCTTAGAGTTGCGTTTTAGTATTTTCTAGTACTACTGTACCAAGAATACAAATGTGTGACACTTTAATTATCAACCTTTTTCATTTCTATCTTGTGTGGATTAATAAGAATCAAACGGCAAATAATCAATATATGCACACACTTTTGTTGATACGCACTCATTTTAGAACATTTGTTTATAAGTTTTGGGTGGTAAAACCTTTGAACCTTAACGAAAGCCACTTAAAAGTGAGGTTTATTTGGCCAAAGAGCGCACTCGCTCACTTTTCTTTTGAGTGATATCCACACATTCCAATGTCATTCCAGAATTTGCGTTGACGTACATTTCGAGACTACATTTTTCAGGTTCAGTGTACTTAAATGATTGAGGCACATAGGATTTAACCCCTTCTAGACCCACTTTTGTTGGCCTACCCATACTATACCCCCTAGTTAGCCCCGTCTAGCATGACCCTTTCTTTTATCAAACTCCAGAAATTAGGCCCCTGACCTTTTCTTACGAGATCCCCTCTTTTGTTGACCCTATTGTCAAGGGATTGTATGAATATATCTATGATTTGAAGAAGATGTACCAAGAAATGAATATTTTGGGATCATGGCTGAGATTGTTTGTGTGGGATGAGAATTGCAAAATTGAAAAAAAAAAGAAAAAAAGAAAAAAAAAAAGAGAATGAACGAAAAAAAATGAAATTACAATGAAGGAGTGTTTTATATGTTGAAGAAGTAGCTTGTTTCCGCGCATTTTTTGCAAGCTTCTTTGGAGAGTATTGTTTGCACTTCTATTATTAGTTATGAGATGGGATATTTTGGATCCATGTTGTGCATTTCAGTTGGAATCATCTTTTGGTGACTGTGATTTTTGATGTGGTTATTCATGCATTCTCCTTGACAATTTAGCCCCTACTATCCTTTTTTCCTACCTTATTTTCTGTCCCTAGCCCTGTTACAACCTTTTGAAAGACCTCATGATTTGTGTATTGGATTTGAATACATAGTGGTGAAGATTTGATTGATATGCAAACCTATGGTAATGCTTGGGTGTGTGTTGATTTTGAGAGTGTGTGAATTTGTCCCTATGCATTTATTTGATTGAGTGATTACCCGTGAGGACATGTTGAGGTTTGTTGGTTTTTCCGCTTTGAAGAATTGTGAACCAATGTGATAGTGTGAGTCGTATGAGCATTAGTGTGTGGAGTATATTGTTTGAGTGCCATTTGTTTGAGTTATGACATATGAGATGGATGACAAGGTTGGACTTGTGTCACGGGTTTGAACATTCTTGGTACTACCTGCATACATGTTAGGATCATTCGTCATTCATTTTGCATTTTGCATTTACATCTCAAGGCTTAGTTGAGAATAGTTAGATGCTCGGGGACTAGCATCATTCAAGTGTGGGGGGATTTGATAGATACATATCTGGTGGTATTTTATGTGCTTATTTATGATTATTTTGTCGAGAAATTCTCTTTTTCGGATGTGTTTTAGATGATTTTCAGGTGTTTAGGTGTTCGTGGGATATAACGGAGATTATTGGAATATTTTGGCGATTTTTGGAGAAAAGTCAAGGTGGAGAGAAACGGTGGAGAATTTTATGTTGTGATCGAGCCGTTGCGGAATACACTTACGTGTCATCGAGAGTTTTCACCGACCTCGTACCAGATATTTATTATTAATAAAGTGGTTAAGACTTTGATTTTATTATTAAGGAGTATTATTATATTTTAGATTATTAGATTTAGTTATTAAAAAATAAAAGAAAAGGAAAATAAGTGGGCTTGGCCCAAAAATTAGGATTGGCAGTACTTGAATATTGTACGTGAATTTGCTCGGAAAAAGAAGAGGAGATGACCGAAGACATTCGGAAGACGGCATTGAGGGACAGAAAAGGAGCCGCTGCTACTTTCCTCTTTTCGATTCAATTGTGCTAACAACAGTATGAATTATTTTTATTTTCTACAATAATGGTTTGTTTTTAATTTCGTTTATTTCCAGTTAAAGTGTTATTGAAATCTCGATTGATGCGATTGTGAGACCTAATTGATTTCATCCTCATTGCTTTGTTGATATTTATTCGTCTTCCGGGCATAAACTTGATGACTATATAGTTGATTGGTTGTTTCTGCAGGATAATTAATTCAATTATTTAGTTGATTGCCAATTAAAACCATAAATACGTCAAAGTTTATTGGTTTTGATATAGTGGTAAATGATATGATTTTGCCGGTTCGTAGCCCGTAGATTCCACTATCATGAAAACGAATAATCTAGGTTAAAATTAGTCCGGTTGGATTAATACTTTGAACTGGGTCTCTCAAACCTTCATGCTTCCGGGATTCTAAACTCTTATGACCGTGTCTAGGGGTGTCTTCCGGTTAGAGTATAATTAACGACCGTGTCTTGATTATCGAATTTAGGAGAGATTGGTCACTTGGCAGTTGTCGGTGGCTATAACCAGTTTATCAATGAATTAGTGAGTCAATCTTGCGTCAGTGATCAATCGAGTAAATCGAGGTGGAAATAACTACTTTACCTGGAGCCTTCTTATTATTGATTTTATTACTATTTTATATCTTTTTTATCTTGATTATTAGAATTCTTCATTTTAGTTACTACAATTTTAGTCAATACACAACTACTTGGATTTCTATTTTTGTTCTGAAAGAAATAATCTTCCGATCCCTGTGGGATTCGACCCCTACTTGCCCTATACTAGTTATAGAGTGAAAAGGGATATTTATTTGGTGGTTTAACGAGCCACCATTTTCTCATCAGTTTCTCCAATCATTTGCACCATGATCCTTCTAAAAACGTAGGTTGCCCAATCGAACTGTAGATTATTGCAAATTATGTCCATTAATCTCATACGTACCTCAGTCATCTTGTCCATGGTTCTCAGTTTTCCTTCTAGATTTTTCCCAATGAAGGAACTGACGTCATTGAAAGGTTTCTTGAGCTCAGTCCTGAAGCAGTTGAACTCATGTTTTGTGCAGTAGCATTCTTCCTTACTTCTTGCCATAGGGCATCCGTATCCTGAATTACATGCTCAGCCTTTGAGGTTCCAGTACGGGGAAGCCTTAAATGTTCATGAAGTATATCTGATGTTATCACCAACTATTTGCCATTGGCGGTGGAGACAATCTTGTTAACTCCAATGCTTCCATCTTCAGTCAGCATTCTGGACACGTATTTGGCATTTGTCCAGAATGTGACAAGGCTTTTATAGAAATGTCAGTGATTGGATGATTGAGAAAAGTCATCAACCCTAAATTGGTACATTCATCTTCCAAACGATGTGCCTGAGGATCATTATTTATGATTTTTTAAATAAAATATGCTTTTGAAAGCAATGAGAGCATAAGGAATTTTTGTAAATGCCAAAGTGTTGTTGATATTGTGGAGAGATTTGAGTGTGAACACAAATTTACATGATGGATTGTGGAGGGAGTTATACAGACATGTTTGATATAAATGGCATGATTTTCTGAAAATAAATCACGGTAAATAAGGGTTATAGGATAGTTGATCAAGGGGAGTAATGATGAATCATGCTTTTTGAGGTGTACACATCATTCACTCATTTCAACTTATAACCTCCGTAATTTAATCCTCATGTCTGATTAAAAATAATCCACGTGTATAATCATAAATGCCAAATCACTTTGATTCTCCACATATGTAAATGATTTATTCATTTCACACGTATTCATTCTACTGGTGAAGTTGGACGGCTGAGTGACTTTGCTGGTTACTTAGCTGGTACACTTAGTGAGCTGCTTCATCAAAACAAATGTTCCTAACAACCAGTGAAGTGATATTCACTGATACCAGTGCCTTACCAGCCAAGTGAGCGTACCCTAAATGGAAAATGTTCAGTCAGCTGGTGAAGCCACTAAGCTGGTTACTCCAGTTTGCTGCTCTTGTACTTAGTCCAATTCAATCATGCCCAATTCAGTCCTTAATTTACAAAATCTTTCAAGAGTGAGTGGCTTTGTGAATATATCGGCCAATTGATCCTCAGTGGATATATGTTTCAGAATCACATCTCATTTTCCACATGATCTCTGATGAAGTGATGTCTTACATCAATGTGCTTTGTTCTTGAGTGAAGTACTGGATTTTCTGTAATTGGAATTGCACTTGTGTTATCACACATAACAGGATTGTATTTTCTTCTATTCCATAGTCTCTTAGTTGTTGTCTGATCCAAAGTACTTGTGCACAACAGCTACATGCTGCTATATATTCTACTTCAACTATTGATGTAGATATGGAATTTTGCTTTTTACTGAACCAAGATAATAATCTACTGCCTAGTATCTGACAAGTTCCTGAGGTGCTTTTTCTATCAGCTTTGCATCCTGGATAATCTGAACCTGAATCAGATATCAACTTGCATCCACCATTTTAGGATACCGAATTCCCACATTCATTGTGTGTTTCAGATATTTGATAATCCTCGTTGCTGCTTATAAGTGAGATTGCTTCGGTTGTGATTGAAATCTATCACATAATCTGACGATGCTGGAATTTGTCATGTATAATTTGGGGTCAATTTAATCTAAGGATGATCGAATCAAGGATGATTTTGGGGTGATTTTAGACTGAGCCTGAGAGTCTCTCTCAGGTTGCCTACGTATCCAATTGTGTTCCAGGAATCAAGTCACACGTAGTTCCTGGAAGTGTATATTTATAGGGAGTTCATTACCTTAACCCTAAACCATGTCGGTTTGGGTAAAATACAGTATTAGCCCTTTGGGCTTTTAACAACTCATATGGGCTTTAGCCACTTATGCAAGTAACCACATGGATAATAGGCCTGCGTGTTTAGAGTAGACTTTGTCCGCAACCCGAACTTTCCGACATCCGGTATCGAGATGGGCCCTATCGTCTCGGTTCTCTGATCACGTCGGTCGATGATGCCTCAAATCATAATTCGACCCCTGGGCTATCACTTATTCTTGTTTCAGGAGGACTATCTCGTGACGCCACGTGGAGGTGCGATATTCGGTATCGTCATAAGCCCAGAGATCTAGCCGAGCCTCGAGGTCAGTCCGATCCATCAAAGGTGTATCTCGGCCACTGTCGTCCAATGATCAGAATTTAAACCTGCCCAGCGGACTTACTTCCCCTGGAGTTCAACATACGGATATTCCATGTCTGCTTTGCAGACTTTTTTGCCTTAGCATTTTCTGTCCCTTGGACTTATAATGTGTAATAAAGTTGACATCAACGTTGATGCCGTAGCTGTCGAAGGAACGATGAGATGTCCAACTTGGGACTGTCTCGGTTGAAGTTGACTTCTCTGAAGAATCTGATTTAATCCATCTTTTCTTTTCTCTTTGATATAGACTATCTTTCTTTATTGCGGCCTTTGGCCTTATTCGCATATCTGCTTCTCCCATGTCGATTCCTGCTTCCCAAGTATCATGAGAACCTTAGGTTTGGATCATATTTGTATTTAATTGGACATGTTGTCCGACCTGCGGACTCTCGCTATCTGCAGTGCAGACCTGTCGGTGGATTTCGAGAGGATGCAGATGGAGCTCAATTCCTCTCTGGTTGAAGTTAAGCAGACTCGGAAGGAGAGGGATGCGCTGCAGGTCGAGCTTGATCGAGTTCCTCACAGTCGGAGGCGCCGGAAAGATGCGGTCATCGGGTTCCGCAAGTCGACTGAGCTCGATGATGATCTGACTGTGATGATGCATATGGCGATGATGGGTGGTTACATTCTGGCGGTGAATCACGCTATGAATGTCTATCCAGGGTTTGATGTAAGTAAACTTGATGCGCCACCATTCTATGAGCCCGAGGCGGAGAAGCTATACGACCAATATAACGAGGAGTTCAACCGAGGGGAATCTCTGGCTCTGAAATATGGTCCCTCGACCTGCGCAAAACCGCCGATACCGCATCGCCTACCGCCAAGACCGAGTGACTCGATGCTACTTCCTAGCCGTTGTTCTTTTGAATTTATATTTGACCTTCTGAACTTTGCCTTGTTATGGCTGGTCTTCGTGACTAGGTTTTTCCATTTGTCGCATGTCGATTCCCATTTCTTTGCTCGCTTTTTCATGAGTATTCAATGTCGACTCGTTGTTATAAGCCCCCCGAAGTATAATACAGATTCATCATCTTCGTTATACTTTCAGTAGTTCCGTTTGTCGATCATATATAACTTGTCTTCCATGCCTTAGCATTTTTGAACTTTTCCTTGTTGTTGCGTAATAGAAGAGATGCCCCTGGCTGCCTCCTTTCGTTTGTCGAAATCGATGCCCTTTCAGCTGTCGATTTACATTTCCGGCTACGATGTTCTAGTAATTACTGTCTAAAAAGACTGGTAATACGTAACTGTCGCTCCGGATCTCGGTGTCATGGTGTTTCTTTGTCGTTCATGACTCATGACACATGACTACCGAGAGATTTGGACATGATCCGAACTCGATGCCTAGCTTTATTTTGCTTCAGTTTTTGCAGTATTTTGTTTCCTTTTCTCTTTTATCCTCTTTTCCACATCGATGTGTTTCGGCTTTCGAGCCTTGGCTCTATTTTGCTTTTTCTTTATTTTTCGCATGTCGATGTCTATGTTGCCCCCCATGTGTATTATGCACCTTTGGTTCTTATTGCACTTGTGTGTTTTAGCAGAGATCGACCCGTTTGCCTTGGCACTTTTTTGTCCTTTGGACTATTTTTGCTATGGGCGGATCGACGCGCAGGATGTTTTGGCCCGACTTTGTGAACCGTGCCTTTGCCTTGGCCTTTTTTGCCTCATGAGCTCGTTTGGCCTTTGGCTGAGTGTTTTAGTCCGACTATGCGAACTGTCCCTTTGCTTTGGCCTTTTTCGCCCCTCAGGCTTGTTTGGCTCTTGACTGGGACGTTTGGCCCGACTATGCGAACCGTCCTTTGTCTCGGCCTTTTTCGTCTCTTAGGCTCGTTCGGCTTTCGACTGGGACATTTGGCCCGACTATGCGAACCGTCCTTTGTCTCGGCCTTTTTCGCCTCTTAGGCTCGTTCGGCTTTCGACTGGGACATTTGGCCCGACTATGCGAACCGTCTTTTGCTTTGGCCTTGTTCGCCTCTTGGGCTCGTTTGGATCTTAGCAGGGACATTTGGTCCAACTCTGCGAACCGTCTTTTTGCTTTGCATTTTTCGCCCACTAGGCTAATTTTCCTTTTGGCTGTACTGAGGGATCTGACTTGCGGACTTTTGAATTTTGAATTTTGAATTGTGACCCTTCCTTTGAATGTTGTTTATGTTGTTGAATATTTGCCTAGGGTGTTGTCCTTTGGACTTAATTCCCTTGCGACGTTGTTTTATAGGGTGTAGTCCTTTGGACTTAATTCCCTTAAGCCCCTCGAAGTGTAGTATGAGTGCATGACTCATGGTACACTTGAATATGAGTCGACCTAGCGTTGTACTGCCTCATGGGCTTGACTTGGCTATTTGGTCAGAGCTCGATTCGACTGTCGTGCCTCGTCAGGCTTATGAAATGGTCGAATTAATAACTCCTTGTTCGACTGTCGCACTTCGTGGTGCTTATGAACTGGTCGAATAAGGTATCCATCGTTGGATCTTCCAACTGCCTCGCATCGTGGCTTATTGGCTGGTTGGTAGTGATATAAGCACTGTCATTGACTTGGCTTTATTCACTATTTTATTCTAACTCCATCATGTCGAGGATTAGTTGTTGTGGTTGACTTTTGCCTCTTTTATCTTTTAATCACATGGACTTGTAAGCAAGGCATAATCTGAAAAGAAAACCACTCAAATAAAATGCATCAAAACCAATTGTCGTCTCAACTTATTACAAATAACTATGAATGTAAAAACTGCAAATAAGATAGGTCGATCCCGGCGTGGGGAGAGTTCCCGAAATAAAAAGGCTCGTTTCGCCAAGCTCGGCTAGGAGAGTTCCAAAATAAGATAGCTCGACCCGCCAGTTCGGTAGGGTGAGTTCCAAAATAAGATAGCTCGACCCGCCAGTTCGGTGGGGTGAGTTCCAAAATAGTATAGCTCGAATATAAGATGCCGAGTCGAACTCGGACTTATTAAAGATTTGCCCATCGGTGAGCTCCAAATATGATGCCGAGTCGAGCTCAGACTTATTAAAGATTTGCCCATCGGTGAGCTCCAAATATGATGCCGAGCCGACCTCGGTCTTATAGAATATGACGCCGAGCCGAGCTCGGTCTTATAGAATATGATGCCGAGCCGAGCTCGGTCTTATTAAAGATTTGCTCGAGAGAGCTCCAAATATGATGCCGAGTCGAGCTCGGACTTATTAAAGATTTGCCCATCGGTGAGCTCCAAATATGATGCCGAGCCGACCTCGGTCTTATAGAATATGACGCCGAGCCGACCTCGGTCTTATAGAATATGACGCCGAGCTGAGCTCGGTCTTATAGAATATGATGCCGAGCCGAGCTCGGTCTTAGGGCAGGATAAGTCTGTAGAGCTCGAATGCCGGTGCTCGATATCTCGAGTCTTTGTGGTGCAATCTGATTGTGATAAAAAAAAACATTGCATATATAAAAAAGGCTTACAAAGTGTATAAAATTTCAAATAACAATTGTAAGAACCTGGAGAGCTAACGAGCTAGGCTCGATCCTTGGAGCTTGAGAACTCGCTTCGTGGATAGCTAGATACGGTAGATGATTCGCAGCTTTCTTGGGCGCCACAACAGTGTCTTTCCGGTGGCAATCAGACCTCGAAACGGATCCGATCGGCACGAAATTTGGAGGGATCGTTCTACCCTCACTTTTCTTCGATGTGACTTGTGGAATTGTTTTTTCGACGGCTCAATCTCCGGGAAGAAGCCGCCGATCTGGAAGCTGCTGTCCAGAATCCTGCTGCTTTTTTGGTGCCCTGCAGCAACTTCCTTGTCACGATCGGGAAATCAAACGAACTCCGATTGGCCTAAACTTTTGAGGGCTTGTTCGGTCCTCATAATTCTTGAATCTGACCGGTGGAAATCTTGTTCCAATGGTTCAATTGTCGGGAATATTCAGCCGACTTGGAACCTGCAGATTAGGGTTCTGCGCGCTTATATTATACAGCAGCAACTTCTTTGCGACGATCGGGCACTCAAAACTACTCCGATTGACATGAAATTTGGAGGGAATGTTCATCCCTCCTAATCCTTGGATCTGAACGGTGAAAATCTTGTTCCACCGGTTGAAACTCCAGAAATAATCCGTCGATCTTACTGCGTTTTTTGTGGCTGCTGCGTTTTGGTGATACAGCAGATACTTTCCGGCTTCGATCGGGCATCTAAACCGGCTCCGATCGTCACGAAATTTGGAGGTCTTTTTCGTCCCTCCTTATCCTTGAATCTGAACGGTGGAAATCTTGTTTCAACGGTTCATTTCCGGCAATCAACCACCGATCAGACTGCGTTTTTGGCATTAAATTGATCACGAACCACCACTCCTTGATCCATCACCGATAGAAGGCCCTCCTTCTAGCGCCAATGACGATGATGGATTTTGTCATGTATAATTTGGGGTCAATTTAATCTAGGGATGAACGAATCAAGGATGATTTTGGGGGTGATTTTAGACCGAGCCTGAGAGTCTCTCTCAGGTTGCCTACGTATCCTGTTGTGTTCCAGGAATCAAGTCACACGTAGTTCCTGGAAGTGTATATTTATAGGGAGTTCATTACCCTAACCCTAAACCCTGTCGGTTTGGGTAAAATACAGTATTAGCCCTTTGGGCTTTTACCAGCTCATATGGGCTTTACCCACTTATGCAAGTAACCACATGGATAATGGGCCTGCGTGTTTAGAGTGGACTTTGTCCGCACCAAGAACTTTCCGACTTCCGGTATCGAGATGGGCCCTATCGTCTCGGTTCTCTGATCACGTCGGTTGCCGATGCCTCAAATCGTAATTCGACCCCTGGGCTATCACTTATTCTTGTTTCAGGAGGACTATCTCGTGACGCCACGTGGAGGTGCGATATTCGGTATCGTCATAATCCTACTACAACTGTAATATCTGGTCTGCTTGTAGTTAGATAGAGTAAAGATCCAATAATCCATCTGTATAGCTTTTGATCAACATCCTTTCCATTCTCATCCTTCCCAAGTATAGTTCTTGCACACATGGGTGTTTCTGATGTTCCACTGGTGTCCATACCATACTTGTTTATCTTGTTCTTTGTAAATTTTGCTTGATTGATGAAAATGCCATCTTTCATCTGTTTCACTTGTAATCCAAGAAAATAGTTGAGTACATCATGCTCATTTGAAATTTGATTTTCATCAAATTTGCAAATTTATCACATAGCTTCTCATCTTCTGATCCAAATATGATATCATCCACACATATATGAACTAGCAATATGCTTGATCCATCTTCTAGCTTAAATAGAGTCTTGTCTATTGTGCCTTTGATAAATCCATTTTGACACTATTGAGGTTCCCCTAGCCACGGTGCGATCATGCGGTAGTGATTGGGTGTGATACTGAAGCACGCGGAGTATACATGTTTGGTCGTCTGGGAATCGTGTACCATATCAGTAGGGGTGAATATCTGAAAGGGCATTCTTATAAGGAATGTCTTACTCTCGTGAATCTGTGCAAAGTGGAAGTAAATGAGTTACTTCGAGAGAGCATGATATCCCGATTATAAGATACGGTCGTTGATGTTTTGACATTCGACTAACGACCGTATGGATATTATTACAGCGATAGGATTGTAAGTTACACGGTAACTGTTTCACATGAAAGGTAGTAGTCATTGCATTTGACTCTTCCGATGATTGGGGGTCACGGTGTGTTGCTAGACGCTATCTCGTGATCGTTAGGCATTAAGGGCATTTTCCAAATTTTCACTTTGTGTCTACGGCCAACATATTCGGAAGCCTATCGGGTCACACACATAAGAACATCTAGCCGGATTAAAATGTGGTTATAGTTGATGGCCAAATAAGGAAGGAATTTATCTCATACTATAAAGGTTATAGTGGTAAATTAATATGGTGATATTTATTTATTATGAATAAATATAATACAAGATATTAATTATGATGATTAATTAAGTATGTATATTTATATATATAAATTTCGAAATATATATATATATATATATATATATATATATGTGTGTGTGTGATAGACATGTATTTTGCAAATTAATTAATCATAGTATTATATTAATTAAAGAATATTCCGGATGCCAATTATTTGGCAATAGGGGCGCCGTTTTACAAGTGTATATGATACATTTGAATTGTAAAATTTAATTAATAAGATTACCATATATTAATATTAGATATTAATGACTATAGATTTGCACACATGTGTAAATTGATTTATGGTAATAAGATAAAGATATATTCAATATAGGATATTGTCAATATATATCTTAGGGAAAATATTTAATATAAGATATTGAATATTAATGAGATAAATCAATCAAATATATTTTCCTTATTTTACAATTAAAATTTTTTCTTCCTCTCCACTCTACTAGATGGCGCCATATGCACTATAAATATAGTGTGGGTGTCAAGCTCTTTAGTACACCATAATTCCATGAGCTAATAGTTCTTGATAAAAATAGATAGCTTCTTAGAGAGAGTTTTGAGAGAGAGAAAAAGCCGGTCTAACAACCGGATTTTTTTAGTGGCAATCCAATGGTGGATTCAGGCGGGTTGTTCGTGTGGACTAGCGGTAAAGGCCGAACGCTTGGGCGGCTCCGTGCATCGCTACTCTCCTTAGACGGTCAAAGCGTCGATTTTTAAATCAACCAAGGTAACCACCGTCTACTATAACTTATTTGTTTATTGCTTAAATGAAGTCGATCTTGGGTAAAAGGAAATCAAATATTTGAATTCCGCTGCGTTCCCATGTAGATTTCCTAACAATGGTATCAGAGCGAGCTTCGAGCTTAAGCAATAAGCATGTTATTATGCGTAGTTAATTTTATCGTTTAAATAATGTAATTAAAAGATGAAAGATTTTTTATTCGCAAAACGATACTTGAAAAGAAAAAAAAATAGGAATCGGGTGGTGCTCGGCCGACTGGCGGCGGCGGCAGCGGCAACAGGGCAGCCTGCTGCCGACGTCGGTTGACCGGTCAATGCTGATCCCCGAATTTTGTTTTGTGTATTTTGTGTTTCAATATGGTTCATAGTTTTGATTGATAATTCCTCATTTGTTTAGTTGTGTCATGTGGCTAACCAATGGTTCAAATAGTTTGGGCCATTGGGATGCCACATGACATTAATATAATAATGGTCTTTCCAAATATTTGATTTGAGAAAAAGCCTAGGCCTAGGCCACTTTCAAAATTTTGATTTTGGAAAGTGGCCATTAATATTCACCAAAATATTGGCATTTTCAAATTTTGTTTGGAATAGGCCTATGCCCGTTTTCAAAATATTTGATTTTGGAAAAGGTCTAAGCCTAGGCCCTTTTCAAAATTTTGATTTTGGAAAGGGCCAAGGGAGATGCCTTTTTGGTTTAGAAAACCAAAGGCATCCCTTTTCATTAGGAATCAAAAGGAAAGAAACAAAAGAGACTTAATTTTAATTTTGATTTATTTTTAGAATAGTTCTAATTAAATATAATTATAATTATAATCGATTAAAATTAATCGTTAATTTTACTTCGATTATAATCATTTAATTAATTAAATGTCAATTATTTAATTGATTGGATAAAATTATTTAATAGATTAAATGTTAATTGATTAATTAAGACGCAAGTAGTTAAATTTTAATTTTATCTTTTTCATAAGATGTTATTGTATGGATTAGATATAGTAGATATAATATGATTATATGGACCCCGATTGATCATGGACTCGACCGATAGGATAGATGTGATTGATTTAATTTTTCTGTTGGTTTAAAAATTGTCCTAGGCCGTTATGAAGAACGTGACCTAGTTTATTTTCTGCATTTATCCCATTCCCGTTAGCTCCCCTGTGTGCGGCGGGTATATTTATTGTATTTGATCGGATTAAATGTAACAAGAATGGATGAGAAGATGGAGACCAAGGAAAGAAGAATAAAGATCTCATTCGAGATGGCACATTAAAGATCCTATTGGCGGTTGCAGCCACCCTTAGATTGTGACCCGCGGTTTCGTCAGTTTGAATTCGAAACCGCACCTAGAAAAAGTCTATGATCATACCGGTTACTTTACGCATTTATTTATTTTGTGCTTGTATTTATTTTATGTGATACGATAGATGCATAACTAGGCAGGATCTAGATGAATGTGTAGGATGCATGTATATAGAGATAGATATACATGATGAGACCATAATTAAATTAATTAAGAGAATTAATTCAAAATTAATTAAGTGAATTAATTTACATAAATACTTCCACTTCAAAAGAATCAAATTGAAATTGCCTCCCCATATTATAATGACGGTGAAGAGCCCTTGTTCGGATCCAACTCATCAGCCAAAGCAAGGGGTTGACATACCTCGGGTGTATCGTCATTATCGAGATATGATCATATGAGATCTCATGAATTTTAGAGGCAAGGGGTCGTTTGGATTTTAGAGGCAAGGGTTTGACTATTTCATAAGATGAAAATTTGTCAAAGAGTTGATTAGTCAAACAACAAGAGTCGTATATGATACGATTGACAAAGGGTTGTTGTCTACCTATTAGACTATTTTCGTCCCACCAGCCAAAGCGGGGGTCGCGGAAGTTTAGTGGGATCTTGTCCCCTAAAGAAATTAATAATTCTTGAAAGTCAATTGGGAGTAGTTGACTAGTCAAAATCATAAACCAAAAGACCATTTTTGATTTTGCATGTATAAACAACGACACTCTTTTATTTTCATTTTAGGTTGTAGTTTTTTAGCAAATTTTTATATTTATGTTTTATTCTCGATTAGTAAATCCAAATGATGACTGTTTGAGAAACGTTCTCAAAATGGTTAATTAAATTTTAATCTTTTTAAATAAGCAATGACACGAGCAACCCCATTGTAGTAGATAGAGACTAGGAGACTACATATTTGATGCAGTTCTCCTAGACTTTAATTATTAATAGAGTAAGCTCATGATATTGGATACGATCCAATATGATCATTATGTCATACGAAGACAATTAATTCAAATGTTGAATGTGAATGACCAAAACGGATTTATGAAGAGTTTTTTTCAAAATTGTAAGATTTAAGTATTGACTTAATTCTTTAATCATTGCTTAAAGGTTAATTAAATAGTTAATGTTTTGAATACGATTCAAAAGGTTAAATAAATATTTAATAAACTTTAGATTTTCTTTATGAAAGGAAATTAAATATATAGCTCTTGTGATCTTTCTTAAGTCTTATGAAGACTACACTAAGAATTATTTACAAGTGCCTAAGGGATTAAAAAGGAAAGTTAGGGCATGTGCTTAAATAGAGAACTTATTGTAGTTTCTACTCTAGGCAAGTATGTTGAGACAAATCTATCTAAACTCAAGTCAACTCACGGATATATGATATCTTACGAGTGTGATGAAATTAGAAAGATTAAATACGGATACACTAAGATACGGAAAGTAAAGCAAACGTTGCAACTTTTTTGATTTATTGTTCTGAGCCTAGTAAACTGATAATAGAACTAAATAAATGTTATTATGTTCTCGTTCTTATGAACAACACAAGTTCGGTTATTTGTTAGGATTTGGCAGACATATTCAATTGTAAGGAATAAATGTTATTCCAATAAAGTTGCACTACTACAAAATAGGATATAGGTCACACTTAAGATAAGATAACAATCACAGTTTCAATAAAACCGAGACAACGAAAAAATATATATCACACTTACAACTTTCTATCACACTTATTGAAAAACTGAGATAAGTTATATTAATCAATCTCATTTTTAAAGTGTGACTTAATTGATATGATTTTTCTGTCACAGTTATTGGAAAACCGAGATAAATTATTTCAATCAATCACATTTTTAAATTGTGATTGAATTGATATGATATTTCTGTCATAGTTTCTAAAAAGCGGGATAAATTATATCAATCAATCTCACAAACAGTGACAGAATTGATATGATATTTTTGTCACAGTTATTCAAAAAACGAGATAAATTATACCGATCAATCACACTTTTAATCTGTGACTAAATTGGTCTGATATTTTTGTCACGGTTATTGAAAAAGTGAGATAAATTATATCAATTAATCTCATTTTTAAACTGTGACTGAATTCATGATATTTTTGTCACAACTAGAGAAAAAGTGAGACAAATTATATCCACTAATAAGAAAAGAGACATAGATCACACTTATCTAAAGATAAGGATCACACTTTTAAAAAACCGAGACAAGTAAAATGTATATTTATCACACTTAATTTTTTTTATCACAGTTATTAGGTGTTGGAACAAAATGATCACACTTTTTAAGGTGGATTGAAATAATAATAGATCTCGGCTTTTAAGTGTGATAACAACTACTAAAAAAGATCACAGTTTTTAAATGTGTTGAAATTATAATCGATCTCGGTTTTTAGGTGTGATAACAACTATAATAGATCACGGTTTTTAAGTGTGATAACAACTAAAATAAATCACAGTTTTTAAATGTGTTGAATTATAATAGATCTCGGTTTTTAAGTGTGATAACAACTAAAATAGATCACAGTTTTTATTATCACGGTTTTTAAGAAAACTGAGACAAGAACATCAATCAATCATGGTTTTTAACCGTGATTAAAATAATATGATATTTTATAATGATATTTTAGATTAGTGTGGTCGAAAATGATAATAAAGTAAGCATCTGCCCAGTGGTACTTAGTGTGGTTCCTTAATCCAGAGTATCCGGGTTCGAGTCCCAGTGGAAAAAAAAAATATGTGTGCGTTTATTTTGTTTTCGAAAAAAAAGAATGATCACACTTTTTTAGGTGTGATTGAAATTATAATATATCTCGGTTTTTAAGTGTGATAACAACTACTAAAATAGATCACAGTTTTTAAATGTGTTGAAATTATAATAGATCACATTTTTTAAATGTGTTGAAATTATAATAGATCACATTTTTTAGGTGTGATTGAAATTATAATATATCTCGGTTTTTAAGTGTGATAACAACTACTAAAATAGATCACAGTTTTAAAATGTGTTAAAATTATAATAGATTTCGGTTTTTAAGAGTGATAACAACTATAATAGATCACGGTTTTTAAGTGTGATAACAACTAAAATAGATCACAGTTTTTAAATGTGTTGAAATTATAGTAGATCTCGGTTTTTAAGTGTGATAACAACTAAAATATATCATAATATTTATTATCACAGTTTCTAGAAAAAATGAGACAAAAACATCAATCAAAAACAGTTTTTTACTGTGATTAAAATAATATAGTATTTTATAATGAGATCTTAGTTAAGTGTGGTCGAAAATTAGATGAAAGAAAGCATCGGCCTAATGGTAAATAGTGTGTCTCGTTAATCTAGAGTATCCAGGTTCGAGTCCCGACAAAGACAAAAATATATGTGTGCTTATATATTGTTTTTGAAAAAAACACTTTTATTGGTGTGATTTAAATTATAATAGATCACGGTTTTTAAGTGTGATAATAACTAAAATAGATCACAGTTTTTAAATGTGTTTTAATTGTAATAGATCTCGGTTTTTAAGTGTGATAACAATAGATCACGGTTTTTAAGTATGATAAGAACTATAATAGATCACAGTTTTTAAATGTGATGAAGTTATAATATATTACGGTTTTTAAGTGTGATACCAACTATAATAGATCACGGTTTCTAAGTGTGATAACTATTATAATAGGTCACAGTTTGTAACTGTGATTGGATTAAAGTACTTTATGTCACACCTCAATATGCCATACTATGAAAGCCGTGACTAATGTGAATATATCACACTTAAAAACCGTGATCTTTATGCTTTTTTATAGTAGTGTTGAAAGGTCACTGAATCTAACATACTAGATTAATGTCACTATATAGTTGATATAGGTGAAAAATCTCAACTAAATATTTGTATGGCTATTATCTTTAATTTGTGGTTATTCTAGGCACAATATCTAGGGAAGGGAAGTGTGTAATCAAACGTCATTCTGATGATGTTGAACCATATGATTATGAATCATGTGGGTTATACGTATCTTAACCGAAGAGGACTAAAATACCCTTTTAAGAAAAGGTAATGAAACCTAAAAGATTGACTAGATCCTAAACATACCGATGTTTGTTGGCTCATGACAATTAATATCACAAATAATTGTTTATTAATCCCTATGAGTATTTTTAGAAATAGTTGAATGTTCTTAAGTGAAGTACAACGATTCCGAAAGCCCGAAAAGTTTGAGCTAGTACGGATATGAGATTGATGAGCTACTTAGGAGTTAATCTTCAATTGGATTGAAGTAATTAATCCCTGAAGGGTATTTCAGAAGCTATCTGAAAGGGAATAAGATTCCCCCTTGAAGGATACCATCTTTGGGATACACAATTAGATTGTGTTCTTAAAATGGAAACAACACTTTATATGATAAAGTTGTGACGTAAGCCATACGAAGTATCCCTTACCTGATATAGTAAGTGGATTCATTGCTTGAAGCAAGGACCAGGGTCTCGTCGGAGATTCATGTGTGTGTTGAGGCGGTTCCTTTGACTTGATCATTTGGAGCATGGTATGAAGATAGTCTGAGTCCCCACGGATAGCGATCCGTTCACCGGTAGAGCTGGTTGCGAGTATTGCATGAGATTCTTGTGTTTCAACTTGGTCTTGTGTGTACGAGTAATTGGTTTTAGGCCAAGTGGGAGATTGTTCTAAACCCAATCGGGTTGGACCGGGTCGGATCATTTCTACTATTTCTATATGTTTATACATATATTAAATGGCTTTTCTATTGTCATATATATGTTCTTTTAAAGAAACAATTATGAATTGTTATATGATATCGTCCTTAGTATTAAACTATGGTAGAGAAACCATGATAGGTGATTATGGTTGATGAGATCTCTAGTCACTTTAATAAGCTTGATACTTAAATGTCTCTAGGCTGATGTACTATTAAACATGGCATTGATAGTATGAACAGGCTAGCACGTATTAGATATCTTCTGTCTTTAAGGGAAGGGATAGATCTCGTCTCTCGAAGTGTATAGACACTTGGACTGTACATGGACATGTATTTGAGAATGCGTATGTTAGACTGACCCACTTACATGGTTAAGTGTCACACTATATGACGGTTGTGTAATTATCCATAGGACCGGAGTCTACATGGCATCACGGTGTGGATTGGCATGCTTTGACACTATTGAGGATTCCCCTAGCCACGGGGCGATCATGCGGTAGTGATTGGGTGTGATACTGAAGCATGCGAAGTATACATGTTTGGTCGTCTGGGAATCGCGTACCCTATTAGTAGGGGTGAATATCCGAAAGGGCCTTCTTATAAGGAATGTATTACTATCGTGAATCTTTGCAAAGTGGAAGTAAATGAGTTACTTCGAGAGAGCATGATATCCAGATTATAAGATACGGTCGTTGATGTTTTGACACTCGACTAACGAGTGTATGGATATTATTACAGCGATAGGATTGTAAGTTACATGGTAACTGTTTCACATGAAAGGTAGTAGTCATTGCATTTGACTCTTGCGATCATTGGCGGTTACGGTGTGTTGCTAGACTCTATCCCGTGATCGTTAGGCATGAAGGGCATTTTTGTAATTTGCACTTTGTGTCTACGGCCAACATATTCGGAAGCCTATCGGGTCACACACATAAGAACATCTAACCGGATTAAAATGTGGTTATAGTTGATGACCAAATAAGGAAGGAATTTATCTCATACTATAAGAGTTATAGTGGTAATTAATATGGTGGTATTTATTTATTATGAATAAATATAATACAAGATATTAATTATGATGATTAATTAAATATGTATACTGATACATATAAATTTCGAATATATATATATATATATATATATATATACATACATACATGTATTTTACAAATTAATTAATTATCATAGTATTATATTGATTAACGAATATTCCGGATGCCAATTATTTGGCAAAAGGGGCGCAGTTTTACAAGTGTATAGGATACATTTGAATTGTGTAATTTAATTAATAAGATTACCATATATTAATATTAGATATTAATGACTATAGATTTGCACACATATGTAAATTGATTTATGGTAATAAGATTAAGATATATTCAATATAAGATATTGTCAATATATATCTTAGGGAAAATATTTAATATAAGATATTGAATATTAATGAGATAAATCAATCAAATATATTTTCCTTATTTTACTAGTAAAAGGTTTTCTTCATCTCCACTCTACTAGATGGCGCCATATGCACTATAAATATAGTGTGGGTGTCAAGCTCTTTAGTACAACATAATTCCAAGAGCTAATAGTTCTTGAGAAAAATAGAGAGCTTCTTAGAGAGAGTTTTGAGAGAGAGAAAAGGCCGGTCTAGCAACCGGATTTTTCTAGTAGCAATCCAATGGTGGATTCCGGTGGGTTGTTCGTGTGGACTAGTGGTAGAGGCCGAACGCTTGGGCAACTCCGTGCATCGGTACTCTCCTTAGACGGTCAAAGCGTCGATCTTTTAGATCAACCAAGGTAACCAACGTCTACTAGCTTATTTGTTTATTGCTTAAATGAAGTCGATCTTGGGTAAAAGGAATCAAATTTTTGAATTCCGCTGCGTTCCCGCCTAGTTTTCCTAACAATGGTATCAGAGCGAGCTTCAAGCTTAAGCAATAAGCATGTTATTATGCGTAGTTAATTTTATCGTTTAAATCACGTAATTAAAAGATGAAGGATTTTTTATTCGCAAAACGATACATGAAAAGAAAAAAATTAGGGATCGGGTGGTGCTTGGCCGACTGGCGGCGGCACCACCACTAGCGGCGGCGTTCCCACGTAGATTTCCTAACAGAATGTTTCCTCATAGTCAATCCCATGAGTTTGTGTGTAGCCTTTGGCTACTAGCCTTGCCTTGTACTTTTCTATGGTACCTGTACTTGACTTTATAAACCTATTTGCAGCCAATGGGTTGTTTTCCAGCAGGAAGATCTGCAAGATCCCATGTCTATGTTTGTTCTAGAGCTGTGATCTCCTTATTCATGGCTTCTCTCCACTATGGGAATTGGATTGCTTGGTTGTAAGTGGCAGGTTCAGGTATTAAGTCTGGTCTAGAATATGTGAATCAAAGGGCAAAGGATGGGTTAGTTTGTGATGGACTTGAGCACAGAGGTGGTCATGCAAGTAGGGGGGACCTGTTTGGCCTTAAGGGATCTCCTGACTACAGGGACATCAGGCATAGGTATGGAACCTTGAACAGATGAATGTGAATTGTCTGTGGATTGTATTGTGTCTGAAGAGGATAGGGATGGAGTGGTTGATGGAGTAGGTGTTTCAGGGGATGGAGTGGTTATGTTATCCTTTGACTATGTAGCAAGAAATTCATTAGGACAAGGTGTTGAACAAGAAAAAGGGATAGGCAAAGAAACCATTTCTGAAATTTGGGTAGGCTCTGTTCTAAAGGATACACGGAAAGGGAAGTAAGACTCATGAAAGATCACATCTCTAGAAACAAACACCTCTCTAGTATTGAAGTCCAATAAGATATAACGCTTGGTGGTCTTGGAGTTTCCAATGTACACACTAACCTACTTCTAGGGCCAAATTTCGATCTATGTGCATGTAGGGTGCAGGCATACACAAGACAACCAAAAACCTTGAACTGGGAATAATCACTCTCCGAGTGGTATAATCTTTAGAAAGGTGTTTCATCCTTCAAAATAGGTGAGGGAATAATTTTTATCAGGTTTGTGGAATGTGAGAGGCAATATCCCCAAAAAGAGATAGGGAGATTACCTTGGAACTTTAGGGCTCTAGCTACATTAAGGAGATGTTGAAGTTTCCTCTCAACCACCCCATTTTGTTGTGGTGTCCCTACACAACTAGTTTGATGTACTATTCTTTTTTTGGCATATAAATCTTTTAAGTCAAATTCTTTCCCGTTATCAGACCTGATTATCTGAATTTTGTGTTGAAATTCACAGAAACATAAGCATAATAGCTTGGAATTAAACTTTGTACTTCTGCTTTTGATTTTAAAAGAAAGGTACATGTAAATCTAGAGAAGTCATCAATTACAGTCAAGAATATCTATGGCCATAAATGGTTGATGTCTTATATGGACCCCAGATGTCCATATGGACTAATTCAAATAGACAAGTAGAAATAGACTCTCTCAAAGGAAAGGACATTCTTTTTTGCTTGGCCAAAGGGAAGACATGAAAAACTCCTTTATTACAATGTGTATTATTGACCCCTTCAATGGGTAATTTTCTAAGACACTTTTAGACAAGTGCCCTAATCTAAAATGCCACAGCATATCAGTGGAGATAACCTCTGTTGCAACATCACAAGATTTATTTCCATATTTCTATGGAGAGTAACCAGTGGTGAGGTGGTAGAGCCCTTTTATCAGTCTAGCTGCACCAATCCTCTGTCCCTTCCTCATGTCTTGAGTGACACAAGAATCCTTTTCAAACTTCACAAAGAACTATTGCTCCTAGTAAGGCACCCTACTGAGATCAGGTTATAGGTGAATGTTGGTATACATAGCACATTATCCAGAATTAGATCTTTCTTTAGTTTCACTGAACCTATATGACTAACTACAGCCTCATTACCATTTGGTAAACCTACTCTGATGCCTCTAGCAGGTTTATACTCACACATAAGTCCCAAAGAACACATTATATTGTCACTTGCACCAGAATCTACTATCCAACAATTCGAGGAAATAGTAGATATACCTGCACTCTCATCAAGAGGATTGAAAGTAGCTGTCAAAGAGGTCGTCTGGTTGACCATAGGCGAGTTTGATAAAGCTCCAGTTATCTAGTTGGTCTGGATTAGCTTGAGTATCTCCTGATACTGCTCCTTGGTAAAACATGCAGGTGCAACTACTTTTGCCACTGGTTCCTTTTCATTCACTTGAGCCCCTGACTCTATGCCACTTGTAACTTCTACCAAATCACCCTCATTTTTGACTTAAAACCCGGAGAAAACCATGTTTCCTATAGCATGTCTCAGATGTATGTTCATGAAATCCACAATGTGTGGCATTGTGCCTTCTTCCATGTGACTGTGTACTACCAGGAGTCCTTCCTCCTTTATTGTTGTTGTAACCTCCAAAAGGTTTTTCATTCTGATTCCCAAATGATCACTCCTGCATCCTATTTGCAAATGCCATAGGTGCACCATTATTGACCTTTGCATACACAATTTGACTCTCCAACTTGATTGCCATACCAAAAACAGCTTTGATTTGAGGCATGGGTGTCATAATCATGACCTGATTGCTAACTTGAGAGTATTCTTCATTCAACCCCCTCAGGAATCGTATGACCAGCTCAGTCTCAAAATAATCAGTGAAGACCTTGACGATGGCCTTAAATTTACAACCTTGTAGACAATAACACTTAGGAGCAGGCCTCAATATGCATATCTCATACCATATCACTTTCACTTTGGTAAAAATACTATGTTACCGACGAGTCTCATTGCTTCATGTTGGTAACTTCTTTGAGCAGATCTGATAGACGATAGGAATCGACATTAGAGAATCGATCCTTCAGATCCTCCCAAACCTCTTGAGTGGTGTTAATCCAGAGAATGCTCCGAGCAATTGTTTTGTGTATAGAATTGAGGATTCACGAAGTGACCATGGAGTCGCACTGATTCCAAGCATCGAAGTTTCCGTCTCCTTCGTCCGGCCTCGGTATAGTTCCATCAATGAATCCTAAATTGATTTTGGTGATTAGTGCCATGCGCATCAATCTGCTCCATGCATGATAGTCATTTCCATCCAGAACGGGATGAACAAGGGTTTGCACAGTATTTTTGTTAGGATGAATGTAAAAGGGGCTCGAAATCAGAATAGTTTCCAAATTCGCCATTGAAACACCTTTGCGAACAACATAAATGAGCAAATTAATGCTTTGATATCATGAAGGAATGCAGAAAATGTAAAAGAGAGATGGATGAACTAGGGTTTTTTGAGGGAAAATCGGGGAAGGAAACCAACAGAGTTTCCCTTCTTTTTTATTAAAAAGTCACCTTTTTGTACAATGAATAAGGACTTATATACTGTCCAAAGTCAATGTAAAAAAACAAAATAATAAAATAAAAAAAAGCAGTCAACATGAAACATTAAATGTCTATTTTATCAAAAAAACAATTAAACAAATACTCCTTTCATTTAAAACAAACCATTAGCCTATTAGTATCATGGTCAATTTTATACTGTTGATTATATAATCAGTTTTTAACTTAAAAAGGATAATTTAAAAACTTACATTAACAAAAAAATGATTTAACACGTTCTATGACTCATCCATCTCAGGGAGAGACGATAGAGCATTAAAGATTTCATCATTTGAACACTCATTTCAACAGTCCTCTACATAGTCAAAAGCCCTACCCGGTTCATTGAATTCTTTATCGCAGATTGCAATGTGTTAGTTTTAATACGGAAATAACTCAGGTACAAAGAAGAGAATGGAATGTAGAGACGGGCTTAAGGAGAAAACAGAGGAAAATTTTATTGATAATATCCATTTAGCTCAGCTATATGCAAAAAAATAATTTTATATACAACATTTACAGTTAAATGCTCAGCTAACTAACTAACCACCCTCCCAGCTAACTAGTAGCTAACTGATTAACTACCCTTGTGTCATGACATCCCCTTCCCCTTCAGTAACCCCTTGACCTAATGATGGTGGGAATTTAGGAAACTTGGCCATGATGTACTTAGCATCTTCCCAGGTTGGCCTCATGGTGGTGGGAATTCAAGAAACATGGCCTTGATGTACTTAGCATCTTCCCAGGTTGCTGCTACATCATCCTAGTTGATCCATTTAATTAAACATTTAACCACACCTGCGGTTTGTCTCTTTATAGTTTTAATATAAATGACATTTTTAGGATATAGGGTCATATGGCCACAATCTTTTGGAATAAAAGGATGAGAGGAGGTAGGAATGTGAGCCCCTTATATCTTTTGAGCACGGACATATAGAACAAATGGTATAATTTTGTGCTCTTGGGTAACATCAACTTGTATGCCACAAGGTTGATCTTGTCTATCACCAAGTAGGGACCATAATAACTTGCAGCAAGCTTCAAATTCCTCCTTAATGCCAATGTAATCTTCCTATATTGTGGAAGTTTTAGGGAAGACCAAGCCCTCAACTTTAAAAGCTCTACATGTTTTTCATTTTGTCAACAAAATATTTCACCTTAGCCGGAGCATGCTCCATATGCTCTTTTTGTTCTCTGGTGAGCACATGTTTTTGTTATAAGAACTCATTCACTGTGGATGCAACACCACTATTGAAACTTCCTAATCGTATAGTAGTAGGTTTATGGCCATAGAGTGCCTCATAAGGAGAATTGTGTAGGGCAGAATGGTAGTTTGTGTTGTACCAGAACTCTACCAATGTCAACCACCTAACCCATTACTCAGGCCTTTGGAAATACGTGCACCTCAAATACATCTCAAGGAACTTGTTAACCCTCTCAGTCTGTCCATTAGTTTGCGGATGATATGTTGAACTAAGGACCATCTTGACTCCTGCCAATTGGAACTAGTTCTGCCAGAACTCACTAGTGAATACACTATCTCTATCACTCACTATTGTAGAGGGAAGTCCATGTAGCCTTTATATCTATTGTAAGAAGTCCTCTACCATAGATTCAGCTAAGTACCCTTTTCCCATAGAAACAAAGTTCCCTCATTTTGTGAATCTATAAACTATAACCATAATGACCACATTGCCCTCTGAATTAGAAAGACCTTTATTGATATCCATGCGGATGTGTTGACATTCCTGGTCTGGAAAGGGATGGGGCTGTAGTAGCCCTTGTGGATGTTCATAGAGGCTCTTACACTACTGGCATATAGTGAAATTCTAGATAAGTACCTTGACATCATTCCTTATGTTTGTGTTGGACTTATTTCTTAGTTTTGATGATGAGTGCCAGACTAGCTGTTATAGTGCAAAGGCAAAAAGATGTCAAGATCAAATGTATAGGTTTATTAGAGTTTGATTCATAAATAGGTTTGATCAAACAAGCATCAGAATGGTCGGTGACTTCGTCGCCAGACTAGTCTAGGTCGATGAGGTAGATAGGTCATGAGACTAGTCAGAACTCTGCCAAGACCGAAGACGAAGGTCGAGGGCTCAAACTCGATTCTGAAGGCTAAGGGATCAAACTTAGTAATTAAAGTCAAGGATATGGATTCAGAATTTAGGCAAGTCTGTGATGACCTAAACTGATTACATATACCTTGTATAGAAGGTCTAAGTTCCATAAGTTGGATGATGTTTGGAACTTGGTTATAATTAAAAAGGTGTAATCTAACTTCACAAATAAAAGTTAGATAAAAGAAATCAGCTGCATTATATTTTATACACATGACAAAATTGTCGCTCAATGATCGATAGGTACTTCAAACAGATTGATGAACTCTTTGAAAACATACCTCGATTAATTCAAGATTATTGAAAGATTACATGGATAAGGACAGCCAACTACCTCTGACTTATCAAGAAAATCAAAGGCTGAGATTAAAAGAACGTTGGGATGATTCATATTTTTATCCATTGGATACAAGTCAAAAGGGTGGACAAACCGCTTTGCATCAAAAGGAATTCAGCGATGTCGTCACCCTATGAATAGTGACAGAATGCAGATCAGATGGGACAAAATCAAGGAACGGTTACATTTGAATTTCAAATACAAGTCACATGCATTCCTACCTATAAATAGAGGACTTTCAACTCAGAAACAAGTAGATGAAAACTAACAAACTTTGAAGAGATATTACTGAGCTGAAAGACATCCTGCTGAACTTACTGAGCATAAGGCTACTGATCCAGAGAAATTCTTCAAGTGCATTCTGTATTCAAGATATATCAAGCATACACACTTGAAGACTGCAAGCTGCTGATTACTTCATCCTAATCAAGCTGTTGCAACTGAATCATTTATTTGATTCAATTTTTATTTTATAAAGAACCTCACAAGACAGTTGAAGCATCTGTTGTGTGAAAGATCGTTGTTTGTGGTGGAGTGGTGAAGAGGCAATCCTACCTTTCAAGAACAGTGGAAGACTCGGGAGCAGCGAATCCTACTGTGTTCAGTTTCAGTTTGTGAAGCCATAGTTATTGGTGAAGGACAAGCAACTTAGGAATCTTTGTAACAGCTACATCAAAGATCTCTAGTGAATTTCCTCCAACATCACAGGAGAAGAGTGGACTGACGGGATTACACCACCTGGAACCACTATAAAACTGCCTCTTACTTTCAGCATTTACATTTTGCACTTACTTTATTCAACACATCAACATACTGAATCTAGCAACTGAAATCACACACCTGCACTACTGAGTATCTAATACTTAGTATCATATTTAACAACAAGTAACAAGGCTTAATTTTGATATAATTCATTTGCACAAATTCAAAGAATCGAACTATCGATGAGACTCCATTTGCTTATCAAGAGTTATCGAGGTCTCAGCAGACTATCAAGTATCGCAGGCGTCGAAGTTGCAGAATTTGTTAACTCCAAAAGTTTTAAGTGTTAAGTTTATTCACCCCCCTCTAAACTTAACCAAAGCCTTTTCAAGGGACCAACAATTGGTATCGGAGCAGTGCTTCTGTTCTGAAGAAATCCTACTTGTTGCGCTTGTGAAAATTCTTTGAAGCTTTCTTTCAAGTTACTGATTATCTAAGACTTGCATCATGGACAACACCCAGTATGCTAGAACTATGCTGATGTGTTCTCTAGATAAATTTGATGAGTATAAACGTCGAATGCAGGCTTACCTTGCTGCAACTCATGATGAGATGATGGAGGTACTAACTGATGGACCACTGGAGATTACCAAGGCAATAACAGTGGGTGATACAACTGAGTACATTCCTAAACCAAAAAGAGAATGGAATGTAGAAGATAGAAAAAGAGCAAACCTCAACAACATTGCTATTGATATCATTTATAGAACTTTGGATAGCAATATGTACATGAAGGTTAAAGATTGCAAAACTGCAAAGGAACTTTGGGACAAGATACATTTGATCTGTGAAGGCACTGATGCAATAAAGAAGAATAAAATCAATGTGGCCAGAAAGAGGTTCCAAAAGTTTAAGATGCTGCCAAATGAAACCATTGAGCAAATGGAATCAAGATTCAATGCAATCTGGATGAACTTACCTCTTTGAGTGTAAGTTATTCAAAAGAAGAAATAAACACCAAAATCTTGGAGGCTCTACACAAAAGATGTTTGGAAAATGAAGGTGACTGCAATAGAAGAAATGAGAAAGTTGCATGAAGAAGACACCTTCAAATTATTTTCAGATCTCAAGGCTTATGAATTTAGCAAAAAGCTTGTGCACAGGCGAAAAAGAAGAGCCAAAGACCATGCAGATTGGTTGCTTCACATCAAGAAGAAACATCAGGAGGACAAGATGATCTCATTGGATGATGGATGCAAGAGAGCGATTGCTCTCTTGAGCAAGAAAATCGGGATGATGAAGACTGGAAAGGCCCCGCAAGAAATTTCACAAAGAGGCCCACTGAAAGAAGGAAAGAAGAATCAAAGAAAGATAATGACTATCTCAGTGCTTTCATTGCAAGAAACCAGGACACTTCAAACTGGATCGTCCCGAGTTAAAACAAAGGAAGGAACTGATTATCTTTGTTTCAACCTGCAAGAAGCCTAGACATTTTAGACTGATTTGTCCGGACTCATCAAGACCAAGAGTCAACAAAGAAGACATGGCAAGAAGGCTATGGTTCTTTGAAGATGAATCGGTGTATGAAGTGGAATCGAAAAGGAAATGAATCAGATGACACAAGACTAGTTCTTTGATATGGAAGATTATGCTTTGATGGCCAATATGGATGAAGCGAGGAGGTATACAACATTTGTATCTATAAACACTCCTGCTGGAAGTGATTGTGAATCAACACGTGGTTCAAATCCTAGAAATTCGACAATAATGAGACTTTGGATGCCATCCTTAATCAATCGAGGATAATACAACTGCAGTTTATGAGATTGTGAAGAATTTGAAAAAGAAACTCTTGAGTTAGAAGTTGGAAGATTGAAAGTTGAACTAAGGGTTCTCAAAGGTAAAGAAAAGATGTTGGGCGAGAATCGGTATAAGTCTGCTTTGAACATCCAAAGCTGACCTCTGAATCTATTTGAACCATCTTGTTCGACTACTGCATACAAATCAGGAAAGCCTTATGGGGATAGAACAGGGCTTGGATTTGGAACTCAGCAATCTAACAAGAGTGGATCCAGCAAGGTCACTGAACCTAATACCAGAATTGGTCCTAAGTTTGTACCTGCACTAGATCCAACTCCTAGTAAGGTTGCTGAGGCAGTAAAACCCAATGAGAATGCTTCAAAGAAGCAAAATCAGAAGTCAAAGAAGTCAACAGCTCCTAATAAAAAGAATAAATCTAAAAATAGGACTGTTGTGCCTTCTAAGCCTGCTGATAGCAGACCTGCTGCCAAGTCTGCTGGACCACAGAAGGGTAAGAAACAGAAATATTCCAAGGATAAGAATCCTAAACCCAAAAATGTTAATCATTCAAGGGATACTTATCTCAGGGGGAAAGGTAGATTGTTCCCTACTGATGATGATTGGAATATTCCTGCATCTAATGCTAGAAAGAGTAAGTATAACCATGCTACTAGGGTAAAACCTAGGCAATGGGATCAGCAGAGGACTTACACAAGACCTCAGCAGACTCCATATTATAGGGTTGTTCCTAACAGACAGCAAACAAATGGTTATACTAATGCTTCTAACACCAAGAATCACTTTAAACAGCATTATAAACCAAAAGGCCAGAAAACATATGTGATTCCTACACAACCTACTGTTAGAACTTATGGATGTGTGGAATACATGTATGAACCAAAGTATGAACCAAAGTATGACACATTCAGGAGAAGACCTTATGGAAACATACCAAGGGTCATGCTTACATCGACCACTATGGACCCAAACATGTTTGGGTACCTAAAATGCATTAACTTTGTTTTGTAGGGTGTGCGGTACTTTGACAAAGTGGATGTTCGGACACATGACAAAGAATAAGCCTTTATTTAACAAACTTTGTGGCAAAAGATGGTCCAAGGGTGAATTTTGGCAACAAAAATACACTGGATATACAAGAGGATATGGCACACTTGTGAGAAATGGACTTACAATCAAGAATGTTGCATATGTGGAAGGATTGGACTACAACTTGTCGAGTAATTGGACAATTACGTGACATGGGATACAAAGTCACTTTTGACAAAAACAACTGTATTGTCATTAGTGAAAGAGGTGATCAAGTTGTACTTGCTGGTAGAAGACAACAGAACATGTATGTTGTGGATTGGTCTACTGCAGTTCCAGAAACCTGCCTGATTGTGCATACCAAGTCTGAACTCAATTGGTTATGGCACAAGAAGTTGAATCATTTGAACTTTGATGACATCAATCAGTTAGTAAAGAAGAAGCTGGTGATTGGTTTACCTGAGATCACATTCAAGAAGGATGCTATATGTGATGCATGTCAGAAGGGTAAACAAATAAAGTCTAGTTTCAAATCAAAGACTAAACAATCAACTAATAGAGTGTTGGAGCTTATGCATATGGATCTTTTTGGACCAATAACTCCAACAAGTGTGACAGGAAAGAAGTACACCTTAGTGGTTGTGGATGATTATTCAAGATACACTTGGGTGGTTTTTATGAACAAGAAAAGTGAAACACTCCAAAGCATGCCTAATCTTTTGAAGAGATTACAAAATGAGAAAACTTTACTTGATAATAAAAATAAGATCGGACAGTCTTGAATTTCTCAACAAAGTAACAAGAGAATTGTGAGCAGAATGGTGTACTACATCAACTTGTCTGCTTTGGTACACCTCAAACAAACGGGGGGTTCTTTGAAAGAAGAAATAGAACTTTAAAGGAAGCAGGAAGGACAATGATTTGTGAAGCATTGCTACCTGAAAGATATTGGGCTGAAGCAGTCAATACAGCATGCTATAAACAAAACAGAACATCAGTAAACAAGAAGCTGCTGAAGACACCTTATAAGGTTTGGAATGGAAGGAAACCTAACATATCCTATTTCCACCCATTTGGAAGTAAATGTTTTATCCTAAATCACAAAGTTCATTTGAAAACATTCCAACCTAAGTCAGATGAAGGGATTTTCTTGAGATATTCTTGATCGACAAGGCATCTGAGGAGTCTTTGAACAAGAGGTCACTAAAACATGAAGAAACAATCCTTGTTGTGTTTGATGAACCTAAGTTTACTGGTATGGAAGATGAAGATTGTGAACCTGCTGAGAATCAACAAGTCACTGATCCTGATTGTGTTGAAGTTTTGGAAAGATTCAATGACTTGAAAGTTTCTGATATTGTCCCTGCTGAACACCCTGCTGATAATATTACTGATGCAACAACTGAAGCAATTCAAGGATCTGTTGACCCCCCCTGTAGAAGAAGCTACAGCAGACCCTACTAAAGATGAGGTTCCTGATAATCAAAATAACCAGAATCCACAATGGTTAAGGAATCACCCTGCTGAACAAGTTATTGGCTTTGTCAGACCAAGGTGTGAGGACTAGAAGACAAGCTGGAAGCTATGTTTACTTGTTTTCTATCCCAAATGGAACCTAAAGTTTTTGAAGAAGCAATTTCAGATCCAGATTGGATAATTGCTATGCAAGAAGAATTAAATGAATTTGAAAGAGTTCAAGTTTGGACACTAGTTGAAAGGCCAAGTCATGCAAATATCATTGGTACTAAATGGGTATACAGAAATAAACTTGATGAATCTGGTACCATTGTGAGGAACAAGGCCAGACTAGTTGCAAAAGGCTATTCTCAAGCTGAAGGAATAGATTTTGATGAAACTTATGCACCTGTTGCAAGATTGGAAGCTATCAGATTATTCTTGGCACATGCTGCATATAAGAACTTCAAAGTATATCAAATGGATGTCAAAAGTGCATTTTTGAATGGCATTCTAGAGGAGGAAGTGTATGTACAGCAACCTCCTGGATTTGAAGTTAAAGATCAAGAAGATAAAGTGTATAGACTCAACAAAGCACTTTATGGATTGAAACAAGCACCAAGAGCATGGTATGAGACTCTATCTCAATTCTTGGTGGATAATGGTTTTACAAAAGGCACCATTGACAAGACACTTTTCAGAATCAGTGAAGGGAACAGCACCCTGCTGGTATAGATTTATGTTGATGACATAATCTTTGGTTCTGAAAATGATTTACTTTGTGAAAAGTTTGCAAATCTAATGAAGAGCAAATTCCAAATGGGTATGATGGGAGAAATGAATTATTTCTTGGGATTGCAAGTTAAACAAATGAAATATGGAATCTTCATTCATCAAACCAAGTATACCAGGGAGTTGCTGAAGAAGTTTGGTATGGAAAACAGCACTAAAAATTCAACCCCTATGAGTACAAACATCAGATTGGATGAAGATAAAGAAGGCAAGGATGTTGATCAGAACTTATACAGAAGGATGATAGGCAGTCTGCTATACCTTACTGCCAGCAGACTTGATATATCCTTTGCTGTAGGTGTTTGTGCAAGATTTCAATCTAAAACTAAAGAAAGTCATTTAGGTGCAGTCAAGAGAGTTCTCAAGTATCTAAAAGAGACTTTGGGAGTAGGGATATGGTATTCCAAGGAAGGAAGCTTCAAAGTTATATCCTACTCAGATTCTGATTATGCTGGATGCAAGATTGATAGAAAAAGCACCTCAGGAACCTGTCAGTTAATGGGAAATAGACTGGTTTTTTCGGTTGAGAAGAAAGCAATTCTATATCAACTTACACTCTTGAAAATTTGAATATATAGCTCTTTGGAAGTTGTTTGTGCACAAGTATTATGGCTAAGACAACAATTAAGGGATTATGGAATTGAAGAAAAGGAAATTCCAATTATGTGTGACAACACAAGTGCAATTGCAATCACAAGAAAATCTGTTTTGCACTCAAGAACCAAGCACATTGATGTAAGACATCATTTTATAAGAGATCACGTTGAAAAGAAAGATGTGGTGGTTCTATACATCCCATGAAGATCAACTTAGCGATATTTTCACTAAACCTCTTGACAAAGTGAAAGATTTGCCAAATTAAGGATTTGAACTTGGAATTATCAAAGTTGACTGATATTCACAGAATCTATCGAATTCACCAAGGGATTAGTCTTTGCTATGTTGGGTGAGCTCACTTAGCAGATTAGTCATTGGTATCAACAATTCCATTTACTTATGTTTGGACAATTGAGCAAATGAGGTTGCCAAGGGATTGGTCTTTGTCATGTTGGGTGAGCTCACTTGATGAGATCGGTCATTGGTATTAAACTTCATCTTGTATTATCAATTGAACAAAACAAGGAGAAATTAAGGATCAGGAGAGTCACTTTGTCGCCAATTTCTTTGAAGCAGCAATCAGATCAAGATCATTGAGCCCACCACCTCCGAGGACTACCTGCTTTGAATGGAACGTTACTCAGTCAAATTTTATTAAAGTCAAAAAGTAGTTTGGCGGGATATTTATTTTATCCATTATTACCATGGTTAACACGATCTAACGGTTACAAACGTTATGGAGGAGTAATGGGCCACGTGTCAAGACAGCATTTATTCAGATTAATCGTGGTCAAGCATCATCAATGTCGTGCAATCGTGATTACAACTACTCACCGTCTATTTATACTGAGCAATCACACGCACAGATTCTCTAGTTGCAAAATCTGCTTTATCACTGCGATTTTTACACTGTGTGAACACAGATTTGAGAATCAATCTTCTTCATCTCATTCTTCTCATACAAATGGCAGAAAAGGTTGATGTCCAGATTGAATCAAGCCAAAGTGTTAGAGGCTTTGTTGTGGATGCAAACAGAACTGAGTTGGCCATTAACATTGGTCGAAGAATAAGGAGATATGCCGGTCTGGAGAATGTGTTGAATATAAGACTGGAGACAATCTCATATACAAATGTTGTCAGTTTCTGGAGAAACATTCAAATCTGAGGAAGGAATGAAGCATTTAAAACGCAGTGTGAATGGACAAGAAATAGAAATTTCCTCAAGTCTCTTTGAGGAAGTTTTTGGATTTGATGAAGTGGTGGATGGTTCAATCAATCCTGAAGCAATGGGATTGGACAAGATGGCGTTTGTTGATCAAATTAAAACAAATGAAGCCACCAAATCTGTTCAGGCATCAAGCTATGAGACATATTGGGCATGAGTACAACTCTTTGAGCAAACTCATTGCTAAAAACATACTTGGGTGGTTGGAAGTATGGATACTCTATCGAGGACCCAAGATAGAGTTGATGATAATCATTTGCAGGAGCATGAAATTTGATTGGGCTGGCTATTTCATTCATTACATGAAGAAGGTAGCCAAGGAAGAAAAAGAGGGAAAGAGGAAGTCCAAGGCCTTGCCCTTAGGATTGATGGTTCAAACCCTGCTGAATCATTTGGAAATCCCTGATGTAGCACCTGAAAAGATAAATCAGTCTAGATACAAGAAGGAAATTGATTATGCTATTCCTGGTCTAGATGATGTAGAGGTTGCTGGAGATGCTGCTAATGATGATAATGGTGGAGATGATGGTGATGCTGGTGGTAAGCAGGTCAAGCAACCTAAAAAGAAACCTGTTAAACCTGCTGCACCAAAGAAAGCTGCTGAGAAAAGAAAGGGTGGAGAAACAAGAAAGATAACTGAAGTTTCAAAGAAAACAAGGAAGCAAAGCAGCCTGAGATTTTGAGTCTGCTTGAGGGTTCGAGTGGAGGTTATTGACCTCACATTCTTTGCAAGAAGAACAGTTGTTGAATTCTTGAGGGAACAACAGAAGGAAGCCAGTAGAAAGAGGAAGTCTACTGTGGCTGAAAAGGATGATGAACCCCTTTCAAAGAGAAGAAAAGAAATTATCCATAAACAGAAACATGGAAAGGGGAAAGAATTAAAAAACTTGGAGGCTCAAAGAGTCCAAGAGGAAGCATCAGTAGAAGAGGAAGAAGAGGCTATTGAGGCTGAGCCCTTGACCATAATCAAGCCTGTGGAGATTACTAACTCCTCACCTGAAGAGGTTGTCAAGTCTACTAATGCTGGACAGGTTGTTGTTGAGCAATCTGTTGAAGATATCACTGAGATCATCGACCCTGAGCCTCTTTGTAGTATCTCTTGAAGAACCACAAACAAACCACCGAACTCGAACTCCGCTTGTGGTAGTTGAAGAAGTAGTTGAAGACTTGGTTGAAGACCCTGCAAGTGTGGCAAGAACTCAGAGGGAAGAGCAGTCTGCTGCTAACCCTGTTGATGAGCATGTAAGTCAGGGGGAACCAAGTGTGGTACAGATGGAAGTAGTAGGCACAAATGTACAATCTCAAAGAACTCACTGACTTTCAAACATCACATTGAAGAAACCATGAACTTACTTGTTGGAACCTTTGGAGGTCAACAAGGTACTGGAGTTGCTCCCAGGAGATCTTTCATGCCCTTTGAAAGGCATGTGAAAGAAAGAAAGAAAACTGAAGAGTATGTAGATCCCAAACTTCAGCAAATTGCTGACTATTTTCAATGGAAGTTTGGTTTCTACAAGAGACAAAAGCCAGCTGCTGAACCTATGACAGATTTTGAGGAATGGGCTTTTAACAAGTTGGGAGTGGAAAATTTGTTGGACCTAGTTGATACAACTCTGCTGCAATCCAGATTGATGGACTTATTTGATGAGCAACAGAAGGAGGAGGGTATCAAGTTTAGGGATCCAAGAGATGACAATGATGACTCTTCCTCATCATCAGATTCTAGAGGAGATTTCCCCTCTGGACCAGGAGGAACCAGTGGGACTGCAGTAATCATAGAACCACCTATACAACAGCCCACTGATACTGGTAAGTCTGCTGAGGGCCAGCAGACTAGTGAGATGGATGAGGATCTGCAGGATATCACCATGGATGATCTAGAAGCATTGATCAATGAAGGAATCAATCTGAGTGCTGGTAGGCTAGGTGATGAATCTTCTACATTCCATATTGTAGAGCCTATTGCACAAAATGAAGCTGAACAGAGTGAGGATTTGGATGGAGAAAAAGTTACTGATTTCAATGAACCTAGTGCCAGCTCAGAAGAATCCATTGAATATCAAGATGGATTTGACTTTGAGAGCATTCTTACTAAAACTGCCATCATCCTGCTCAAGATTGGTCATGCAGAAGGATTCCAAGTGGATAATGAGGCTATATTCAATCCACAGAGAGTTGAAGCGGAGAGTGCAGTTCTTTGGGTCACAAATAGCACTGGACACAAAGTTGGAAGCAGGAGAGTGCACAGTCTTGAGTCTAAAAAAAGACACCTAGACAAAGGTTGGAACAAACTTTGGGTTTGGAGAAACCCCATTCTTTGAAGAAGAGGTCAGTAGTGTAGTGGATCTGGAGATAAGACCCTTTGAAGGAAAGATGGTCCATGAGGCTAGCTGTTAATGAGAATGAGCATTTCTTTGGACTATGACTTCAGTGATGAGGAATTTCAAATGCCCGAAGAAGAAAATGTTGAAGTTGATCCCCAATAGGCATTTGTACCTATTTTTGAGGAACCTTCCATTGATCCTATTCTGGAGGAATATGAAGGACCTAACCCTGCTGGTCTAGATAGGAGTTGGGCAATAGTTGTAAGCAATCAGAGGCCACAGTACAATGTTGAGGAGCCTGCTGATGAAGCTACTGGTGGAAGGATGACCAGTGAAGTGCCAGTTGAAGTTTTAAATGAGTTAAGGACTGTTAGAAATGATATGCAACAGTTAAGAACTCAACTGGATAGGCAAGAACAGAGATTTGAAGAACTGATGAACCTGATAAATGAAAACAGACAATCTGCTGATACAGTTGCTTCAAATTTTGCATCTACTCAAAATGCTGTCAATGATATGATGCTAGATGTAAGGGGAATCAAGCAAGGGAATACTTTGAAAGATAAGTTTCTGAAAGACCAACTTATTTCCATCCATCAGAAACTTGACAACCTTGCTACTACACCTAAACCTCATCGAGCCTCTTCTTTGCACAACAACTCGCTATGCTCGATCCTAAACTTACTTGAAAGAATCAATTCACTTTGGAGGAGACCTTGCAATCAAGGATTACTGCAATTGATACAAGAACTGAAATTATGGAAGGTCAATTGAATAGAGTGGTAATCTCGCAGGAGGGTATTCATGGCCTAATGTCCCGTTTTGTTGATGATGTCAATAAGGGGGAAGAGGGCCAATCAGCTGCAGCAAAAGAGGCTGCAAGACTCTTTGCAAAGAAAAGATGGGAGGATGAAATTAATGCTCTCAGGCAACCTGCACCTGGCAGAGTTCAACTTACTGATGATCTCCTTAGACAATACAAGAAAGAATACTATAACAGAAGGAGACCTTATCATGACATGGGATATCATGAAGGTCTAAACTCTTTCTTGGCATTGAAATTTTGGGAAGCAAGAGTCGAGCCTTGGGGGAAACTTACGAGGAGGCGAGAGGTGGAAGAGGTGGAAGAAGTGGCAGAGGTGATAGGATCTTACCTATCACAAAAGCAAAGGACTCACTTGATGAATTCAAGGAGGCTGTACATGAAGTTTGGATTCGAGTGAATGATATCAATCTTATCCTGCTGAAGCTTGGAACTGGTGGAAACAAGTCAATCCTTACATTGATTTTACTTTGATTGAAAATGAGTGGATGAGGATATGATAGAACAAATCGAGCCTATCAAGAGCAAGTCGAGAAGGCTAGACAAGAAAGAGAAAAGAGACAGATAGATCAAAGATATTTTTAAGCGCATTATGTCTTTCTTTGATTCTAGATCAGTAATACCTTTGAACAAATGATTTTAATGAAAGATGAATATTTGTTCTGTTTTTGTCTTAATCTTTTTGCTTTCTTTGATTAGGTGAGGGTAGTGGCATCATCACCAAAAGGGGTAAATTGTTGGACTTATTTCTTAGTTTTGATGATGAGTGCGGACTAGTTGTTATAGTGCAAAGGCAAAAAGATGTCTAGATCAAATGTATAGGTTTATTAGAGTTTGATTCATAAATAGGTTTGATCAAACAAGCATCAGAATCGGTGACTTACATCATGTAGGGTAGATAGGTCGAGAGACTAGTCAGAAACCGCCAAGATCGAAGACTCGAAGGCCGAGAGGCTCAAACTCGATTCTGAAGGCTAAGGGATCGGACTTAGTAATTAAAGTCAAGGATATGGAATGAGAATTTAGGCAAGTCTGTGATGACCTAAAGCGATTACATATACCTTGTATAGAAGGTCTAAGTTCCATAAGTTGGATGATGTTTGGAACTTGGTTATAATTAAAAGGTGTAATCTAACTTCACAAATAAAAGTTAGATAAAAGAAATCATTTGCATTATATTTTATACACAAACAAATTGTCGCTCAATTGATCGATAGGTACTTCAAACAGATCGATGAACCTGCTGATAATATACCTCGATTAATTCAAGATTATTGGAAGATTACATGGATAAGGACAGCCAACTACCTCTGACTTATCAAGAAAATCAAAGGCTGAGATTAAAAGAACGTTGGGATGATTCATATTTTTATCCATTGGATACAAGTAAAAAGGGTGGACATGATGCTTGCCTTTGTCATAAAGGAATTTCGGCGATTGTCGATCCTATGAATAGTGATGAATCGCGATCGGATGGGACAAAATCAGGAGGCGGTTACATTTGAATTTCAAATACAAGTCACATGCATTCCTACCTATAAATAGAGGACTTTCAACTCAGAAACAAGTAGATGAAAACTAACAAACTTTGAAGAGATATTACTGAGCTGAAAGACACCCTGCTGAACTTACTGAGCATAAGGCTACTGATCCAGAGAAATTCTTCAAGTGCATTCTGTATTCAAGATACATCAAGCATACACACTTGATTTCTGCAAGCTGCTGATTACTTCATCCCAATCAAGTTGTTGCAACTGAATCATTTATTTGATTCAATCTTTATTTTATAAAGAACCTGCTGAAGACAGTGAAGCATATGTTGGGTGTGAAAGACTGTTGTTTGTGGTGGAGCTATCCCTACCTTTATCAGACGCCCGTCCAGTCTTGGACGCTCGTCCAATAACGATTAAATTGATAATTCCATCTTTATCTTGATTGATCTCTTTCCTTATCTCTTCCAATCTTCCATAACTTTGATTGATCCTTTCTAATCACGAATTTAGCTCTTTAGGATCACCTTTTCCACCATCAATGTGTATCTACAAGAGGATCAAAACATACCAAAGTGTAACATATTTCCAAAATAACATAAAACCATCAAATAAAGACTAAAATTGATACGTTTTCATATTTAACCATTAAAAACCTCATTTACTCAATTAATCAATTATAAGCTCGATTTCTATGAAAATCATACATATATGGGAGAAAATTGATATATAGAATATATGTATAAATACTACAATTTAGCCCTTAACAACACCCCCACACTTATCTTTTGCTCGTCCTCGAGCAAAACAAAACAAACTCAAGCTCGAGACAAATAAACATCTATACAAATATAAAGTATATTCAATAACTTAGAAGTTCACCCGTGTAGTGTGTGCATAGCCATAATAAACTTCCACTAAGTTCCACAATTTGAATGTTATTCAAACCAAAACTAGCCCGGTTTCCCATCTAAGTTAGAAACATTCAAAAAACTATAACAGGCACTTTACAAAACATACATATCCCAGAAAGAAATAGTAGAGAATATCTAAAACATTTCTGACAAACTCAGAGGATAATCCCTACAACATATCCTTCAGTTTATACTGGGTATAAGATTAACGATAACCAAGTCCTTACTTATTCATAATAATATATTTCAATATTTTCACTTTTTCACACTTTTCTAACACACATCAAAATAAGCTTTTGCCCCTCATGTGAGAATAGGACATTTCAAGATAATCCCCTACCTTACTCCAATCATAAGGCGACTATAAACCTGGACGTCGTGAGCTTTGGTCATCATAGTGGAATAGGACATACGTGGTACACCCTACCTCACCCAAATCATAAACCCGACTTCCGACACACACAATTACAATTATGTTTACTTAGAGATTTACATTTGGTGGTGGAAAAGATTATTTTCTAGTAGCATGGACCACTTGAGCATAACACCTCAAGTAAACAATTTATTACTATTGCAAAGACTTAATCACGTTTCACTTATCACATTCAAACTTACAGATATTCACAGTATGTCATACTTTAATCCTAGAATACAAACTACTAAACTTTTCAAGAATTGTACATAAGCAAAGAAACATGCTATAATCATCAAAAATCTCCAACTAAAATGGGGTAGGCTTTCAACATTTAGCTCATCATTTACTATGGCATGTGAAAAAGAGTGTCGGGTGAAACAACTAAAATTACTAAATATACAGAATATAGCATCAATGATTATAAACATCGAACAACGACATGCAATGCTCACTCGGGACAAAACAAAAATTTAAAATTAAGCACTTTTCATAGAAATATAATAGAAATTGAGCAAACGACTCATAGATACATATAAACCATCCTCTCCCCCACACTTAGATTGCAACTTGTCCTCAAGTTGTGCAGAAATAATAAATTAGAGAACTTAGGCGATTGGATCTTTGGCAGTGCGGAGGAACCAACAAGAACCAGGATTGCTTGCATAGCTCGAGAAGCGTGAGCATCACAGGACAACTGAATACATCTTTAAAGTGCACAATAGCTATAGAAAGTATCCTGCAGACTTGATTAGTGCAAAAAGAGTCTTCGGGGAAAAAGAAAAGATTACATATATAAAGCACATGAAGAAAAGGATCATAGAGATATTTCAAATTAAGCTCATATAAAGATGGAATACATATACATGGAACATTACACAACAGTAGGCTAGGTGCAACTACATGAAAATATACTACAATGCAGCCTACATGATATGCAATCCTAAAAATAAAATAAAAAAATAAAAACGAGGTAGTATTACGGAAACCGACAGTTAACTACACTCAAGAAAATAAAAGAAAAATAGAAAAACAATGCAACTAGATGACATGCAACTAAATGATATGCATCTAAATGATATGCAAAAATAAAAGAAAATAAAAGAAAGAAAACTAGCCCACTCATTTGCAGCACGACATATATAAAATAAACGTCTACCAGATAATGACGAGTTACGATAAACGCAATGATCTTGTTCATTACATGCAGTGTAGACGCGCCTTAAGACTCGTCAAAAGTGATAGCATTATGGAAAACCAACAGTTAGCTATACTAAACAGATATAACTCATAAGAAGACATGGTAGCATACGGAAAACCGACAGTTACTACCCAAATGAGTTATAAAAATAACAAGGAAGCACATAAGTCTCAAAGCTCACAAGATTCATCACAGCGGTATGTAGCATACGGAAACCGACATTAGCTACTAATTAACACGAAGACCAGTTATAGCATACGAGAACCGACAGTAACTATAACTTGCATAGATGAATCATGTATAAGGAATAAGATCATTTACTTAGCATGAATTCATAGATGGAAAGGTATAACATTCATATTCAGGACATCTATGTAAAAAATAAATAGGCCACAGATGCTCGAATGTAAGCAATCCATACTAAATAAAAGCATTAGGAATGAGATCAAGAAAAAAACTGGACTACTGAATCGGCGTTCAAAGACAAAATGACGGGCGTTCACCTCAAAATACTGACTTTGGGCGGCGTTCAAGCAAAACAAACGCTCGTTTGACTTGAAAACCAACCGGACGGACGTTCGAAAGCATAGACGCCGTGCGGTCCTTTAAACTGCGAGCAGTCGAAAATATTTGAACGGACGAGCTTCAATACTTTCAAACGCTCGTTTACTGCAGCTAAAGAAGCGGACGGGCGTTCACTAACTTGAACGCCGTCCATACAACGAATACACAAAGCAGAGAGCAGAAAACGCAGACAAACCCTAAAAACTTAAAACACATATTAACACAGATCACAAAGAGCCACTTTCAATTAAAGCACAAAGAGGTTAGATCGAAAACACATAAACACATACTTCACGTTTAAACAAATCGAGTAAAAAACTTTTGCACATTCTTAACCTTATGGTCATCAAAACACGGCAAAATGAAAACTCTCGATTTGGTAAACGCTACTTTTATTAAAACGAAAAATAAACGTAACAAAATCGAGAAATAACAAGATCAGATTCAACATGACACCTATTCCCCGGCAACGGCGCCACTTTTATTGGGGAGATTTTGCATCATTAAAACAAAAGAAAATTTATAAACCTATACTACCATGCAAAACTACCTCCTAACCGGCCGAATACCGGGTAGTTGCTAGTAAAGTTGGATAAGTACGGGTATCAATCCTCAGGGAAAAGGGATGTTGAATCTAATTTCACTAATCTCCTAAATTGTTACTTAGGAAAAACGAATAATTAAACGAAAGAAAGAGACATAAAAAACACAGAACGAATCAAATAAATCTAACCTAGAAAACAAAATAAAACAATCTAAACTAAAGACATGGGATCAAACAACCAATATACAAACCTATGTGATCTCAATCCTAGTTAATCTCATGATTTTAATTCGATTTGTGGTTTCACTTTTTCACGAGACATAAACCCCTAATTTCTTAGTGAATTTATTCTCAAGCTACGGATTCCTAATTCCTTAGTGAATCCAATTTATTAATCTCTACTCTCTCGTAAGTTGAAACTGATTTCCATACAACACTCGGTGTAGATTCAGGTTAACTCTCGTAGTTTAGAATCTAACAACCTAGATAATTAATCGATTAACTTGTCATCATTAACGATTAAAAATCCTATCTTTCTATGGTGATCTAACGTTTATGCAACTTCCGTATTATAAACATCAGTAGAAAACAAATCTTCCAATCTATTCTCATGGCATCATAAACACATAGAAAAGATACAAAAAGAACTAAACTCATGAAGAAAAACTGAATTGAATAAATCAAGAAGAACTCACATAGTCTCATACATGAATTGATCCAAGAACGGAAAAGAAAACATCTAATCTACTCCTAATCTAACATCGGTTCACCCGAGCACAAGGCTCGGGTGACCGGCCTTCAAATCTCCAAAGGGGCGGCTGCTGGCCTCTCTTTTGATGTGTATGAAATTCGGAATGAATTTAGGGTTTGGGGCTGCTGTGCTTTAAATAGAAAACAGAGGCGGTTGCTACAGTAACCTAAGTCGAGCTAAAGAAAAAGCGGTGGGACGCTCGTTTGTCAAATTGGACGCCCGTCCAGAATGCTTGGACGGAGACTGGACGCTAGTTTGATGAGCGTCTGAACTCTCTGTATGTGAATTAACTCCCTGGACGCATGTTCGCTTTATCAGACGCCCGTCCAGTCTTGGACGCTCGTCCAATAACGATTAAATTGATAATTCCATCTTTATCTTGATTGATCTCTTTCCTTACCTCTTCCAATCTTCCATAACTTTGATTGATCCTTTCTAATCACGAATTTAGCTCTTTAGGATCACCTTTTCCACCATCAATGTGTATCTACAAGAGGATCAAAACATACCAAAGTGTAACATATTTCCAAAATAACATAAAACCATCAAATAAAGACTAAAATTGATACGTTTTCATATTTAACCATTAAAAACCTCATTTACTCAATTAATCAATTATAAGCTCGATTTCTATGAAAATCATACATATATGGGAGAAAATTGATATATAGAATATATGTATAAATACTACAATTTAGCCCTTAACACACATCAACATACTGAATCTAGCAACTGAAATCACACACCTGCACTACTGAGTATCTAATACTTAGTATCATATTTAACAACAAGTAACAAGGCTTAATTTTGATATAATTCATTTGCACAAATTCAAAAATCGAACTATCGATAAACTCTTGTTTTATCGTGAGAGCTATCTTGAGGTCTCAAAGAGACTCATGAAGTATCGCAGTTCTTTGAAGTTGAATTTGTTAACTCCAAAAGTTTTAAGTGTTAAGTTTATTCACCCCCCCCCCTCTAAACTTAACCAAAACCTTTTCAAGAGACCAACAGTTTGGCCAATAGAAGATAGAGGAGATTCTCTAAAGCTATTCCCTAATCCAGACTAGCCCCCTAATGTACCCTCATTGAGTTGTGGCATGATTTATGTTCTCGATTGTCCTGAGCTTCCCATATAGATCCTATTTTAATAATTTAGGAGTTCCAGATTCAGTGTATAATCTTGTTCAGTAGTAGGAACTGGAGGAAGCTACTTAGCTTATCTTGAGCATGGTCATCCCTCTAATAACTTAGCTAATATTTAGCATGTGCATCTAAGTTTGAAGAACTCTAGTAATTGCCATGAAGCTACCCTGCTGCATTGGCTGTCTTGATGGAGCATCAACTACAACCTTTTCTTTCCCTCACTTGTCTTCAATTCTGAAATCTAACCCCAAGCATCATAGTCATACCATTCTGTTGTAAAACATTTGTTCCATAAGGTACTTCAAGGATTGTTGATAAGTTTTGATGATAATGACCATGTAAATAATTCTTCCACCTATTGACAAAGGACAGAGGATTCTTTTATGGTCATGTCATCTTGTCTATTGAATTCTTCATCTTGAATCTTATGCCTTGTTTGATCTTCACCACTCCTCCTGACATCAACACTTCTGGATTTCTTCTAATGATAATGATATCATGGTTCAGTCTAATGATTCTGTTGATAATGCATATTGTTGTAACGGATTACAAGAAGAGCCAAGAAAGCATTAGAAATTTAATTGTAGAAACAATCAATCATGAACAACAAGCATGTAGACACATAATCTAACGTGGTTCGCCAGTGTTCTGTTGACTACATCTGTGGACAAAAAAGGATTATATTATGCACAAAAAGTTACAATGAAATTTATACATCAATGTTGTATAACCCGACTAACTGATTTACTAAAACACCCCAGACGTAGCCTTCCCAGATTCAGACAAAGATCACCAAATGTAACCGGATTCAGACTCAAAGCTGGCAAAACGTGAACACAATAGACTTCAGACATGATCACCGGACTTCCTCTAGGAGAATCAAGCTAGATGTTCTCAGTTGAGTTTTCAGACGCATAATTTGTTGAAATAGTGTCCTAAACCCAATCGGGTTGGACCAAATCTGACCGGGTCGGATCATTTCTACTACTTCTTTTATATTTATACATATATTAAATGGTTTTTCTATTATTATATATTTTTTCATTTAACGGACCAATTACGATATTGTTATATGATAACATCCTTAGTGTCAAACTGTTAAAGAGAAACCATGATAGTGATTATGGTTGATGAGATCTCGACTGACTTTAAAAGGTTTGATACTTAAAAGTCTCTAGTCGTATGTACTATTAAATGGGACATTAATAGTACGATTAGACTAGCACGTATTAGATGTCTTCTATCTTTTTGAAGGTAGGGATAGATCTCGTCAATCAAAGTGTAGACATTTGGACTGTACATGGATGTGTATTAGAGAATACGTACGTTAGATTGACCCACTTACTTTATTAAGTGTCGCCCTATGTGGCGGTTGTATAATTATCCTAAGACCGTAGTCTTAATGACATCACAGTGTGGATAGTCGCACTTTGACACTATTGAGGTTTCCCCTGGCCATGGGGTGATCATGCGGCAGTGATTGGGTGTATACTAAGGCATGCGTAGGATTCATGTTGCTTGTCCGGAAATCACGTATCCTAATAGTAGGAGTAAATATCCGAAAGGGCCTTCTTATAAGGAATGTCTAGCTCTCGTGAATCTTTGCAAAGTGGGAGTAAATGAGTTACTTCAAGAGAGCATGATATCCAGATTATAAGATACGGTCGTTAATGTATTGACACTCAAGATACGACCGTATGGATATTATTACAACGATAGGATTGTATTTACACGGTAACCGTTTCACATGAAAAGTGGTAGTCATTGTATTTGACTCTTCCAATGATTGGGGGTCATGGCATGTTGCTAGACGCTATCCATTATCGTTAGGTATGAAGGGTATTTTAGTAACTGCAAATGGTGCCTACGGCCAACATATTCGGAAGCCAATCGGGTCACACACATAAGAACATCTAGCCGGATTAAAATACGGCTATATGTAGTGATAACCAAATATGGAAAGTTTTGTCTCGACTATAAAGTGTTATAGTGGTAAATTCATATTGTGTTATTTATTTATTAAGAATAAATATAATACAAGATATTAATTATATTGATTAATTTTATATATATATGGCAGAAAATCTATGTGTGTATGACACACGTGGTCCTTTTTTGCTAATTAGTTAATCATGACATTATGTTATGTATTGATATTTGGATATTAATATATATGGATTTATATGTGTAATGTATGTATGTGATATATACACATTGTAAATTGATTTATGGTAATATAATAAAGATATATTCAATATTAGATATTTGACAATATATATCTTGGAAAATATTTAATATAAGATATTGAATATTAATGAGATAAATCTGGAATATCTATTTTTCTTATTTTACTGGGAATTGGTTTTCTTTCTCATCTATCCAATAGGAAGCTTTTCCCAATCAGATTGGGAATGAGAATAGGCATAAATAGGGAGTGGTTGCCAAGTTCTTTTGTATCACAATTACAAGTCTTATTTTCTACTAGAAAATTAAGAGAGCTTCTAGAGAGAGAGGTTTTGGAGAAAGGAAAAGGTGGCCTAGCAGCTGACTTTTTCCGGTAGCATTCCAATGGTGGATTCCGGCGGGTTGTTCGTGTGGATCAACGGTAGAGTTCGAACACTTGGGCGGATTCGAGCAGAAACTACAACCCTAGATAAAGCGACGATCTATTTTAGATCATCCAAGGTAGTTCCTTCATCTACTTATTTTATGCATGTTGCTTAAACGAAGTCGATCATGGTTGAAAGGGAAATAAAATTTTAAATTCCGCTGCGTTCCCGCGTAGATTTCCTAACATAATTCAGATGCATCTACCAACTTTGTACGCGACAGATTCAGCTTCAGCTCCGACAAACAGATTCAAACGTAGAGATGAAGTCACCACCATACTAACAATGAACTCTCGTTCAACCAGATGCATAACCAGATACCATACATTATGTACCGGATGCACTTACCAATATCAGATGTACAGTACCAGAATACTTCTTCAACAGACTTGTCTTGCCAGACAATTAACAACTTTGAATGCTAAGCAAATCCAAACAAAGCTGAAATTTGCTTCTGGGAATAGATTTGGTAGGCATATCAATAGTATTTCCATTAGTGTTGACTTTTTTCACCGTAAATCTTCTGCCATTCCTCATAAAATGATACGTCACATAATTGTGCTTGGCTCTCTCATGATGAAGTTGATCCTTAGCCAAACATATTGCACTCGGGTTGTCACAATATATCTCAGCTTTTAACTGAGAAATCCTTTTAACCAAATTCCCTTTTTGGCTGCTTATGTCAATGCCATATATCCTACTTCAATAGTAGATAATGTCACTATTTCCTACACAGTTGCCTTTCAACTTACTACAGAACCCCCCAAAGTGAAAAATATAACCATTCATTGAAATTTTGAAGTCCATGTTTTGAGCATAATCAAAATCACAGAACCCTGTGACTAGACATTGAGTATCACCTCCATAAATGAGACCAACATCATATGTACGACATCATTTTTCACAGCTTTCCGATGCTCCTTCCAGTTTGAGCCATAAACTTGTTAACAACATTAAAGCACTGTGCCAGATCAGGTCTAGTGCAGACCATGGCATACATCAGGCTTCCTACTACACTAGAATATGAAACCATTGACATGTATTCCGTTTCCTCTGCTAATTATGGGGTATACACAACAGGCAAACGAGTATTTGGTGCACTTGGAGTATATATCAGCTCAACAATTGACATGCCAAATCTGGACAATATCTTTGAAATATAATTCATTTGAGACAAAAAAAAAGATTAATCTAGCTTCTGTCTCTATAGATATCCATCATCAATTTTCTTTGTTGCACCAAGTCCTTCATCTCAAATTCAACAATATGAAAATCCTTCAACTTCGGAACATCAGACTGGTTCCCATCTGCTATCAACATATCATCCACATATAAAACCATATAGATGGATGACCCATCATTCATCAGGTTATGATACACATAATGTTATAAATAAAATTGTTTGTTATGTTTTTGTCTTGATGTTCTTTTTAACCTTCATGATAAGTGCCAGAACTAGCTATTATATTGAAAGGCTAAAAGATGTCTAAAGCTCAATACATAGGTTTACTAGAGTCTGATTTTTGTTTACGTTCAATCGGAAAAGCACTGTAATAGACTACTGATCGGTTTAAGTGGAGTCTAGGGTGCTGAGCTGAAGTCTGATGGTACAAATTTAGTAAAGAAGGCTAAGGGTTCAAACTCAGTTTTAAGATTGAAGGATGAGGGCTCAAACTCAGTTATGAAGACTAAGTCGAGGCTAAAAAGTTAGTATTCAGGTAAGTCTGTGAAGCCAGGACTGACTTTATAGATCTTGTATTGAAGTTTTGAGATCAAAGAAACATGTGATGAAAATCTCTCAGTTATGTGTTTGTTATGGTGTACTCTGATTTCACAAATTAAGATCAGATGAAATCAAGAGAACTAAGTTGAGAATCAAAGAGCTGATGACTATCTTCAAAGACATCTATTTATTGAGAAGATTAAAGAGTCAGCAGAAGCTAAGTATCAGTCAACAAACAAAGTCAATTCAAGAGATGGAAATGTTTTGAAGGATTCTGAATGTTTGAATTAATACTTAGAGCAAGGATATCTAGAAGAATGTATAGCAATCATTAAATCAAAACGCCGATCAACGGTGGAGCATAAATGACTGTTACAAGAATTTTGGGACCGCTTAAAATTGAGAATTCTAATTGGTTGACATTCTGACATGTCAGGAGGACACTGACATTTGACAAAGATGGTGGAGCAGAGCATGTCGGGAGCATATTCCGAATAATTCGAGGATCGTTCAATGAATTCAAAATTCAAACGTTGTTCATGCAACTACAAATAGAGGACTTAGCATTAATGATCAAACACCGAGAACTGATTTCTTACGAGCAATTAGAGCATTAGAGAAATCAAGTTTCTGCTAAGTTTTATCCATCATCTGCAGAGCTTACACAACAATCAATCCAGATTTTCTTCAAGTTCTAAGTGTTTAAAGACCTATCCAGATCATCAATCACTTGAAGAATGAGCTGTTGCACGTAATTTGATCAATCAAGAATCAAGCTCAACTCAAGCCGAATCACTTTCTTGATTCAACCCTCTTTGTTTTCATGATTATGCAGGTGATGTTGACAGTAGAAAATCAATCACCGGTTATGTTTTCACATTGTAGAATTCAGTGGTCGGCTGGAAAGCAACTTTGCAAGAAACAATGTCTTTTCAAATACTGAAGCAGAGTATATGGCTCTTACTGAGGCAACCAAGGAAGCTATCTGGTTGAAGGGACAAATAAGTGATTTGAGGCTACATCAAGATCAATTAGAGATATATTGTGACAGTTTGAGTGAAATTTTTCTAGATAAGGATAAAGTTCATCATGAGAGAACCCACTATATTGATATGACGTATAATTTCCTGAGGGGTGAAAGGAGGGTTCAAGTAAGAAAGATCAGCACCAAGGAGAATCTTGCTAATATGTTTACTTAACCAGTTCAGTAGGGCAAGTTTCAGTTGTGTCTGGACTTGCTGAACATTCAGAGATTATAATCCGAATTCTGGATGCTCAGCAATAGGCAGATCAGGTGAGTGGATTCTGTGGAGAAATTTGGTATATTAAATCCTGGCATTGACGAATGCATATGATACACTAAATCTGGTTATGCAATCTGGTGACTTTGAATGAGAGTTTATGTCAAGTTGAAGATTTGTCAAAGTGTGACATGATCTAAACATCTGGTGGAACTAAATCTAGGATCAGCTGAGAATGATGGTTTGTTGATCGAGGGTATTCAAGACTGGGAAGTCAGCAGGGTTGAAGTGAGTTGAGTTTCATCTGTCAACAGAGTGAATCTGCTGTGTCTGTTGAATACTGCTGAGTTTTACATCTTGTCTGCTTGGTTACTCAGCTGGTAACTCAGCTAAGCTTAGTTACTTCTGGTGGAGTCGGCTGCAGCTGGGGTCCACATCTGGGACATTTATGGCAGTTCCAAAAAACATCTTTTGGCGGCTAAGTTTTAGTGATCTATACCTATAAATACCACTGATGTAATCAATGTAGTGTGTGTGAAAACACTGTGACTTTTGTGCATAGTAAAATATCTTCATTTTGTCTGTGGAGTAGTCGGCACAACGCCGGAAACCACGTTAAATCACTGTGTTCTCTTTGTTTCTGTTTTTTTGTCAATTTCTGCCATACTTTGCATTTGAATTGCTTCTGTTTGTTCTTTCATGAGTAGCAAGTAATATGCAATCCGTTTTAATGCAAAGAATATTGAGTTACTGCTTTGTTACAATATTTACATCATCATTAATTATTCAAACCCTCATGTTATTTACAGTGACAATCTTGGTGCCACTCATCTAAGATCAATTCCAGTTTTTCACTCTCGCATGAAACATATCGTCGTTGGCGTTCACTTTATCCGTGACCACGTGCAATCAGGCAAACTCAAGGTAGTTGATGTCTTTGCCAAAAAACAATTAGCTGACATGCTCACCGCACCCGTGGTTAAACCTCACATTACCTCATGTATGATCAAGCATGTCATTTACTCCCTCAGTCCAGTCGGAGGGGGCCTAACAGAGATTCACTCATCATATACATTATTATTTCCTTCGCTAGCATGATTCTAGGATCATTCCTTTTACTATCTATGTCCCTTAATAATGGTCAATTGAGACAGATGAGTTTTCTTTTAATATAGTCATTTTACAATACTAAAAGAGAATTTATTACACGTTTTCCTACTATCTCAAATTTATTGTTCATTAAAAAACTTTTCAAAATTTACTTTTATTATTACGTTAATGTTATTCAAAGTCTAGATTTTATTATCTAAAATTATTTACATTTATACACTTCCTTAATATATAAGAAAACTCTAAAGTGCCTGCGATTTTCTGTAAAACTAATTACTCCATCCGTTCCAAAAATAACTGAGTACTCCCTGAGTTCCAAAATAACAGAGGCAGTTGCAAATATGTTTTGTTGTACAATAACTGAGATAGAACATTTTACAATACAAAATTTAATGCACTTTTCCTTTTATACCCATCCTTTTATTTTTTCCATACAAGGAATTAAATGTACTAGCATTATTACTCCATTTTCCATAAGGGTGTCTAGTCTTTATATAATTAGAGTCAAAACAATTAATTATTTTCCTAATTTGCGTGTTTTTTTACAAATATCTCGGTTATTGTGAAACGAGAGAGTACATTCATTCACTTTCTTAATACGCCGAATACTCTAAAGTGGTTATATTCTCGTTATTTAATCAAAGGTTGTGATTTTCCCGGATTTAGATTATTATTTTGTCCTTTAATCCCCCAAATAATATAGGAAAAATTAGATAAAAATCCATATTTCCCCTTTAATTAATCTTTAATCCACACTCTAAATAAAAGTTACTAAAAGGACAAAAATTATTTGGCTAGACTAAATTGCCCTTTATATCACTGTTCAGTACACTTGCCTCCTCCATCAAATTTTCTTTCTTCCACCAGGTACCCCGCTTCAATATGATAGGAGCATCTCCGATGGCTCCATAATCTCTGCAAACAATGCAGGCGAATTTGTGTTGCCAAGATACTGTCAGAATGCTTGGTGCTGTGCTCCTAAGGTAAAATTTTAATGGAGTTGAAATTGGACTTGACATTGACTTCTCAATGGCTAGAGGAAATGCCTCTGTTCCTGCCATGGAAATGACGAAGCCGTCGTATGACACCAGCTAGTAAGTGTGTCATTCATGAATGTATTGATTCAGTTCTGGTGTGTTTGCATTTATATATTTTCTTTTATTTCAGGATTAATTTACCTAATTATTGTCCTCAATTGTCTTTTATTTAGGGGGAAAAGTGGGCTAAACGAACTCTTGTTTAGGGACAGGGGTAAAATCATTGTTTTGGGATGTCGTGAAATTTTCTTGGTTCTGTTGGACTTCATTCTGACAAAGATACTGAGTCAAGTGTTTTCCAGTTTACTTGGTTACTCTGATTAGAGTTAAGCAGTACAACATCTGTATGAAATCATTTATACCATATTTCGTTTCAAATTACTGCCGTGAAGTATGATTAGTAATCTTTCTTTCATACAGCTTGGAGTAGATACTGTCCCAGTCCTTGTTGGACCTTTTAATTTGCTATCAAAACCTGCCAAGGGTGTTGAGAAGTCTTTCGCCCTTCTCTCACTCCTTGTCAAAATCCTTCCCATCTACAAGTGAGAAATGTTACTTTTTTGTGCTAATGCATAGCTATGATTTTTTTCCTTTAATTATTTAATCTTGATAATTGTTGAAGCTAGGTTCAGTCTCGTTCAACTATTTCTACGAAATGAAGAAAGTGCCCATTTGAGGAAGATGATTGTTAAGCTGGAGGTGAATATGTTAGGTGTAGTGCCCGAAAGACAATTATCTAATTGTTTTAGGACAGAATTAATAATTCATCTTATTATTTGCATGTATGCTTTTAATTAAGACACTACTGAAAACCCTAAGTACCTCGTTTATGTAATCACATAACACAGTGTATGGACACAAGAGGATTGAGTTAGTGAGATGTACTTAAAATTAACTTAGTCCGTAGCGTTGATTAATCTGAGTACGGGTCTCATGATTAATATGCTAATAATGCATCCAGAAAACTTTAGGCGTGACAGTTTTATCCGGACTGTCGGTGATAGGGTACCTAATGGGCATTTATATATGATGATAATCATATAGGGCTGGACCGATTTGATTTGAGTCTCGATATAATTCCGTAATCGAGAAGTCTTATCGAATCACAAGATGATCATATATGGATTAATCTCAATCCTGAGGTGATCGCTGCATAAACCGCTTAGACTAGGGTAGGGTTTGATGTGTTAGTAAGGATCACTTCGTAGTATGTGGTCCAACACTTCTCGTTGGCTCTATTCTAGGATGAGTGAGTAGTCTGTGCTATCACAGATATGGAATCCATTCCTTCCTCAGAAGTAGATGAGACAGTTCCTTATTTGTTAACCCTACAAACTGATCGATGGGCTAGTTCATTCTATATTAGTTATGAACTAATTGATCACTAGGGGATTAATGGTAAATAAGGATAATATGTTTCGAGAAGGGTTTACGGAGATATCCCGAATCGAAGTGAAGCGATCTATGGAGGATTTATCCGCACGTAATGATTATATCGGTGGACACCTTATGACTCATAGGTGAGTGTAAGTTTATAACTATATTCAGAGTTCAATTTCGGGTTTATGGTGGTGAGTTCAATTTCGGGTTTATTGGTGGTGTAATCCCGAATTAATAGATTGAATATAATTGTTTCTCGTCGTTTCTCGATTATAATCAAATAATTTTATTTAACTTATTGTTTAGTTGCCTTAGAATTAAATAAATGGAAAAGAAATTTTTCGTGGACGGCCCATGTGGTCAAAAAACGTGGACCATTATTTACCTAACATAGCATATATTTTCTCGTACATATTTTTTATTTCACCTCAATTATAATCAAATAGTTGGATTTGACTATTTAATTGATAAGAATTGGATTAATTGAATCCCGACAATGAATTTTGAAAATTAGTGAATTTAGATAATTAAATAAATGGAAAAAGAAATTTCAATAGTGGATAAATAGTTTTGTCCTTTATGGACTCGGCAAAAATGTGTAATTGAAAAATTTTGGACCATTATTTACTAAGGGGTGGGGCCACTACTAAAAATTCTAGCTTTTGCAACGGATACAAAGTGCCACAAAAACCTAAAAATAGACACAATAGACCTATTGTGACGCCTATTATTTTTGTGTCACCCGTGGCAAGCAACTATGTGGCAAAAGGTTCTTGCCACGCCTTCCACCACACCGCGGCAAAAAGTTAAAATCTATTGCCACGATTCCACACTGCGGCAAAAATTTAAATCTATTACAACGGTGTCTCACCGCGGCAAAAGCAAATAATTATAAAAAAATCAGAAAAATAAATAGTTTTTGCAACGCTTCTATTCTGGTGCCACAAAAACAAATGATTTTTTATAAAAAAAACTGCACCCCACCGCCACCCCCACCCCCACCGCCACCCTATAAAAAATAAAAACACGTCATATTCCTTGCTGAATACTGAACTAAAACAAAATTTTTGTAAATGCTAAATTGCCTAACCATCGGATAGTAAATGAGTACATAGCTGTCATGCTAAACTACCATAAAACAATTCCCTGGGACTGTTCAAAACTTACCACAAACACTTTTTCACTTTGCTGCATTCAAAATATTCTTTACAAATTTGTAATCAAAACTGCCGCGTGCCGAATTTCTACATCTGAAACATATAACTGTGGATACTTAATTATGAAGAAGCCAACGAACACACGAGATGAAGGCAGTCATGAAGCGACTATGCATACGTGAAACACAAATCTGTCTTTGAGGAATTGACCTATGCTTTTTGTAGCGGAGATACTCGACAAAAGACCAGTGCACTGCAATCCTAGCACAAATTCAGCGGCATAACACAAATCATTGCATTACATCAGCTCATTCTTGACAGTGTCTTTCATAAATCGGGCAAGCACTAGGTCACCCTAAATTGATGCAAGATATCATTCATTTATAATGAATTTAATACAGACTCGTAAAGATGAAAAGATACAACTTGCTCACTCTTTCTTCGAATTCTCTAATTTCAAAGCTAAATTGCGTGGAAGGACTCATGTAGGACTTAGCAACAAGAGCTGGGCCTGGACATAGAGGACAAGAAACATGACGCCATACCTGAGCTTAAGACTTATGCAAGTGCAATTAGGACAGATCCATAAAAGTGCAGAGACAGATCCTAATGCAATGCCGAACAGGCGTGCAAGACCAAGGCATAAAACTAGAACCTATTGCAAAACAAACTAACATATTGTAGGTTGCAAAGTATGCAAGTCCAACAAAGTAAGTTCTAGTTAGAAACAACCAACAAAACAGACTGAGCACATATCAAGATTCCAAAACCACTTTCATATCCTGATCAGACAAGCAGATTGACTTTAACTCAACATGTTTCACACGTACAGGTGTAAGAAGAAATGTGATCATGTGACCTCCAAAGTGACACAGGGTATACTACAGGGAACTTATGCAATAGCAACCTAGAAGAACTGTCAAACTTGTAAAGGTAATGACAATGTATTACCTCTTTTGGCATTGGTGGGCTATTGTCTCCCATCATTGCAGATGGTACTACATTTTTAGCTTTTCACCCTCGATTACTTTTGTTAGCCTACTTTGAGTCAATATCATACAGGCAAATCTCATAGTTGTCGTCTTTGACTTCAGTCTTATTAGTCAAGAGACTAGGAGGAGCAGCATCTTCATCAACTTTTTGTTGCAATGCCAACATCCTACTTTCTGATTCTCTTTTAATTTCCTTAAACCAATCGTATACCTATAAAATTAGCAAGCTTAAAATCAAAGTTATCCAGGAAAAACTAAGGTAAGAATATGGAGGAAACGATCCATTTAAAGCACTTGTTCCCATTTTATGCAAGGCTTTTCACTACGACGAGCTGAGCAACTAAAGAAAAACAAACAGACTGTAATCAAATGTCAAGCTTAAAAAGACAATCACATATATGAGTTTAAATTCAACGTCTGGGCCGAAATTTCTTATCTAAATTTAGTTGCAAGCTCCTCACACAACTGCTGGTTGACTGACCTCGTTCCTGTTTGCTTATAATGGTGCCCCATTTCTGCACTCTACTTATGACAGTGACAAGGTACTTGAATTTTGTCACAGAACGCAGTAAATAAAAAGTGGCAACACAAGATAAACATGATACAGAGGTTGAAAAGAAAAGAATTACATGAAGCAAAAGAAAAACACAACTTTTCGCCCACTTCCCGGATCGTTCTAAATACACCAAATGAATATGGGAAAACATGACTTCGATGAATGCACAACATAAAGCCCTGTACCAGCACTAGATAGCTGTCATAGGCATATCATCATTTCATTTTCTACTTTTTTTATGGGGACCATCAATTTTCCACCTGGGCTAAGTTGCGGACTTCACCATGCTCAGAATTTTGCAAGAATGTAAAAAAAAAAAAAAGGCTAAAGCGTCTTGAAAAGCAGTGCCTAAAAAGCTTTAGTGCATCCTAGACAACAAATAAAGCATTTATAGAATTATAAAGAACACCAGGTAACAATGCACTTTAAAGACACATGTTACATCTAATAGCTAAGACCTAGCATGTCTTTGAAGAACTGAAGGTATTTTAAAGAGTAACTCACACTGCAGCAAGGGCATAAGCAACCACTGGAAGAGGTGAAGCTAGATAGTTTGCTCTCATCAATGCGTACGCACATCCCTTGAAGTTCCTGCTCCCAGAAAGGACAACAGCAGCCACAATATACACCCATGAGAAAAGAATAAAAAAATCAAGTAAGGTTATCCACCAATTCCTTCCACCACCACCACAAACAGTTGAAACCGACAAACAGCTCACATGCCATTTTTCGATATAGCAGAAGCAGCCGATTCATCCAAATCTCCAGAGTTCCCTATGAAAGCCTTGTTGATTCATGTCCTTTTGAAGTCCACTGCACCACCAAAAAAACTTTTTTTTATCTCACTTGAAAATGGATGAGAATATTGTCCACTATCTAAAAATAAAAAAGAATACCTTTAAGCAAGTATTTTGTGGTAACTCCAGAGCTTGGAGCAAGACTTGTTTTTACCCGCTGCCATTGAAGAGTTTAAGCTGAAAACATGTGTAGTCTAGTGTTTCATGTAACACTGTATCACTCATCCCTTCTTTGCATATGCACCATGTTCCACCTGAACTGTAGCTCCAATGTTTTAGTAAATTGAAGACAATATGCACTTGTAAAAACTACAAGTATGGAATAAAAAGAAAATACAAATAACGGAAAGTGAAAAAAAAAAATAGCAAAAGAAGGTGGTAGTTACTTCTGTGAGTATCTTGGAATATGCTAATGGACCTTCTAAGCATTAGGTCAGGATCTTAAATGCTCGTTAGGTCTCCATCCTGGAAGAATAGTTTCCTAATTCTCAAGCTTCTCTCATATGGAGAGTCATTCTGTAACTAAAAGAAGAAACAATGAAAAATATACCTATAAACTTTGCAAGTCCTCCATGTCTTGATGTGCCTAAATCCACCTTCAACAGAAAATGATCCAATCAAATCCTTATTTTCAGTGAAAAAGGCGAAAACCATGAAAAGAAAATGAAATATTTAAAAAGGATATCAAGAATACTTATAAGTAATAGAGCAAATGTGCTTAGGAAATGTTGTGCTTTATTGTATCAATTTTCGTCTCCTTGTAAGTTCCGAATGCAAATGGTTGATAGACAAATGTAAGAAACCTTCCAGGATGGTAGTGCTTCAAAACAAAATATATACATACTTAAGCATATAGAAAATTTCCTCTTCACCAAGATATTGATATATAGCAATTCCAGCTTACAGATACTTGATAAAAATCACCAACATGTTATAATCGGCATTTGCATTCACGAGATACACCAGGTTCCCTGAACATAGTCCATCCTGCCAAAGGAAGCAAATATATATATATACATCAATAATAATAATAATAATAATAATAATAATAATAATAATAATAATAACAACAACAACAACAACACAATAGAATCAAGAAAAATCTGGTATCTTATAAATCAATCATAATGAAACTTACAAATATCACTTGAACGATTAGTTGACAGATACGCAAGAAGAATAGCAATTATAACAATGGAGAGAACAATCTGCATTACCAAACATAAACATACGCTTTGTGATTGCATGCACAAAGGGCAAGGTCATCTCAGAAAAAAACATTTGTACATATATCAGGATGAAAACTAACCATGGTTGTATTGTATGCAGGATCAACCTTCAAAACGTATGATTTCATAGAGAATCTCAAAGAGATTAGACAACTATGAGAAAAATGTTCCACAAAGAATTTCTCTGAAGCATACCAACCTTTTAGTAATCGTTCTGGATTACCTGCAAATTCTCAGTCTTTCTTCTATCCTGCTCTTGATTTTAGCTCCAAATTTAGCTAAGAATTTCAGAAATACACTTCAAGAAACAAATTTAGCTACAAAATTCAAGCATCGATTTCAACTACAAAATGAGTGAAATACATAAACAACAATTGCACAGTACTTGTTTTAGATGCCAATAGATCGTCAAACAGATGTGGCAGAAGCACAACATCCATAACATCCATTCCAAGATTCTTCATCTCACGAGTAAACTCAAAACTCACTCCGAATGAGTTGACTCATCTGAACATTTCGAGTCAAGGCAAAACGATTCAGATTCAATACTGTCGGTCTCCTTTTCACTGTCATCGTTCCCGTCGCCGTAACCAAGCGGCCAATTCTTTGAAAAACATGATGATTTTTCTTCGATTGTGAGATTGAAACGAGAAATATAATCGGATTCATCTCATTTTGCAAAATTAGAGGAAATCGAGTGGTCGGTGAGTTGAAAGAAGCGGCGGAGAGGATATCGGAATGTGGAACGTAATAGAGAAATATAAAAGTGATTGTATTGATTCAACGGAATGGAGAGTACAAATATATAGGTTCGGTGACTTAGTCGATAAGTCACTACCAGATAAATACGACAATAATAATATTTAAAATAAATAATAATATTCAAACTATATTATCTAAATATTCAATATTGTCATTATCTCTAACACGCCTCCGCAATCCCATGGCAATGCAATGAACATGGAGATTGGATCGATGTGAATGAATCTGGTCTTCTTCACATAGTGTCTGCAACAAACTGCTCCATATCAATTGGCATCAATGTCTTCACAACTTGATCTTGCTTGAATCTGCAATGGATGACACGCAAAAACTTTGGAAGAGTTATAGAAGAAATTATAGAGAGGAAGAAAGATTTGGAGGGAATATCATACCCTAAAAAAAATAAAAGAAAGAAGAACTTATAGATTGAGATATAGATTGAAATAAAGCAAATCAAGGGAGTGAAATGATAGGTGCCGACGAAAGGAGTCAATTGAGAGACATAATGTAATTTGATGACTAGAAATAAATAAGAAAATAGGTGTAGAGAGATTGGAAGCCGGAGTCATACTAGAAAGAAAGAGATTGGAAGCCGGAGAGAAGAGTTTATAGTAGAAGGAAGAGAGAGAAAGAAATATTTTGAAGATTAGATCGTCCATGTTTTTCTTTGGAAAAAAAAAAGAAAAAGAAAAATTAAAGAACCACGCATTGCTACGTTGTGAAAAAAAATAACGACAAGAGAACAATTTATTTGATTGAAAAAAAAAATCAACGATTTAAAAAAAATGAATAAAGAGGAGGTGAAAGAAGAGGTGTAGTTTATTTATTTTTTTATTATTATTAGAAAGAAAATAAAATAAAAGTTTTTTTTTTAATTTTAAAAAAGATATCGGGTACAGCCATTGACAGAGAGATTCATCGCCGGAGCCGGAAAAGGGAAAGAGAAGAGGTGAGAAAGAATAATTGGAAAAGAAAAGAGAGGCAGTGAGAGGATCCGTGATCGGAGATGAAGAGTCAACGGAAACGGAGGAGACGACGATGGAGACATTGCTGGTGGCGGGTTGGACAGAGATTGACATGAACCGGAGAGCTGGGATTCTGCCATCTATGTTGTGCAAGAATAGAAGCAGCAAAGAAGGAGAGGATGGCTTTTGTGGGAGGAGGGTGGTGTTTGTGCAGTGGAAGAGGAACGCCGCCGGCGGAAAAAAAAAAATTACCTTGACGGAAAGGAGAGAGTTTTGTAGAAGATGGGACGGAAGTAAGATGAGGACGACCGGAAGAAGACGATGAAAAAAAATACGCAGAAAAAAAAAAAAAAAAAAAAAAAAAAAAAAAAAGGGGATCTGGAGACCGAGAAGAAGGTTACCGGGGAAGGAAAAAAAAAATCAAACGAAAAAAAATTGAAGACGGGTGAGGGGTGAGGGTTCGTATTGATTACGGTAACGAACCCCACCCAAACGATTTTCTATATTATTGACCAGGATCTACGACGTTAGTCAGATCATTCTGATACCATAATAGAGAAATATAAAAGTGATTGTATTGATTCAACGGAATGGAGAGTACAAATATATAGGTTCGGTGACTTAGTCGATAAGTCACTACAAGATAAATACGACAATAATAATATTTAAAATAAAAATAATATTCAAACTATATTATCTAAATATTCAATCTTGTCATTATCTCTAACATAACGGAGGTATTTTCGGAGAGAGGGATATCGGAATGTGGTGATGCAGCCTGCAAACTAAAAGCAATAGCGTAAAAGAAATTTGTTTTTTTAATTTTATTTTATTTTATGAACATTTACTTATTGGAAAGAAAAGGAGATATTGCCGCGGTTTTCATTTTTCTGTGGCAAATGGTAGTAACCCACCAGACATTTCACGAAACACATCCTTTCGAATAAATAAGAAATAAAATTATTTTGTGCTTTTGTGGCACACGTTGTCGATCTGTAACAAAAACTACACCTAAAGCAACAGTTTTAGTTTGCGTGGCAAAAAGACCGACACAATAACCTACTTTTTTTTGTAGTGTTGTACTCTAAGTATAATTTAAATGATTGGTCTTCGATTATAATTGAATTTGTTTCACTGACATGAATTCAGTTGTCAATCAAAAACGTTTAGATCATTTAATTAAAAAGAGTTTTGAGGCCCCTCAAAAAAAAAAAAAAAAAAAAAGAGTTTTGAGTAATAGTAGGAGTATTTAATGTACCTGTAACTTCCCTTACGAGTAAACGGTCAATATTGTCTATAAATTAGCTTTCAAGTTTTCAAATATTTGTCCATCTTTTTCTGTTTCCTGCATTTCGATTCGTGGCCAGAAAACATTTTTCTAGTTTCTCTGGGCATTAGGAATTAAAGGGAACAAAAAGTTGGATACATGTTCGGAACAAGAGAGATTTTCTTTTTTTTTATCTATGATAACTTGACCGTTTGCTCAATATCCTTTTCCTTTTAAAACTTTATATCAATAAAGTTACGGCAAATATGTCGTATCAGATGCATTACCGGCCTACCAATTTGTCAATCCACCGGACAATTTGTGATTTGCGGAAAGTTCTATGTTTTACTATGTATAAATCTATTGAAGAATTTTGTTTTCCATAGACATTGTCATTCTATTGCTAACGCTTTTTAGAGTTTGTTTGGTAATTCAAAAGATTACTATTTTTTAATTTTATAAACAAATGTGGGGTAACATAATTCAAAGTGAATTGTTTTTCATTCTCTTATAACGGATCGTCAGGGATCGAAACAGATTGCAATAATCAAGAATAAACAAGAAATAATAAATCACACAAGAAACAATAACACATGATTTAACGTGGTTTCCGGCAATATGCCGACTAGTCCACGGACAGAAAACGAGGAGATTATATTATCACTAGAGATTTTAAAGACTATGCATCAGCAATTGCTTTTGCTACTGCTGTTAACTTCAAAAATTCTAGGTTACAACAGATGAGTATTTATAGTCACAAAACCCTAGACCTAGCCGCCATAAAGACATAGTAGCAGATTGACTAAAATACCCCAGATGTGAGCTTAGCTCAGCTGACTTTACCAGACGTAACGTGCTGACTTTTGCCCTGCTGACTTTTGTTCAACTGACCTTTGCTCAAATGTAGAACCCAAATGTATTCAAAAGACTCAGCTGACTCAGCTGCCACTTCAGCTGAATTCCCAGATTCGAATACACTAGTCAGCTGACCATCACTCAGCTGGCTACCAGATTGGTTCCACTGAATTAATGATCAAGTCACACTTTGCTGACAAATCTCCACCTTGACTTGAACTCTTATTCAAAGCCAAACAAATTGCATAACCAGATGTACTGTACAAGATGCATTCATCAATGCCAGGTGTGGTGTACCGGATTCCTCCTTTTATTTTCAGTCTTAACAGCCTCAGATGTAATTCCTCCAGATGATATTTAACTCCCGATTAGAAACCAACTTCATATGAGAACCTCCCAAATTCATATGAGACCCTCCGATGTTAACAGATTTAGACTTGACTGAGTTGAGAACAAATGTGATCAAAGACTTGATCACCAGACAACATGTGATTACCAAATTTAGATGTAATCACCACAGCTGAGCACATCCGGCTGAGTTCTTTAGATTCAACTTCGACCAAACAGATATGCAGATTCTGATTCTGAGTTGACTAGATGTGAACACAACAGACTTCAAGTGAGACTTTGATGTAAGTCAACCTGATGATATAATTCCTGATGATTTACCCCTTTTTTCTCATGCAATTAGTGGTATTTTGTCATCAACTTGAGCAAATTTTATGATGATTGGAACGATTTTTGTGTACATAGAATTTTTAGAAAAACCATGCTTCCACTTGTATTATATTAGTTATGTATTAGCCGATTTTGTTATCAGATTTACACGTGGTATTTTCGTGTCTATTTTTGCAGCACAGATATCACGGTGGGAGCGTGGATTTTTGATCTTATAGTGCCATGGGATTATTGAGTGATGATTTTGTTGCCGGGGCAAGGATTGCAACCCACTAGGATCGTCGACACACGTTAGAGGGTTTGGTCCATGCTAGTCATAGAATAAAATTGATCATAGTGATTTCAGATACAAATGGCATGCGCCATGTGACCTTGACCCACCCCAAGTGAAGCTACACATTCTGCTGAGCATTTGATGACGGTCAAATTATACCCATAAAAGTCATCAACGTTATCCTTAAATCGAGCTTAATAATATATATTTTATATTAAATCACATGTTTATAATGATTATTTAATGTTATGTGATTTATAGAATATAATTTGGTATTTATCTATTTTTATTATTAAAATATGATTTACTATACGATAATTATTGATTTTATAGATTACGGTGAATCAGAGGCTATCTATCAACGAAGGAAGTAATTCTCAAGATAAATCGGAGTGGAATCGGATTGCATTAAAGATAAGTATCAAAGTAGCAAGAAGAGTGGAGTGTGGAACAAGAAAAGCCAGCGAGCCAATCAGAGGCTGGTGAGCTCGCTGGCAGCGAAGTGAAGGCTCGCTGGGAGCAAGTTGAGAAGCAGACTAAGGATCGGCTCGAAGTTATCTCGACGCGTTTTAGACTCCTTTAGGGTTTAGGAAACGTAAATTAGGTCGGCTGGAGTTTATCCTAAGTCGGTTTTCCAGCCTATATATACTTATTTCATTGTATCACTTTATATCTTGAATAACACAACTCATAACACAAATTCTCAGTTTCTCAGAGCAGTTTTATACAAATTTCCAGCAGCAATAATGTGAGTTATTTGTATTTATTTGTTCTTTGTTCTTTGTAATTAAGTCCACCCAATTATTGTTTATTGTTTGAGGTTGTTCGTTCTTCACCGAACGATGTAGATCTAAGGATACGATATGAGGCAGTGGGGATTCCTTGTCTATAAGGATCCACATGCCCGGATCTGTTATCCGGTGATCTATAGTTGACTTTGGTATGATCGAAAATCGTGTTTTTAATAGATATATATAATTGCTTTATGAATCTCTATTTTATCCGTTACGTATATAGAAACGCTAAGATTTAGTTGTTCGTCGCGTCAATCTAGCCACGTCTTTATGGTGTGAATGTCCACCTAGAATTTCTTATCTTAGTAGGTATGGCTACGGCTACGTTGCTCATCTGTTTTAATTAGCGTATGATTAGGAAATACCAATATAGGACTCCTAGGTCGACTTATGAATAGATCTTCCAGGACTTTCTACGAGATCTAGATCTGTGTTATATTTGGGAATTGCTAGCACCTAGTTATACGTACGTCGTAGATTAGCATGAGACCGTGCAGGTAATTGTTAATGGGACAGAGACTGATGCGATCACTTAGGAAGTACGCCTAACCACATGAATGTTGCCTAGGTGAGGAATACGGTTAATATCGGCATCCCTAGTTTTGTAAGCGTGCGAGTTATATGAGATGGAGGCCTACGAAGCGAAGTCACGTAATGTAGCACAGTGATCTAGTGTCCTAACCGGAACTAAGTCAAGTTTAGGGGATGACTCCTGTAGCCAATATAAAAGAAATACGAATCGGATTAATAGTTGTCGAGTATCGCTTAATTATATAGAATCTCTAGATGCAAACGATAATCTAATGATTGGGGAGGTTAATTACGTTGTCTTTATTGTGTTGTGTCGAGTCGAGTCCTTTATCTTTCTTGTCTTTTGTTGGTCATAGAACGCTTCTATGTGCTTGGCATGAATGATTAATTGTTTGTATATAAATGATCCACAATTGGTTCCCTGTGGGATCGACCTTGATTCGCTATAACTATACTACAATGGACCTAGTCCTCTTGCTAGTATTGGTTTATGGTGGTCAAGTATTTTATATATCACTTGATCTCGTCATCAAGTTTTTGGCGCCGTTGCCAGGGAACCAACGGTCAATTTTATATATAAATAATTTTTTATTCATGTCGAATTTTCTGTTTTAGAGTCTGTTTTTACGTTTTTGAGTCCCTCTGGTTATCTGATCTGTGTAAAAATTCCAGATTCTGTAGAATCAGTTTTGCTTCCAGTGAGCCAGGAGTTGGCTACCAGCGAAACTACCTCTATTTCTAGAATTTCGCGTGTCTGTTTATCTCTGTATGTTTAATCCGTAGGTCTGATAGCAGCATGGGAAACCATGTTAAAATCTGTCTACAGTCCGTTTTGTTTTTGTTTTTCTTCTGTTTGCAGAAACCAGGGAAGCAATAATCTTAGTTAGTAACTTTTCGTGGGCGTTGAGAAAATAACCCAGCAACATGTGGAGCTACGAATCTACGATGGGAAAAGCAATGAAAGCAACACCTTTAAAGCACCAAGATGGCTCCGAGAAAAAAAATATTAAAAGGTTCGAATTATTCGTGGTATAATATTGAAGGCAAGGTAATACCTTTTTTTTGCTTATGTTTTACTATCTTTTGGTTTTTTTATCATAAGTTAACCTATGCTTGAACCTGAGTATGAATAATAGCCCGGAGTGAGTTTATGGGATTAATTTTATTAGTGCCGAAGGTTCTGCCCCAAATCTGTCTCATCTAGAGGGTGTAGGGAAACATGTAGTAGTTGAAGGAAGCAGTGAATAAAGTGTTCCTCGTAGTTCTGATAAAATCTCATTGTCCTATGCATGAGATTGCTTCTACTGGCCATGGGAGCAACATTTTGTGTAGTTTTTAAGAATTCTCAATCTAAAGAAGACGTTGAGTTTTGAGAGAGCATAATGAAGCAGCATTATAGAGGATGTGATTAAAATAGGTCCCTAGGACTAAATTTTCTGAGAATTCACTAGTTCCTAAAACGAGAGCCGGGGTAAGAGCTTTGTATAAATTGAATGGATAGATGTCGTTTCCTAGGTCTCACAACCAAGGGAAGGGTATTAATCCGCAAAAGCGACGAGCCCCCCTCATATAGTGCTCAAGTGCTCAACATCTGGCGATCCAAGAAGGATGACTGACAAGGATAATTTTTGGAAAGTCGAGCTGAGGACTTTAAACTCAGAACTACTTCTTTAAAACCCTTAGGATTTCTTTTTAGGGTTTTAGGTTTTGTTTTCTTTGAGTCCAATAAGATTAACGTGACATGTGTTGAGGTTTTTTATTTGCCGTGTTCCGATGGCCATTAGGCTAAGGATGTGCAAAACTTTTTTACTCAATATAGGCCACGTGAATTAGAGTTCCGTAGGAGAGTCGAGAAATTGCTAAAGAAAATGAAATTTATCAATCAACTTTAAGATGGAAGCATTAAGAGAGCTTGAGAATTATTGAAAATGTAACAGAGAATGATTGGTGTAAACCGGAACGATTTTGGTCAACTTCCAAAACTTTTTAGAATGGCGATCCGAGTGAAAATCCAAAGTTGTGTGCAATTCGTTCTGCAACTACCTTTATCCTTTCCTTTATACCTTTTAACCCTTCAACCTTTTCTATTCTCTCACCAATCTGCCTCACAATCCACATTTCTAACCATTCTTTCATTCTTTCTCTTACTTTCCATCTATTTCACTCTTCCACCCTAACCCAATACCTTAACCAATACCTACCCAAATCAATTTCCTTAACCAATTTGCAACCACCCAAAACACAATTTTTTCCCACCCATTATCTTTTCTTACCATTCTTATAAATATCTTTTTTCTGAACCCATCATATTCTAAACCTCTATGTTGTTTACAAGATACCCTTTTGTTGCCGAATTAGTACATTGCTAAGTTTTAATAATTATCTTTCATCATTTTGGTTTTCATGATCCTCGCTGGGGTAAGTGTAGCTCTATACCTAGCTAGCTTTTAACAGTTTTTTATTCGATCAAACTACTACGTATCTTTCAACCGGAAGTTTTAAATTTCATTTTTTCCTGACCATTCCGTCACATATAGATGATGAGTTTTGTTCTAAAATATCACACCAATCCGACCTTGTTGATGACGTTGAGACCTTCTACGTGAAAATTTGGGTAATTCGTAATTTCAAGGAGAAGCTACATCTCCCTAAGTTGTTGATATCCAATCAAAACCTGAAGAATCTGTGCTCAGTATCTGATTTAATCTTTAGCCAATAGGTCCCCCCAATCTGTTATACCTTAACTAGTTTCTCTTTTACACTGGTTTGAATACCTTATCAATCCAGTTAGTCTCGTGTTTTCACACATGGGGTAATGCTTTCCGATCTTTGTCTTATCCACCCGGTTTTCTGCTTATTTATATGGTGGAGGATATCGATGAAGACTATAATCTTTTGTTGATTGTTTATTTTTATTTCTACTTAGTATTTTTCTTTTTGAGTCTGTATATATCCTTTTCTTATTCGTTTTAGAATTCGTGTCTGAACGAGTCGTTTTAACTCTTTGGTTTTCCTTGTCATTGGTTGTATAAAATAAAGTGGCTTAATTTGTTTTTGGATATTTTATATTTAATTACTGCCACATTATTTTATAACTTCCATTGCTACGTTATTAACAGTTTCATGGAGTTTCTGTCTGGTTTACTTAAACAGGTTTTCATTTGCTTCTCCACGACGTGCTTGAATAACTCCGATAATTTGCATCTGCTTGAGAGCCGTTTCCAGAGCTAAGTCTTTTTCGTAAATTCTACTTTTTCTTTGTCATTGGTGACAATGCCAAGTTTAAGTGGGGGGGGTAGGAGACTTAGCTATGATGTGATATCTGTTAAAATTGAATGAAACGGTGAAAAGTTGAAGAAAATTGAAAAATGCCAAATTAATTATCTCGTACCCTTAGAATTGTGAGTTCTTAAAACATTGAATTGATAGGAAAGGAACCAAGTTGCATGATTACGTGATCATATTATACTTATGTGAATTTAAATTTAAGGATATTCATGCCGACTGTTGCAAGTAGTTATTCATTATTCGATTACTCAATCTTTGAATCGACGAATACCGCACGAATTATAATAACTGAAGAAATTATGTGTACATTGCGTAGATGATTGGTTATGTGAACTTAGTGTCGCTATTTATCTGCTGATGTATTCCTATCTTCTAGCCATCAAAGCGGAGTAATAAGCTTGAGAATTATCTGTGTTTTAACAATGCTTTAAACACTGTGCTTGTAGTAACATTACCAAAGTAGCCCCGAGCTTGTGGTAATATTCAACGCTATTGACTAATCCGTGAGAGGGGGGTTATTGCAATGCATAATTTACTTTTCAAGCAAGTTTATTTCTTGAGAGGTGTTAACGCTTGAAATTATGAAAATGCGAAGAAATTCAACTTTTTAAGAGGCTTTGAGTATTTCTCGGTCTCCGAGTCTAAAAACCTCATGGATAACGCTCTTGCTTATTGCACCATGTCTTTACCCATGTGAGGCAAAATAAGTGGGAATACTAATGTTGGTAGGTTGAGATTGCGAAGTTAGCATAAACTCTAATCTTGCCACGATTATATAAAACTGAATGCATATACACACATCACTTCGATTCATAGCGAGTGGCGAATAATGGATACCTTATGAGCATGAATGGCATGAGTTGACTCAAGTTTCTTGTGTAAGTATGATTTGAACATGGAAAATGTTTTCATGGGGAATGACTTATCGATGCTTTGTTCGGGACGATCAAAGTCTAAGTGGGGGGTAGTTGATGACGGTCAAATTCTACCCATAAAAGTCATCAATGTTATCCTTAAACCGAGCTTAATAATATATATTTTATATTAAATCACATGTTTATAATGATTATTTAATGTTATGTGATTTATAGAATATAATTTGGTATTTATCTATTTTTATTATTAAAATATGATTTACTATGCGATAATTATTGATTTTATAGATTACGGTGAATCAGAGGATATCTATCAACGAAGGAAGTAAATCTCAAGATAAATCGGAGCGGAATCGGATTGCATTAAAGATAAGTATCAAAGTAGCACGAAGAGTGGAGTGTGGAACAAGAAAAGCCAACGAGCCAATCAGAGGCTGGTGAGCTCGCTGGCAGCAAAGTGAAGGCTCGCTGGGAGCGAGTTGAGAAGCATACTAAGGATCAGCTCGGAGTTATCTCGACGCGTTTTAGACTCCTTTAGGGTTTAGGAAACGTAAATTAGGTCGGCTGAAGTTTATCCTAAGTCGGTTTTCTAGCCTATATATACTTATTTCATTGTATCACTTTATATCTTGAATAACACAACTCATAACACAAATCCTAAGTTTCTCAGAGCAGTTTTTATACAAATTTCCAGCAGCAATAATGTGACTTATTTGTATTTATTTGTTCTTTGTTCTTTGCAATTAAGTCCCCCCAATTATTGTTTATTGTTTGAGGTTGTTCGTTCTTCACCGAACGATGTAGATATAAGGATACGATATGAGGCAGTGGGGATTCCTTGTCTATAAGGATCCACACGCCCAGATCTGTTATCCGGTGATCTATAGATGACTTTGGTATGATCGACAATCGTGTTTTTAGTAGATCTATATAATTGCTTTATGAATCTCTATTTTATCCGTTACGTATATAGAAACACTAAGATTTAGTTGTTCGTCGCGTCAATCTAGCCACGTCTTTATGGTGTGATTGTCCACCTAGAATTTCTTATCTTAGTAGGTATGGCTACGGCTACGTTGCTCGACTGTTTTAATTAGCGTATGATTAGGAAATACCAATATAGGACTCCTAGGTCGGCTCATGAATTGATCTTCCGGGACTTTCAGCGAGATCTAGATCTGTGTTATATTTGGGAATTGCTAGCACCTAGTTATACATACGTCGTAGATTAGCATGAGACCGTGCAGGTAATTGTTAAAGGGAAAGAGACTGGTGCGATCACTTAGGAAGTACGCCTAACCACAAGAATGTTGCCTGGGTGAGGAATACGGTTAATATTGGCATCCCTAGTTTTGTAAGCGTGTGAGTTATATAAGATGGAGGCCTACGAAGCGAAGTCACGTAATGTAGCACAGTGATCTAGTGTCCTAACCGGAACTAAGTCAATTTTAGGGGATGACTCCCGTAGCCAATATAAAAGAAATACGAATCGGATTAATAGTTGTCGAGTATCGCTTAATTATATAGAATCTCTAGATCCAAATGATAATCTAATGATTGGGGAGGTTAATTACGTTGTCTTTGTTGTGTTGAGTCGAGTCCTTTATCTTTCTTGTCTTTTTTTGGTCATAGACCGCTTCTGTGTGCTTGGCATGAATGATTAATTGTTTGTATATAAATGATCCACAATTGGTTCCCTGTGGAATCGACTTTGATTCGTTATTGCTATACTACGATGGATCTAGTCCTCTTGCTAGTATTGGTTTATGGTGGTGAAGTATTTTATATATCACTTGATCTCGTCATCAGCATTTAATGCGAATGTCATTCAGCCAACTACTACATATTGGACTTGACGCGTGCAAAACATCAGTGACCTGCGCCAATACCATATTTGCACATGACGCGCGCCAGTTGCTTTTGACCTACGCCAAAATTGCAGAGTCAGCAAAGAATTTATCTCTTTTATTCTTCCTCCCACAAAAAAATTAACATATACACTTCATCTTCTTCAACTTATCCCTCTTGAAGGCAAACCCCCACACCTGTCTCTTATAGCCAAATTTTAGTACAAATTAACTCTTGATTTTGATTGTAAAATCTAAGGATTCTAGTTTAACTCTATTAGTTGATTGAATTCAACACACTAGTGTTAGTTCATTAAAGCTTATGGAAGTTGGATGAAGAACACCAACTCGAATTTGTACTCCTTGATTTGGTAATCCTTAATCTTTATTTTCATTCAATTGTTCTTATGGTTATGAATATTAATTTGAGATGTTGATATTTGTAAACATGAGTGGCTAGACTTAACTAGCCAAGATTATGTTGTAGCTTTAGTTTATCCTCTTATGTTGATTGGGAATGATAGTTTATGTTGTTAGTTTTGATTGTTGTGAAGCTTTTCCTACTTGTGTAGTATTGATTGCTTACATTGGAGTAATTGCCTAGTGTTAGCTTTTACACATTTGATGGAGACAGAAAGGAGATGTTAGACGTGGGAAGGAGGTAGGAAAACCGTAATGTAAAATCGACCCTTCGTGGCATTTGATTGCTTATCCGGGGATAGTTGACATTTGTTAAGGGTGATTTTATATGATTTATATCGTTATATTTTATAATGATTTCCTCCATATTCGTATTATTTGCATAGAAATTAAGGGTTTAATCGAATTATTGAGCAAATGAGTTTTAAAAGTATTTAAGTGTAAAGTTTAGCTAATTTCGTGATTTTATTGGTAATTATCTATGGTTTTACACTTTGCGTGTTCTTATGGTTTTGAAGGTACATTTACATGTCATGGAGAGGGATTGAAGGAGCTGAAAAGATACTTGATTGAAGGTTAAATGGAAGGAGATGCAAGTCGAAGGTAGAATGAAGATTTAGAAGACTGAACGCACGTTTTCCATCCGTCCAACCTGGACTGGCGTCCAAAAGCATGGATTGGCGTCCACTACAGCTACTCAATTCAGGAAAGCATGATTTTTACCCAAACGGGCGTCCAGAAGAGTGGACTGGCGTCTCAGGAGGAGAAGTTGGATCAGGATGTTCAGATTTTTAGTGAACGAGCATTTGAAAATGTATAGGACGGGCGTTTGAGAAGACTCGGCCCGACTCGAAGAATTTACACCAGCTGGACGTGCGTCCACTCATCCAGACGGGCATCCACGGCCGACATCAGCATAACCGACCTAGTTTTCTATAAAAGCAGCCGCATCCTCAACCCTAATTATCATCTTATCATCATATCGACTGCAGCCGCCAGAGAACCCTAAATTCTGAGCAGAGGCAGGCTCGGTCGGCAGAGCCTTGTGCTCTGTCGACCGAGGTTAGTTTTTTTTTATTTTATGTCGTTTCTTCTTGTTCGATTCATGAGGATGGCTTGAAGCTGATCAAACTTGGAACAAGCGTGTAAAACTTTTCAGCATCGTTTTTATTTATTCCTTTTGGATGATTTCGTGAGTTTTAATTAAGTTGTTTCTTTTCTATGATTTTCATGCTATGCAATTTAAATCGAGAGTTGTTTTGCTATTGATGTTAACTATGTGACGAGAGTCGGTGTAAACCTAGATCACCATAGGAAAGATTGGATCTTTAACCTATAAGTAACGAGAGTTGATTAGGTTGAATATCTAGATTGTTAGATTGAGAAATCTTGCACCTTGGTTTGAAAGCGTTAATCTTTAAGATCGAAAGATAGAAGATTGATAGGCGAACTTTTCTAAGAGATTAGGAGTTCATACCTTTGATAGGTGAATCACATCTTTATTAAATCTTCACTAAATAATCTAGAGAGGAAATTAAGGGTTGCGGGATGGTGGATCATTGCTTGTTCTATGTTTAATCACTATAGTCATTATCATGCTTTTATAAGTTTTATTGTTTTTCTCGTTTATATTTTAGTTATGTTCGCAACGATCTTTCCTGGCTTTGGACTGACAATCCTCTGTCCAGTTTACTTTTTGTTTTGTTATTTTAGGTTTTAATAATAATGGTATCAATCTTAGGAAAATTAATGAACTAGATACCCCGATTCCCTGAGATCGACTCCGGTATTAATCGCTATGCTACGATCCCTACACTTGGGGTATACCGGATTTATAAATTTATTACTTGTTTATTTTCCATTGATAAAATCCGAGACAACATTGTCATTGCATTCACGGGCATAGCATACCAATTCATTAGGTTTAGGACACGTAGACCAAGGAGGAGGTAGAGAGCAATTCCATACACTCGTATGAGGGGGAATTGCTTGCTTAGGAATGCACCATTTCACGCTTTCAAACACCAATGGTAGGAAGGTAGGAGATCATTCCCATGATGCTACAAGCGGATGGCTAGGTTACACGTTGTCTTGGCTAGTTTCTTTTATCGTTTATCATCCTTGTTATCACAAGGACTTTATTTATGCATTTAATGACTATCTTGCAATTTGTGACCTAGATGGAATTAATATAGACTTTTTAGTGTGTAACCTCACAATTGAGTTCCCCGTGGATTCGGTCTTGACTCACCATACTAGACTACATTCATCCCGGTACACTGCCGGTTAGATTGGACATCTAGGATTTGGCCATCAGACTTCTCCAAACGAGACTTAACTCCAGATAAGAACTCCATCTCAGACATGTTCACCAGCTGCTTAGCTGACTTCACTTAGCTGAGACTTCAGTGAAGACTTCAGTAATGCGAGAGATCCAAGCATAGAGAGCCTGGAAAAAGCCATAAAGGCTGCGGTGAGGACGGCAAAAATAATCCGAATAATCAGGGTGAACAAAGCCCTGAGGCTACTGCATGAAAACGGGCTTAGGTAAATGCACATGGAGGAAAGCATTATGAATATCCACCTAGCGAAGAGACCAACCCTGCGACCCGGCAAGTGACAGAAGAAGATGAATTGTGACCGGTTTAACAACCTGACTAAATATGTCAGTCAAATTAACCTCTTCGGCCTGATGGAAACCCTTGGACACATGGCGAGCCTTGTGACGCTCAAAACACCCATTGGCATGACGTTTAGTGCGATAATCCCATTTATTGCCAACTATATTCATTCGAGGATGCGGAGGAACAAGATCCCAGATCGGGTTGCGCAACAATGTGTCAATTTCCTCTCTCATAGCATTACGCCAATTCAGGTGTTTGTTGGCATCGGAATAGGAAGTAGGGTCTAGGGAGTTGGTAGAAGCAACAAGGGCTTTAGGATGTGGGTAGTGGATAAAGTCAGGCCGAGAGATAGGTTTGACGGAGTTGGTTTTGATGCGAGTGACCATGGTATGAGTGGGAGCAGGTGGGGAAAGAGTCGAGTCTGGAGAGGCCGAGGCCAAAGTGAATGCAAGGAAGGTGGGTGGGGAAGGCTCGGGAGCGGGAGTGGGGACGGGTTAGAGGGAGCCGGCATAGGAGGTGGAGTTTTTAGAGGTTGTGGCATGAAGACAGGAAGTGGAACAGTAAGATTATCAAGAGTGGGTTTCGAGGGAGATGGTCTATATGGAAAGATGGATTTGTAGAAAACCACGTGGCGAGCAACATAGATACGGCCAGAGGCAAGGTGCGGGCATTTTTAACCGTGGTGGGAAGGACTATAGCCAAGAGAGATACAAGTTTTGGAGCGGATATCAGTCTTATGATGGTTGTAGGGATAGAGATATGGCCATCACACACAACCAAAGACACAAAGGAATGTGTAGTCAGGAGACCGATGCTAGACCACTTCAAAGGGAGATTTATCTTTAAGGACTTTTGTGGGAAGATGGTTGATAATTTAAGGGGCAGTGATAAAGGCATCCTCTCAATAGGGAAGCAGAAGATTAGATTGGGCAAGAAAGGATAGGCTGACTTCAACAATTTGACGGTGGCGGCGCTCAATGGTACCAACTTGTTCATGGGTGTGGGGACAGGAAAGGCGATGACGGATGCCAAGGGAAGTAAGAAGAGTGGAAATGAGGCGATACTTGTTAGGTGTAGTGCCCGAAAGACAATTATCTAATTGTTTTAAGACAGAATTACTAATTCATCTAATTATATGCATTTATGTTTATAATTAAGACACTACTGAAAACCCTAAGTACCTCGTTTATGTAATCACATAACTCAGTGTATGGCTATACACAATAGGATTGAGTTAGTGAGATGTACTTAAAATTAACTTAGTCCGTAGCGTTTATTAATCTGAGTACGGGTCTCATGATTAATTTGCTATTAATGCGCCCAGAACACTTTAGGTGTGACAGTCTTATCCGGACTGTCGGTAATAGGGTACCTAGTGGGGCATTTATATATGATGATAATCATATAGAAATTTGGACCGATTTGATTTGAGTTCTCGATATAATTCCGTAATCGAGAAGTCTTATCGAATCACAAGATGATCATATATGGATTAATCTTAATCACGAGGTGATCTGAGGCATTTAACGCTTAGACTAGGGTAGAGTTTGATGTGTTAGTAAGGATCACTTGAAGTATGTGGTCCAACACTTCTCGTTGGCTCTATTGCGGGATGAGTGAGTAGTCCGTGCTATCACTGAGATATGGAATCCATTCCTTCCTCGGGAAGTAGATGATTGATTCCCTTATTTGTTGACCTTAGAAGCGATCGATCGGCCGAGTTCATATTATATTGAATATGAACTAATTGATCACTAGGGGTTAATGGTAATAAGGATAATATGTTTCGAGAAGGGTTTACGGAAATATCCCGAATCGAATGAAGCGATCTATGGAGGATTTATCCGTATGTAATGATTATATCGGTGGACGCTTTTCGACTCATAAATTGAGTGTAAGTTATCTATATTCGATAGAGTTCGATTTCGGGTTTATGGTGGTGTAATCCCGGAATTAATAGGTTGGATATAATTATTACATCGATGAATAATTTTATTCGATTTATTGTAGCTCTCGAATATGGGTCCAATGGTCCCCGACGTGGCTCCTAATATAGCATATAGGTTTTCTCGTCGTTGCACCTCAATTATAATTAAATAGTGGATTGGGCTATTTAATTGATATGTGGATTAATTGTTTAGTTGGACTAAATAATTAAATACACGGAAAAACATTTTCAGTGGACTCTACGCCCAAATTGGTGTGTTGACCTTTTGACCTAATTGGTCAAATATAGAAATATGCGCATGACTTATTTGACTAAGTGTTGGGCTTATATTTGCATTAATATATTATTAAGAAATTAGTTTTCTTGGATAATTATTTAATGTGTGATTTATCTTTTATTTGTTAAATGATAATTCATGAAATATTAGATAATAATATGATTTATCCTAATTTGTTTGGGATAATTATTTTATTTATCTTTTATTTGGAAAAAGGATTAATGTAATAATTATCTCTTAATTATTTAATCCTTGGAGGTTAAGTTTTACTCTCCTATATAAAGAGAGTTCTTCCAAGCCTTTTAAAACACACTATTCACGTCACTATTCACAAGAGAAATTGGCTGAAAATTTCGGTCTCTATTCTTAGGGTTCGAGTTGGAATAATCTTCGGGATTATTCCGGTAGCATATCAAGGAGGTCCGGCGGCGGGAAACACCATCCACCTGGTGTTGCTGGGAGACACACGTTGGAAGGCTGTGGCTTCTCAAAATACGTGTTCTTGGAGATCTATCGTTCTTGGAGTTAAGCACCATAAAAAGGTAGGCTCTTAAACCCCCTTGTAGTTTAGATCTTAAATTTATGTTCTTTGTTTCGTTTAGATCTAGATCTGATGTCTTCCGCTGCGTAATCGGTCAACCCATGATTGATCCGACGATATTACTTCTTACAAGTGGTATCAGAGCCTTTGATCTAACGATCAAAGTATATGAATTTTAGATCTTGGAGTGGAAAAGCATGTTTTAGATGTTTTATTTCGTGTTTTTGGTAAAATTCGAATTTAATCATGATTGTATGCTTGTGATTGTTGTGGTTGAAGAGATGGATTGGGGTTGGTATTGTTTACTCGTTAGATCTATTGTAAACTCATATAAATTCGTTTATATGAGTATAGGAAATTTTGTAATTTTAATTTCCTAGAAGTAGATCTGTTTTGTTGCTGTTCCGTTTTTTATTTTTTCCCGGAGTTTGAGCCGTTGAAACGACAATCCCTCCGGTCAGAATGAAGAATAAAAGTAGAAGAACATGCCCTCAAAATTTCGTGACGATCGGAGTCGATATCGATGTCCGATCGCTGCTATAAAGTTGCTGCTGTAACAGAAAAGCACAGCAGGCATTAAAACCCTAGCTGTGAGTTCGTCGAATTTCTGGAAGAGATTGGACCGTTGAAACGAAGATCCGACCGTTCAGATCGACGACCATGGAGTTATGAACAAGCCCTAAAAATTTAAGGTCGATCGGGATTTTTCTCGATGCCCGATCGTCCCCAGGAAGACACTGTTGCGCCGCAGTTATAAACAGTTGCAGCAGTTAGATCGGCGGATTGCTGGAGAAAATTGGACCATTGAAACGAAGATCCAACCGTTCAGATTGAAGTAGGCGGAGTGAAGAATAGATCCATAAAGTTTCATGACGATCAAGGGTCGTTTGGATTTCAGATCTTCGATAATACGCAGCAGCAGATTAGAAAATAGTAAACCCTAGTTAGGGTTTGTGTTTTTTTTTAATAGGTTAGATACGGGGGTACCAACGATCCATCTCGGTGTTTATTTTTTCCGTTATTTTTTCGTGTATGATCGAAAATTGTATGATATAACCGGAAATTGCCATGACATGCATCTTCATGATTCCACTCCAATGCATACATGTAGCTAGTTTATTTCGAATAAATTAGGCATGTATAACTCGAATAATTAGTATGAATGCTTATTAATTTAATATGTGGTAGTTAAATAATAAGTAGCTAATTATAAAAACCGAGGACCCGGGTTTTGTCAATCGTTACGATTTTAGTGATGGATTCTCGGTGAATCTCACTTGGATAAATCGTTGAGCTTTTCGGTGATGGCTTTAGTGAACCCACCTTAAAGCGTAAAGCGAGATTACGCTTTGGGTTACAATTTAGAAATCAGAGAATCTTAGTACATTGGTTCGGAAATGGTCTAACCATGGTTGGGCGAGTTCAACCGAGCTTCGGCTCAATCGACTCCCCTCCAAGTGTGATGTACGTTATGCTAGATTCGACAGACTTAGCATAGCCGATAAGCCTTCGGGCTAAACGGGGCTTCTCTTGCCGGATTGGCCTGAACTGTCACATATGTTCCAACGAATAAGACGGCGTAGGCTTGCCTACATAACCGACCCTATTCGGAGTACTTTGATTTATTGTTTCTTATTGTCAAGACCGCAACCGTAATTAGTAAACCCACCACTTTTTCAAAATATTGAGTGGGAGCGGGGAAGGCGACAGCCAACCCCACGGCCTCTACTATAGATGCAAGCACGTGAGAGAATGGTGACGCCTCGTGCCGCTTTGATTTCGGCCCCCTTCGGATGGTGTTCACCGCTATCAAAATTCAAGGCTTGGTCTCCGAAAGGATAGGATTTCGGGTACTCGTCGGGTCACTGACCTGCCCCTCGTAGGCATACTCGGGGCGTACTCTGAGATCTGATATAGTAGGTCACACTCTTTATGGATATTTTCGAAATATCTAGGCTAGAAAAAGGAAGGTAATCAATGATTAAGGTCCGGATGTCTGATTCCCGTGAGATGTTCGATTCTCGAAGCTTAATCATTGAGAGAGATTGTCTCAGTTTGACCATCATAGTGCTGATATCGACCCTCTCGGACAGTACTATGCGAGGTTAAATCCTTGGAATGGTAGGATAAACTCTTTTATAGTTTATTATTCCTAAAATAAATCTAGTAGTGAAAATTTATTTTTGAATTTAACTTTCTGTCATTTTATTTACAACTAGATCTCTAGGTTACTAAAACTGTTAGTAATAGGACTTCAATAAAAATGTGGAAATCAACAAGCACGTTGTAATTATCAATAAATGCGATTAACTTTTCGGAAGAAATTTTTCTCTTGAGCCTTTAAAAACTTAAGTGACATAATATGCAGGTGTGTCACGGGTGTCACTCGTGTTGAACGAGAGACGACCATACTTAGTTTACAAAAGATGACATAGGACTATCAGATAAAATTCATTTAGTGAATTTTAAAAGTGTAATTACACAACAAATTTCTAAATTGAAAAATTGGAAAATCATATACATAAGGCGTTGCTAGTTAGGACGGTATTTGGAACCGATAAACTAGTGGGAGCCTTAGCCTTATGATTTGTTGTTTTTCCGAATTATTAGAAATGTGTAATAGATCGCATGAAGTTTCTCCATTTATTGGAAAAACAAGAATAAAGCGTTACTAGTTAGACATTATTTGGAACCGATAAACTAGTAGAGCTTAGTTCGAGATTTTATAATCGTTGAAACATCATGAACAAAGCATTTCTAGTTAGACAGTATTTGGAACTGATAAACTAGTGGGAGCTTAGTTCTGGGGATTTTCTGATCTTTGAAAAATCATAAATACAAAGTGTTGCTAGTTAGACGGTATTTGGAACCGATAAACTAGTCGGAGCTTTGGTCTTATGATTTAACGATTAGAAAAATCGATAGTCCAAGCAAGTAACATCAACATCCTACGTTCAAGAGTAGTGTCTACTCACACGAATCGCTAGTTCAAGAGCTGTTTCCATCTAAGGAAAGTCGAGAATGGGAAAGAATGTTTATACATGTTAGTCATCTAGACTAAGTAGTTTTAAGGCTAAACCGGAAAATTAATAAATTGGAAATTAGAGGATAATGAAAGTGATTTCGGATCACTGTCCAATGTATCCTAGCAATTTTCTTGAAAGCTAAAGTTCTTTGGAAGAACTAGGTAGCTTTGCATTAAACGATAAATAAAATAGACAACGGGCGCGTTTTTCAGATTGACTAGTGGGAGTGATATAAGGAAATGAATCTCGGATTCAATTCTTGAGCATCACAGAAAATTCATTTTCTGTTTTCGGATTCGTTGGAACGAACGTATTCATTTTCAATAGGATAATTTGTTTGTCTTATTGACGATGAATGTAACAGTCGTAGCACGAATCCAAGACTCGGACTTTTGTTTGATAAAGTCAGAACCACTAATCATTGTTGAAAAGGTATAAGTAACACATCTTAAAACATATAAACGCAAATGGTTTCCGTATTTTCGATAAACGCTTCTTTCTATTCTATTAATTAGTGCATATTCCCTAAAGACAAGATCTCAAGATCGGCTTAGGGTGATTCCTATCTCGAGTCAAAGGAACACCATCTCAAAGGAACAATGACTAAGTTTCCTTTCAATCGAGGAAAGGGTAATAGATTTAAAGAAGTAACATCGCTTGTTCATAACAATCTTCGGGTCATATGAAAGGTACAAGCTAGTGGGAGCTTTTGAAGTAGTGACATCTTGTTTGACTACTATTCGAGACTCCGGTAAGTTTATCAAAAATATTTGGAGGAAATCTCGATTTCACGAGAGATAGAGTATTCCATACTCGAAATAGGTTATTGCGTAGTCTTGGGATCGATGCTCGGCCTACCTCCCAGGTGAAATGTTTTCACTAAGGGATACACCACAAATTTGCCTTACATAGTTATTGATGTGCTACGATCATTTCTTGAACTCATTTAAGATATTGGTTGCAAAATAACGGTTGTATTGAAAAGAGAAGTCTACCTAAAAGATGCCTACGCATTTGTGGATAAGGAGTGAATTCGGTTCACCCCACTTCCATAAATAGAGGCATTTAGCACCGAGTGCTTGAAGGTAGGATCGAAATTTTGCGTGCGTTCGGGGCGTGAAATATCTTAATGCATTGAGTAAAGGTTGGTTATAAAACTCGTAAAATCGAGAGAATGACGGTTATCTTTGTCAAACTCGGTCCGATAGAGTCTATAAATAACAACCTTGGATCTTGAAGTATTTGTACTCAAGATGTTACTAATCGATTTGTTCGATCCACATCCAACACCGCGGTTGGTGAAAACACTAATAAAAACTACTAAACTAGATCGGTATATCACTCCACCCGAACGCAGGTGGGAGTATGGTTTGTCCATTACCCATTGCAGGACCTTATGGTCTATAGGGTAGATTGATGACCTATAGTCCTTCGTGGATCAGATAGATCCTCGATCATAGAGGTTGGTTTAAAATCCATAACCACCGTGAATGGAGTATGATACTCCACCTCATTGAAACTCTTGTAACCACCCGAGTATCTCAGGCCCAGTGGGAGTAATTGAAACTACACGGAGAAGAGTCGAATGAATAGGAAAGTTTAACTTTCGCATAAAGTTGAGTAATTTAGGGGTGATTCCTAAAAGGTAGAGAGTTAACCGGACCGTGATCTCTCTTATCACTCGGTCTTGCTTGATGATTTCGTAAAGCGAGAAATAGGGTGATTCCTTAAGACTTCCTTGCCGAACAACGGAATCTGAATTCATTCAGAATAGAAGGGTTTTAGCTAAGAACAAATAATGGATTCGTTAAAGCGCAGAAAATAGGGGTGATTCCCTAAGACTTTTATGCGAGACTAACGGTATCTTAATTTATTCAAAATAACCTTTGGCAGGATGCCTGCCATAGCTTATATCCTTCGGGGATTAAAGCAAACCTCTAGGTCATTTCAAAGTCATATATTTTAATATGTGGACTTGACCAGAATGTTGATAAGTCTTTTGTAGATCGGGCATCAATATTAGTAAAGTAGTATGTAGATTAGTGTTTGTGAATGGTAACATCAAAAGCAGCTTGGAAACAACATGAGTGTGTTATCTGAAGTCAAAGTCTGACATGCCATCGGGATTCATTCTAAAGGATTTGATTCGCTCAAATCCGCAAGAATCGATCATTGGCAATCCCATCCATTCACCTGGTTAAGATATTCTTGCATTTATGCAGCATTCAACGATGTAGTCTACCCTACCTCTCAGGAATGGTTATCTAAACCTGAGGATGAATACGAAATGGGATGTTTAGTGAATCCTCAAGTATCTTCGGGAGCATGAGGAATAATATGCTAGTATATTCAGATGCAAACTAGAATATAAGTGATGACACTAATTCTGACTTTAAGTCAGATTAAGGATGATCGTTAAGACGATTTCGTCCTCAGTGTTGAATCAAAGGCATATTGAAATCGTACCACCGGATTAGATGGAAAGGCGACATTTAGATCCCAAAGATTGACTCAAGACGCCAACCTACCTGATCAGTGTACCAGGTCACATGGTATTTGTTAGGTGTGATGCCCGAAAGACAATTTTGTAATTGTTTTATTTAATAAATGAAATGATATTATTATTCATATTTATTATTCTCATAATCACCGATGTGACAATAGTATTTACACTACAGAAAACCCTAAAGTATATCGTTTATGTAATCACTTAACTCAGTGTATGGTATATACACGGGAGGATTGAGTTAGTGAAGATGTACTTAAAATACAATTAGCCCGTAGTGAAGTTAATCGAGAGTATCGGGTCTCTCATTTAACGTGCTATTAATGTGCCCATAACACAATAGGTGTGATTGTCTTATCCGGACTTTCGGTTAAGAGAACCTAATGGGGCATTTATATATGATAGATATATCATATAGAAATTTGGACCGATTTGATTAGAGTTCACGATATAATTCCGTAATCGAGGAGTCTTATCGAATCAATGGATGATCATATTTATGATTATATCTTAATCCTGAGGTGATCACAGTCAACTGCTTGAATCAATATGAAGTTTGACTTGACGGTTAAGGATTACACTGAGTCTGTGGTCTGAATTACCCCATCTTGGCATTGTCTTGGATTGAGTGAGTAGTACGTGTTATCACAGATACGGAATCCATTCCTTCCATTTATGGAAGTAGATAGACAGATTCCACTTATTTGTTAATCCTAGAAACCGATCGATCCATGGAGTTCATATTACATCGATTAGCTACCCGGTGAGTTGTATGAATTAATTGATCACTAGGGGTTAATGGTAAATAAGGATAAGAGGTTCTAAAAGGGTTAACGGTAACTTCCCGATTTAGAATGAGCGATCTATGGAGGATTAATCCATATGTAATGATTATATCAATGGACGCTTATTATTATTCTCGTGAGGAGATAAATATAATCTCATAATCGGAGGAGTGCGATCCACGGGATTATGGTGGCATATTCTCGTGATTGATTTATCGAATATAATTATTACATTCGTAAGATAATTATTTATTTGATTTATCGGAGCCGCCGATTATTAGTCCATGGTCCCCGACGAGCTTCCTAAATATAGCATAGCTATTCTCGGACGTCGAATCCTAATAATATTAATTTAGTTCTTGTTGGACTTTGTTGAAACGATATGTGAATTAATTGTTTAGTTGGACTAAATAATTAAATACACGGAAAAGACATTTTTAAGTGAACAGCTGAATTGGTGTGTTGACCAATTTTGACCCAAATTGGTCAAATATGCGTGGACTTTGAATTTGAAGGAAAAGGTGCGCATGTTATATTATTTAATTATTAAGGAATTTGTTTTCTTGGATAATTGTTTAATATGTGATTTATCTTTTATTTGTTAAATGATAATTCATGGAATATTAGATAATAATATGATTTATCTTAATTTGTTTGGGATAATCATTTTATTTATCTTTTATTTGGAAAAAGGATTAATGTAATAATTATCTCTTAATTATTAAATCCTTGGATGCTAAGTTTTACTCTCCTATATAAAGAGAGTTCTCCCAAGCCTTACACACACATAAATTTCGACTTCTCTTAGAGAGAAGGAGCAAATTTTCGGCCAAGGGGAATATGGGGAAAATCTTGGAGATTTTTCCGGGTAGCATATCGGAAGGATTCGAGACGAGGATTTCCTTCCACCGGGAGTTGCTTGGATCACACGTACGGAAGATCGTGGTGCTCTTCACACCTTGTTCGTTCTTTCCATTGCGGTTCTCCAACTTGGATTTTGAGATCCAAGAGGTATGTTCTACAACCCCCTTGTAGATGTAGATCTAGTTATTTTATTACGTGTATTTTATAGATCTAGATCCTTAAAATCGTTTCCGCTGCGGATGATATTACTAACAGTGGTATCAGTCGCCAAGGTGATCTATATTTATACGTATAAAATATTAGATCTCGGAGTGGTAAAACATTTAGATTTTTTGTCCCAATTTTTTTTATTGGGGCCGATGCACATGTATGTATTTTTTTTTATGTTGCGATTGTCTTGGTTGAAGAGATGGATTGGGGTTGGTATTGTTTACCCGTAGATCTATTTTGTAGCTCTTTTGATTAGTATCACTTGAGCATAGGACTTGTAATTTAATTTTATGCAACTCGAAAATTGTAAAGATGGCTCCTTTGTAATTTTAATTTTGATCCGGGTTCGAGACGACGAAGATCATGGTGTTGAAGATCATCAAAAAGGTAAAAACGGGAGGAGGCCGAAATTGTTTTTTTTAATATACGGCTCGGCTGAATTTTTTATTTACAAAGATGCGGCAATTTTTTTTTTTTTTTGGTTGCATTGCATGTTGCTAGGGTTTCTTTTAGATCATGCGGCAATAATATTTTTTTTTTAACTTTGATCTAATTTGACCATTAGGTCAACAAAAAAAAAAAAGGGCCGCTTAATTTTTTTTTATAAGGCGGCAGCTTAAATTTTTTATATAACCTAATTGGTTTGCCGACATTACTTAAAAAAAAAAAAAGTTTCCTTTTCTTTTGAACTTGGCCGAGAGCCTTTAATAAAATAAAATAAAAATTAATAAGTTTTTTATATAACAATTTGATAATATAGATATATTTTAAATATATTGGTATATTACGGCCTCCTCTGCAAATCGCTCAGTAGTTAGGGTCGAGATGGAAGTTTTGAAGATCCGGAAGTTTCAAGATCAAGATCGAAGATCGAGATTTGAAGACTTAGAATTAGTTTTACCTTTTCTTAGAAAATAGGTTAGTCGGGGGTACCAACGATCCATCTCGGTGTTTAAATTTTCATAATTTATATTTTATGTGTTCGATCATAAAATAGATATAAAATCGGAATTGCCATGACATGCATCATATCATAAATCCACTCCATGCATACATGTAGAATTTTAATTTTGGTAATTAAAATAGGCATGTATACAAACTCGTGTAATTAGTTGAAATTTAATTAATACGTGGTAATTAATAAATTTAGTAACTAATTAAAGATCCGAGGACGGGTTATGAAATCGTTAAGCCTTTCGGTGTGTGTTCTCGGTGAACCGCCTTAAAGCACAAACAAGATCACGTTTTCAATTCGTAGTGTCTACGAGATTGAATGATGGTAAAAGAACAATAAATCTTGGATAAAAACGGTTCGCTTATAGGTCGGGTGGTCAAATGAGCTTCGCTCGACCGACTTAACCCTCCTAGTTTGATGTATGCACGGGGGTCCGGCAAGACTAAGCTACACTGGAGAGCGGAGGGGTGATTCCTTCTTATCTCAATGGGGCCGTCTTGACCCGATTTCGTCCGACTGTCACATATGTTCCAACAAATAGGACGGGTAGGCTTGCCTACGTTACCGACACCATTCGGAATTCTTGATTTGATGTGTTTTTATGTTAACATCAAAAAGACGTGGTTAGTTAACCCACCACCACTTCCAAAATATTGAGTGGGAGCGGGGGAGGCGACAAACCAACCCCACGGCCTCTACTATAGATACAAGTAAGTGAGAGAAGGGTGACGCCTCGCGGGCGCTTTGATTTCGTCCCCCTACGGATGGTGTTCACCCCTATCAACATTCATGGCTTGGTCTCCGAAAGGATAGGATTTTTGGTACTCGTCGGGTCACCGACCTATCCTACGACGGCATACTCGGGCGTACCTAAGAGATCCGATATAGTAGGTCACACTCATCATGGGTATTTTTGGTAATATCTAGGCTAAAAAAGGAAGGTAGTCAATGAATAAAGGGATGTTCGATTCTCGTGGGATGTTTGATTCTCACAAGTTATTCATTGATGAGATTGTCTCGATTTAGCCGTCATCTCTTTGACCTACCCTACGGCGGCACTGAGATGCGAGGTTAAAAACTTGGAATGGTAGAGTAGACTTATTTTTAGTTTACAATTCCTAAAATAAAATAATATAGTAGTGTTAAACTTGAATTAATTTATGTCATTTTATTTACAGCATTATATCCCTTACTAAATTGCTTAAAATTTATAATTGACTAGTATTGACTTCGTTAAAAAGTGGAAAGTAACTAGGACGTTGAACTAGTTAATCAATAATGCAATTAATTTTCGGAAGAGATATTTTTCTCTTAAGCCTTTTAAAACCAGAGTGACATATAGTGTCATTCGTGTCAAACGGAAGACAAACTTAGTTTGATCAAAGGTGATTTTGGACTTTGAAATTCTTCTAGTGAATTTTGAGTGTGTAGTGATTACACGAGTAATTTTCTAATTGAAAATTTGGAAAATCATGAAGTATCGCTAGTTGGACGATATTTGGAATCGATGAACTAGTGGGAGCTTTATGATTTGTTGTTTTTCTAGAACAGTAGAAAAGTGTAACTGACTACACACATAACCGTTCTAATTGAAAAACCGGAAAGTCATGAAATGTCGCTAGTTGGACGATATTTGGAATCGATGAACTAGTGGAAGTTCTATGATTTGTTGTTTTTCTGGAAATATTAGAACTATGAGGTTTTTTCTAAATCGAAAAAAATCGGAAAATCATAAATAAAGCATTGCTCGTTAGACGGTATTTGGAACCGATAAACTAGTGGGAGCTTTAATATGATTTGTTGTTTTTTTTCTGGTATATTAGAAAATCCGAGAAGTCCCGACGAGTAACACTCGAAATAGACATCCCACGGTTCAAGAGTAGTGTCTACTCAAACGAACCGCTGGTTCAAGACTGTTTCCATTCACGGAAAGTCAAGAATGGGAGAATATGTCTAAAAGTGTTAGTCATCTAAACTGAGTAAACTTTAAGGCTAAACCGAAAATTAATTAACTGAAAATCATAGGATTAGGACAGTGATTTTGGATCACCAACCTATGAATCCTTGGCGATTTTCTCGAGCTAAGTTCTTTGGCAGAACAAGGTAGCAATGCATTTAACGATTAGAAGAGTAAACAACGGGCAGTTCGTTTTAGCTATAATAGTGGGAGTGATATAAGGAAATGAATCTCGGATTCAATCCTTGGATATCGCGGAAAAATTATTTTCTGTTTAAGATTCGTTGGAACGAATGGATTTACCTTATATTCGATAATTTGTTTGTCGTATAGAAAGTGAATATACCATTTGTAGTACGAATCCAAGACTCGGACTTTTGTTTGATAAAGTCAAAACCACTTAGAACTGCTGAAATATGTATATAAAACACATCTTAAGAACTGTTAAAAGCAATTGGTTTCTATATTTAGATAAACGCTTCTTCATATTCCATAGTTAGTGCATAGTCCCTAAAAGACAAGACCTGAAGACTGGCTCAGGGTGATTCCTTTTCTCCCAGTCTGGTTATATTGTCTCAAAGGTTCAATGACTATGTTTCCTTTCAATCGGGAAAGGATAATGGTTATAAAGAAGTAACATAGCTTGTTCATGACAACCTTCGGGGTCTGATGAAAGATACGAGCTAGTAGGAGCTTCCGAGTAGTGACTTCTTGTCTGATAACTATTCAAACACTCCGGTAAGTTTATCCAAAATATTATGAGGTTTCTCTGTTTTCAATGAGAGATAGAGTATTCTATACTCGAAATGGGCCATCACATAGTCCTAGGGATGATGCTCGGCTCGCCTCATAGTGAAATGCTTTCACTAAGTGAGAAACCGTTAAATTGCCTTATATATATTTTTAGATGTGCTAATATACTTTCGCTTAACTCAATAAAGATATTGAAGTTTAAATAACGGTTTACATTGAAATGTAAGACCGAGAAGTCTACCTAGAATATGCTTTGGAATTTACGGATAAGGTGTGGATTCGGTTCACCCCACTTCCGTAAATATAAGCATTTAGCACACGGTGCTTGAAGGTAAGACTAGGAATTTCGTGCATACGTTCGGTCAATGACCATTCGTGCTATATCTTTTAAACTATTGAGTATAAAGGTTAGATATAGGATTCTTGAAATCGGGAAGGGACAGTTATACTGTTGCATCATTTCTGATAGAATCCATGATCAGAAAAACCTTGAACCTTGAAGTACGTTTACTCAAGGTAGTTACTAGCTGATTAAAATCAGACCACATCCAACATCGGTTGTTGGTGATAACACTAAATACTACTAAACTAAATCAGAATTTTGATCCACCTAGTAAGTATTGGGAGTATGGTTTATCCATTACCCATTACGGTTTCTGCAGACTTTGTAGTCTGAGGATCGATTGATGACCTATGGCTCTTTTGTGAGCAAAGATAGGATTCGATACTAGAGGTTGGTTTAATAGCCATAACCCCGTGAATGGAGTTCGGTACTCAGGTTCTGTTCATACTTGTAGAAGCACCTGGCGCCTCAGCCCCAGTGGGAGTAATTGGATCTACACGGAAAAGAGTAGAATGCATAGGAAAGTTTATCTTTCAAAGGCAAAGCTTGAGTGGTCTAGAGAGTTAATCGGACCTTGAACTCTCTTATCACTTAGTATTGCATGATTTCGTTCATAAGCGAGAAAATAGGGGTGATTCCTCGAGATTTTCTTGCCAAACAAACGGAGTCTGGATTCATTCAAAAGAAGGGTATTGCCTTATGAACTAATGATGCAGAATGGTATGCCAAGGCTTATGTCCTTTTGTGGATAAAAAGCAAACCTCTCGGTCATTGGAAGTCATATATTTCTACAATATGTGGATTTGACCGAATATTGATAAGTCTTTTGTAGACTGGATATCAATTTAGTATACATGAGTGAATATATACATTAGTGTTTGTGAAAGATAACACCGCACAGTTGGAATCAACATGGGTGTGTTATCTCAAGTCGAATCGACAATACCACAATTCTCCGCAACAGAGATTTGGACAACATTCTTAAGAGTTTGACTCGGTCGAATTCATTAGAATCGCCACTTTGGTTTCCCATCCATCTTATTGGTTAAGATGATGCATCCGTGTATGCAACATTCAACGAGGAAGTTCTACCCTATGCCTCGGGAATGACTCTCAAATCTTCGGATCAAGAGAAATGGGATAGATTCTCTTTCTAGTAAGAGATGGTCGAGTTATTGAACGTCAACTTTGATCGAATCTTAGATTCGGCGGTTAACAAAGCAAGTTTAGTATGTCCTTTAGTATCTTGAGAGAACGAGGAATAATATGCGGACATATTCATGTATGAACTTGGATATGTGTGTGATACAATCGATTTTGACTTTAAGTCGATTGAGGATGATCGTTAAGTCGATCTCGGGCTCGAGTGTTTACTCGGCACCACATGATTAGATGGACCGGTAACGCGTTCGATTCTACGGATCGTCTCAAGCCGACAACCTGACTAATCATTAAGACCCATGACATTTAGATGTAGGTACTCCCCGAGTCACTGACCTATCTTACGACGGCATACTCGGAGTGTACTTTGGAATCTGAAATGGTTATGATATGCTTAGTGGGTACTAGCATACGGGATGAGTCTCCATTGCTTTAGAGCAAGTGGGAGATGTAGTTTGTTGTATTTTAAATAATAGGGTGTGCTCTAAAACAATTAATCACATGCTTTCGTGCAAGTGGGAGATTGTTAGGTGTGATGCCCGAAAGACAATTTTGTAATTGTTTTATTTAATAAATGAAATGATATTATTATTCATATTTATTATTCTCATAATCACCGATGTGACAATAGTATTTACACTACAGAAAACCCTAAATTATATCGTTTATGTAATCACTTAACTCAGTGTATGGTATATACACGGGAGGATTGAGTTAGTGAAGATGTACTTAAAATACAATTAGCCCGTAGTGAAGTTAATCGAGAGTATCGGGTCTCTCCTTTAACGTGCTATTAATGTGCCCATAACACAATAGGTGTGATTGTCTTATCCGGACTTTCGGTTAAGAGAACCTAATGGGGCATTTATATATGATAGATATATCATATGAAATTTGGACCGATTTGATTAGAGTTCACGATATAATTCCGTAATCGAGAAGTCTTATCGAATCAATGGATGATCATATTTATGGATATATCTTAATCGAGGTGATCACGTCAAGCGCTTGAATCAGTATGAAGTTTGACTTGACAGATTAAGGATTACACCGAGTCGTGGTCCGAATTACCCCATCTTGGCATTGTCTTGGATTGAGTGAGTAGTCCGTGTTATCACAGATACGGAATCCATTCCTTCCATTTATGGAAGTAGATAGACGATTCCCTTATTTGTTAATCCTAGAAAGCAGATCGATCCATGGAGTTCATATTACATCGATTAGCTACCAATGAGTTGTATGAATTAATTGATCACTTAGGGTTAATGGTAAATAAGGATAAGAGGTTCTAAAAAGGGTTAACGGTAACTTCCCGATTTAGAATGAAGCGATCTATGGAGGATTAATCCATATGTAATGATTATATCAATGGACGCTTATTATTATTCTCGTGAGGAGATAAATATAATCTCATAATCGGAGGAGTGCGATCACGGGATTATGGTGGCATATTCTGTGATTGATTTATCGAATATAATTATTCTGTTTCGTAAGATAATTATTTATTTGATTTATCGGAGTCGCCGATTATTAGTCCATGGTCCCCGACGTGCCTCCTAATATAGCATAGCTATTCTCGGACGTCGAATCCTAATAATATTAATTTAGTTCTTGTTGGACTTTGTTGAAATGATATGTGAATTAATTGTTTAGTTGGACTAAATAATTAAATACACGGAAAAGACATTTTTCGTGGACTTGGCCCGAATTGGTGTGTTGACCAATTTTGACCCAAATTGGTCAAATATGCGTGGACTTTGAATTTGAAGGAAAAGGTGCGCATGTTATATTATTTAATTATTAAGGAATTTTTTTTCTTGGATAATTGTTTAATATGTGATTTATCTTTTATTTGTTAAATGATAATTCATGGAATATTAGATAATAATATGATTTATCTTAATTTGTTTGGGATAATCATTTTATTTATCTTTTATTTGGAAAAAGGATTAATGTAATAATTATCTCTTAATTATTAAATCCTTGGAGGCTAAGTTTTACTCTCCTATATAAAGAGAGTTCTCCCAAGCCTTACACACACATAAATTTCGACTTCTCTTAGAGAGAAGGAGCAAATTTTCGGCCAAGGGGAATATGGGGAAAATCTTGGAGATTTTTCCGGGTAGCATATCGGAAGGATTCGAGACGAGGATTTCCTTCCACCGGGAGTTGCTTGGATCACACGTACGGAAGATCGTGGTGCTCTTCACACCTTGTTCGTTCTTTCCATTGCGGTTCTCCAACTTGGATTTTGAGATCCAAGAGGTATGTTCTACAACCCCCTTGTAGATGTAGATCTAGTTATTTTATTACGTGTATTTTATAGATCTAGATCCTTAAAATCGCTTCCGCTGCGGATGATATTACTAACAGTATTCGGATTCTAAGTACACGCCGGGTCACTGACCTACCCTGCGGCGGCACACTCCGGTCGTGCTTGGAAGGATGAATTACTAAGATGCGCTTGGAGGGTACAGATTTGAGGGATACGTCTCACTTGTTTTGAGCAAGTGGGAGAATGTTGTAGATATAGATATAAAAGGGTGTGCTCTAAAACAATTAATCCACTTGCCTTTCGTGCAAGTGGGAGATTGTTAGGTGTAGTGCCCGAAAGACAATTATCTAATTGTTTTAAGACAGAATTAATAATTCATCTTATTATATGCATTTATGTTTATAATTAAGACACTACTAAAAACCCTAAGTACCTCGTTTATGTAATCACATAACTCAGTGTATGGCTATACACAAGAGGATTGAGTTAGTGAGATGTACTTAAAATTAACTTAGTCCGTAGCGTATTATTAACTGAGTGCGGGTCTCATGATTAATTTGCTATTAATGCGCCTGAGAACACTTTAGGTGTGTGATCTTATCCGGTTTGTCGGTAATAGGGTACCTAGTGGGGCATTTATATATGATGATAATCATATAAATTTGGACCGATTTGATTTGAGTTCTCGATATAATTCCGTAATCGAGAAGTCTTATCGAATCACAAGATGATCATATATGGATTAATCTTAATCTGAGGTGATCATGCATTTAACGCTTAGTCTAGGGTAGAGTTTGACGTGTTAGTAAGGATCACTTAAGTATGTGGTCCAACACTTCTCGTTGGCTCTATTCGGGATGAGTGAGTAGTCCGTGCTATCACGAATATGGAATCCATTCCTTTCCTCGGAAGTAGACGCACGATTCCCTTATTTGTTGACCCAGAAAGCGATCGATCGGCCGAGTTCATATTATATTGAATATGAACTAATTGATCACTAGGGGTTAATGGTAAATAAGGATAATATGTTTCGAGAAGGTTTACGGAAATATCCCGAATCGAAATGAGCGATCTATGGAGGATTTATCCGTATGTAATGATTATATCGGTGGACGCTTTCGACTCATAAATTGAGTGTAAGTTATCTATATTCGATAGAGTTCGGGCCGGGTTTATGGTGGTGTAATCCCGGAATTAATAGGTTGGATATAATTATTCATCGATGAATAATTTTATTCGATTTATTGTAGCTACTGAATATGGGTCCATGGTCCCCGACGTGGCTCCTAATATAGCATATAGGTTTCTCGTCGTTGCACCTCAATTATAATTAAATAGTGGATTGGGCTATTTAATTGATATGTGGATTAATTGTTTAGTTGGACTAAATAATTAAATACACGGAAAAGACATTTTTCGTTGACTCGGCCCAAATTGGTGTGTTGACCTTTTGGCCTAATTGGTCAAATATAGAAATATGCGCATGACTTATTTGACTAAGTGTTGGGGCGCATATTTGCATTAATATATTATTAAGAAATTAGTTTTCTTGGATAATTATTTAATGTGTGATTTATCTTTTATTTGTTAAATGATAATTCATGAAATATTAGATAATAATATGATTTATCCTAATTTGTTTGGGATAATTATTTTATTTATCTTTTATTTAGAAAAAATGATTAATGTAATAATTATCTCTTAATTATTTAATCCTTGGAGGTTAAGTTTTACTCTACTATATAAAGAGAGTTCTTCCAAGCCTTTTAAAACACACTATTCACGTCACTATTCACAAGAGAAATTGGTTGAAAATTTGGCCTCTATTCTTAGGGGTTGAGTTGGAATAATCTTGGGATTATTCGGTAGCATATCAAGGAGGTCCGCGGCGGGAAACACCATCCACCTGGTGTTCTTTGGGAGACACACGTTGGAAGGCTGTGGCTTCTCAAAATACGTGTTCTTGGAGATCTATCGTTCTTGGAGTTAAGCACCATAAAAAGGTAGGCTCTTAAACCCCCTTGTAGTTTAGATCTTAAATTTATGTTCTTTGTTTCGTTTAGATCTAGATCTGATGTCTTCCGCTGCGTAATCGGGTCAACCCATGATTGATCCGACGATATTACTTCTAACAATACTCACCTCCCTAGTAAGTTTGGATGGATTTTAGTTTGGTATTGAACTAACGTTCAGTCATTGCAAGAAAATCAGGAATTATAGTTTCAACATCATATTTATTTTTTAGGGGATAAAGCCACAGGTATTTCGTGAATTAATCATGAAAACTGACTTAATAATGGGAACCATAAATTGAGCGTTCAGAACATGGACCCCAAACATCCGAGTAAATCAGGTCCAAAGGAGCAGTGGAGGTAAAATTAGAAGTGTATAGCGGGAATCGATAACTTTTAGCCAACTAACACGGGGCACACACATCATGAGGTGTTTTAGTAAGAGTAAAATAAGGAAGGCTTTTTAAGTCTTGGCGGACCACAGAGTACGAGCACTGACCGCAGCGCTAATGCCACATGGTGGAGGAGCTGAGGGAGGAGGGAAAAGCATGGGCAAAAGTAGGGGTTCGGTGGAGGGTTGTGGAGAAGTGATAAAGGCCATCTTTTACAAATCCCCTAATGTGGACTTGACCTGAGTAATCTGTTACGATAAAGTAAGACCCACGAAACTCAAAATATACAGAATTATCAGAGGCAAATTTTTGAACAGGTAAGAGGTTTCTTGTAATATAAGGTGTAACAAGAATATGAGATAAATAAAAGGACTAGGAAGGGGATGTAATAGAAGAAAAGCCGTAATGAGTAATAGGTAAACCTATACCGTCGCATACATGTACTTTGTCGGGTCCAGCATAATGTGTAGAAGATAGGGTGAGAGTGTGTAGATCATAAGTGATATGGTGAGTGGCCCCGGTAATCGCAATCAAATTAAAGTCGGGTTGTTTGGATGATGCATATACGTGAGGAAGGGAGAGCACTCATATAGCAAGGAGCAGTGGAGCGGTGTGGCCCGTGGCGGAACGAATTTGGTAGGTGAGGGATTGTGCACCGGACGAGACACTAAAATATTAGGGATGAGGGTGGCATTGATGATGGCCTCGTCCCCAGCCTGAAAGAGAGTGCGAACGTGAACCATGGTTTAGAGAAGACCAAGCCGACGAGAAGGCATAACCGGCTGAAGGAGGTGACCGGAACAAGGAGGTGCGGTGACGTATTACGGGATTTGACATGGTGGCAAGATCAGCTGAGGGAGAGAGCCTGGATGAGAAGGAGAAGGCTGGACTGAGTAGATCTAATCTGGCAAGGTGTTGAGACCGGTGAAATTTTGTAAAAGACAGCCTCGCCGGCAAATCGGCTGAAGGAGGTGTCCGTCGCTGCTGCACTAAATTCGTTGTAGGTGGTGGGGTCAAAGAGCTGATGGTTGAAGGTTGGAGTTTATGAGGGTTTGGTACAGACGGCCAAGCTGAAAGGAGAAGCAAGGAGGATCAAGAAGAAGAGGGGCCACCGGAGATGGCGGTAACGTTGGCCATGGTTGATTAGGAAGAAAGCTGTAACGGTGAATATTTTTTTATAGAAAAAAAGGGGTTAGGGTTTAGGGAGGAATTGGCATAAACGGAGAGAGAAAATTGATATGCTCTGATACAATAACATGATTCAAAGTGAATTGTTTTTCGTTCATTCAATTGTGTAGTGGTGATACAAATATATAGACCTATATAAACTTGCCAACAAGTCATATAATAAAATAAATACATAATAATAATATTTTAGATAATCTCAATATTATCTTCGACATGGGGTTCTTAGTGAAAGGGTATATATAGGAAAGGGTATTTGCTTATAGGAAAAGTATTTTTCTTCCGTTTTGTGTAAAATGACATTCCAAATTTTTTTCCAAAACACCCTTCTTTACTCATTATCCCTATAGGAAAAGTATGTGTAAAATGACATTGTATTGTATTTTTTAGTCATAATAGAAAACAGCCCCATTCTATTTCGTCCAAGGGTGAAAACTCTAGTTCTTCGTTTCCCCCAATTCCTTCATTGATTCTGATAAGAAAATGGATTGAGATTCATTTCCACATAGTATCAAAGACGATCTGATTCTTAGAATCATTTTTCTACAAATCGTTTTTCCTTTTTGATTGTTTTTTTCATAATTCTTCTTCTTCGATCGAGATGGTGAACGAGTGCGTTGTTCTAGGATTGACGGAAATTGTGATTTTAAATCCGCTCTACCTACATCCGAGCGAAAATCCGGCTATTGTGCTCATAGATCCACCACTGCAAAGAAGTGATGTTCATTCTTGGAGCAGATCTTTGCATATGGCCTTGGTTTCTAAGAACAAGCTAGGGTTTATTGACGGTTCGATTCTGAAACTGGAGAACGATGAGAAGCTAATTTGAAGGTTCATGGAACCAATGCGATATGATGGTGATGTCGTGGATTATGAAGTCCGTCTCCCATGCAATTGCGAGGAGCATCCTATGGCTTAACAATGCTCATGAAATCTGGAAGGATCTTCACAAAAGGTATTCGAACATGGAATCTTTCCATTTATTTGATGTGTTGGAAGATATTAATCAAATAAAGCAAGGCAATCTCTCTGTTATTGATTATTTCGCTGGTTTGAAGTAGGTTTGAGATGAAATCATGATACTAAGGCCAATTCCCAGCTGCGAATGTAAAAATAAGTGTACCTGCATGGAGATAACAATTTTTGTTGGCATCATCCAGTCAGAATACATAAGTTGGTTTATGAATGGTTTGAATGATGCTTTTTCCCGTGTGAGGTCACAAGTTTTGTTGATGAGGCCCCTGGCTAACATTTTTTAGGCTTTTTCTATAGTATACAGATTGAGAGACAAATGGAGTACATTGCTGCACATCCACAAACTGCTTCACCTATAGTTTTTGCTAGTAGATCTAATGTTGGTCATGACCCAGGCAAAGGATATTCTAGGCAATGACAGAACTCAGGGTAATTGGGAAGGTAATCAAAGAAATGGACCAACTAGGAGATTTCAGTGTTCATTCTGTGGTTTCAATGGACACAAAATAGAAACTTTCCATAAGAAGAATGGGTATCCATATGGGTGGAAACCTAGGAAAAGAATCAACTTGGTAGAAGGAAATGAAAGTGCAGGGGTTGAGTCAGTTCGAAGGGCAGAGTATGAGAATCCACATGAATCTGGGATTGATGTCACAACAATAGTTACAGAAGTCGACTAGGTTTTTGGATAAAATGACGTTGGAGGTCCACACACTTCAAGCAAAGAGATGAGGAAATACAAGGTGAAAATATCAGTACTTGGATTCTAGGTTTAGGGGCAATAGATCATGTTGCATATTCCATTGATTTGTTCATAGATATAACTAGGGTAAATGGTGAAAATGTCACTTTGCTGAATAGAGAGTCAGTATGTGTATCTCATATGGGCACTATCAGGATAAATGATAGGTTACAGTTGCATAAAGTCCTTTGTATACCCTCATTCCAATATAACTTGAAATTCTTGGGAAAATTGACTGGTGACAAAACATTGACTGTTTGGTTTGCTGATGAGCTGTATTGTTTACAGGACAAGAGAACTAGGCAGAAGATTGGTATAGCTGAAAAGAGAGTAGGGTTGTATTTGCTTGATGTTGGAAGGGGGCTGGATCTAATCTCAGTTCATCAGGAGTTCATTGTAATAGTGTTAGTAGTATGTCCGAATAAAGACCTTTTATTGCACTTAAGATTGGGTCACATGTCACAAAAAAAGATGAGTCTTGTAAAACAGTTTCTTGGTGATGTCATGCTACGAGACATCATTTGTCATGTGTTTCCTCATGCCAAAATGAAACGGCTGTCTTTTCCTTTGAGCAATACCACACTAGATGCCTACTTTAGTTTGGTACAAATGGACTTATAAGGGCCTTATAGGTATCCTACAATGTATGGGCAGGAGTACTTTATGTCTATTGTTGATGACTATAGTCAGTTTACTTGAGTTTTCTGTTATAGTCTAAGGGGAGATCAGACCTTTAATACAGGGATTTTGTGCCTATGTTGCTACACAATTTAATTGTCAACTAAATATTATTAGGATAGATAATGGGGTGGAATTTCAATGGCTGGAATTTTATGGTGAGAAAGGGATGATTCATTAAGAGAGCTATGTATCTACGCCATAACAAAATGGTGTAATAGAGAGAAAGCACCAACATATTCAAAGTACTGTTGAGCCTTGATATTCCAAGGGAACCTACCTACCATGTACTGTAGTTTTTGTATTTTTCAATTAATAAAGCTTATCAATATCACTCACTTTCATTTGTGGGATATCTCTGATTCCAATCAAACTCTACATGGTAGGATTCTTGATGTCAATCAACTAAGGGTTTTTTGGATGTCTAGTTTTTTGCATCCACACATACTAGGGACAAAAGTAAGTTTGATACTAGAGCAGGAACCTGTGTAAATTCGGGCATGTCAGAAACAACTAAAGGTCATGTTCTACATGATCTAGTTACTAAGAAGATATTTCTTTCTCGTGATGTGGTTTTTCATGAGTTGGTCCCTTTTCACAAGAAGAACCAGAACATGTAAGAAGAAGTTTGCTCTCCTGTGCAACTTCCATGTCCTCGGTTTGATATTGTTTCTCTTACTACCCCTGATGAAGATATACAGATCACTTTAAACCAAACCGATCCTTCTTTACATCAGCAATATAAAACTCCTATGATAGACAATTCTACTTCTACCTCCACACAACCGCCAGCTCCTACATCCCCAAGTCCCAGTAGACATAAGCATACACCCACTTACTTGCAAGATTATGTATGTGCTTAATCACAAAAATGAACTTCTCCCCCACACCTTGGAATCAGTTCTTGCTTGTTCACAATTATATGATTCCCATTCACCTTTTATTGCCAACATAGACAAAATTCTAGAACCTCTTACATACAACCAAGTTGTATCAAGCCCAGAATGGCTAGAGGAAATGGAAAAGGACATTGATGCACTTCAATCTATCAAAACTTTGGAATTAGTGAAGTTACCAAAAGACAATAAACCTATTGGGTACAAGTGGGTTTACAAAGTTAAATACAATTCCAATGGTCCAATCAACTAATATAAGACACGTTTAGTGACGAACGGTTATACACAAACACCAGATATTGATTATGAAAAAACTTTCTCTTATGTCACAAATGTTACAACCATTCAGAATTTTCTAGCCATATCAGCTGCTAATGGATGGTATATCCATCAGCTTGACGTAAACAACGCATTCCTCCATGGAGACCTCAATGAAGAGGTATATAAGAGATCACCCCCTGTTTCAATCTGTCTTATTCCTAATAGGTCTGCCTCCTACGGAAGTCCCTTTATGGCCTTAAATAGGCTAACCGACTGCGGAACCACAAACTAGCTACATTCCTTCAAAGTTTGGGCTACACTCAGTCTACAAACGATCACAATATGTTCATTAAAACTTAGAGGGCTCATTTTCTCATTGATGTAGTATATGTGGAAAATATTGTGCTAACCGGAAATGATCTAGTCCTAATTGGAAAACTCAAAACATATCTACATAGATTGTTGAAAATCAAAGATCTCGGTGACCTTAAGTATTTTCCTAGTCTGGAAATTTCAAGATCTCATAATTCCATTGTGATTTCCCAGCATAAATATGCTCTTACCCTGCTCGAAGATCATGATTTTCTAGATTGCAAGGGAGCTGCTACACCAATGAAGTCTAAGCTGGCATTGTATCATGGTGATTCTGACTTACTGTCTCATATATCTGCATATAAAAGTCTGGTGGGAGAGCTTTTATATCTAACTATTACACATCCAGACATTTGTTTTGCAACCCAGTAGTTATGTCAATTCTTAAATGCACCTGTAGTTCATCACTTTCATGCTGCACAACAAGTTCTTCATTATATTAAATTTGCCATGTCTGCTCTACCCTGCACGTAACTCCATTACTTTACTTGGTTTTTCTTCCTATGAATGGGTAGGAGCAGCATTACAGGCTATTGCATGTTCATTAGGGAAGCCTTCTCTTGGAAATCGATGAACCAGGCCACTGTATCCATGCAGTTCGTCCGAAGCTGAGTACCGTTCTTTAGCTTTGGCCAGTTGTGAGATACAATGGCTTTTCAATTTGGCTAAGGATTTTGTTGTCCAATTTGCAAAACCTATTCCTCTACACTGTGATAATGTCAGCTCTATATACCTTGCCCGTAATTCCGTTTTCCACGAACGCACCAACCACATCGAAATCGACTATCACACTATTCGAAAAAGGTCCAAAAAGGTCTAGTGAAGTTGGTCCTTGTTTAAACACTCAATCAATTGGCAGATCTGATCAAAAAGGCGTTGGATGGGCCTGTGTTTCACTTCCTTCTGGCCAGCCTTCATTTGCTTGGCATTCTAAGTCCGAGGCGGGGGGGGTTATATTTTACAATATTTGTAGTTTTTATTTTTCTATATACTTATTTTATACACCTATGTATAAAACATCAAAGTATTGTATTATTCAGTCATAATAGACAACAACCCTGTTCTATTTCCTCTAAGGGTGAAAACCCTAGTTCTTCGTTTCTCCCAATTCCTCTGTTACTTCTGTTAAGAGAATGAATTTAGATTCATTTTCTGGATGGTATATGAGACGATCTGATTCTTAGAATCGTTTTTCTACAAGATCATTTTTATTTTTTTATTGTTGTTTTTCATAATTCTTCTTCTTCGATCGAGATGGCGAATGACTGCGTAGTTCGAGGATTGACAAAAATTGAGATTTCGAATCCGCTATATATACATACATCCGAACAAACATTCGGCTGTTGTGCTTGTAGATCCACCACTGCAAGGAAGTGATTTTCATTCTTGGAGCAAATCTATGAGCATGGCCTCGGTTTCTAAGAACAACCTAGGGTTTATTGACGGTTCGATTCTGAAACCGGAGAACGGTGTGATATGATGGTAAAATCATGAAGTCGGTATCCCCTACGATTGCGATAAACATCCTTTGGCTTAAAAGTGCTCATGAAATCTAGAATCTTCTTTACAAAAGGTATTCCAACATGGACTCTTTCCGTTTATCTGATCTGTCGGAAGAGATTAATGAAAAAAAGAATGGTCATCTCTCTGTTACTGAGTATTTCGCTCGTTTGAAGTCTGATTGGGATGAAATCATGATACTAAAGCCAACTCCTAGCCGCGAATGTAAAATTAAGTGTACTTGCAAGGTGATATCGGTTTTTGTTGGCTACATCGAGTCAGAATACGTAATTAGGTTTATGAAATGTCTGAATGATTTTTTTCCCCTGCGAGGTCTCAAGTTCCGCTGATGAGGCGTCTTGGTAAAAATCCCCTGCTCACACAGCCGGTGAGCTCACATGGTTGACCTATATTCTCCGGGAACTATCTATTCCATTGCATTCCCGCCCACTCTTTACAGTGATGATCTCTCTGCACTCTACATGACTGTTAATCCGGTCTTTCATGTTCAGTGCAAACACACCGAACATGATTATCACTATATCCTAGAAAAGGTGGCCCAAGGATCTCTCATCATTAAGCATGTTGCGGCATCTCTGCAAATTGCCGATGTATTCACCAAGCCTGCTAGAAAAGGTCATTTCCCTATTCCGACACAAACTTTGCCTCTACCCTCGGCTCAGTTTGAGGGACAGTATTAGCAGAATCAGATATCGCAATTTAGACAGTAACTTCCCTCATTCAGACAAAAGCAAATCCGACACACAAAATTCAAGAACATGCAATTCAATCGACTGATAAGGCAACGCGATGGAATTTATCTGGAGTGATAAGGTTGAATGTGTTTTAATTTGGAGAGATAACGCCGGTTGTGTTTTAATAAATTCAATAATTAAGCTTACGATGTGTTTTGGCAGTGTTGGATCCTTGGAAGAATGTATCTTTAATTTGGCACAGTGATAATTAAAGTCGATGGTTGTAGCACAAAAGGCAGTTATATTAGTGTCAACAATTCTCTCTTATCCCAAAATATTAGAATTAGGTCTATTTAGTTTATCTTTTATCTCAAATCTGTATTTATTTCAAATAAAATGCCTAGATTATCTGTGCTGGCCTATATAAACACCATACTTGGTTTAATCATTGTATCCAGAAACAACATTTCCACATTAAATAAATTTAGTCCATTTATTCATTCAATACTCCAGTTTCTCTATAAATGTATATGGTGGCTCGACAAATTAGGAGTACATCTGATTCGACATATATGCCGTAAACATTATTGATACAATGATTCAAAAGGAAAAAGTTACAGGTACATTAAAACGATTTTTCCAAATACTCCAAACCCACCCACACGCCGTGGGACTCAAACCTAAAACTTCAAGGCCCTAGAAGTTCTCCACAACAACTTGAGCTGAGCATCATTATTGAAAATCTGTTAAAGTGTGTTTAGAGTGAAAGTTTAAAACAAGCACCGGCATATGTTATCCGTCTCATTACATTGGCCAAATTCTACAACTTCACCTTCGAGAGTGTAATCTTCGCAGGCATAATCTGGACAAGGGAAATTTATAATTGGACAATTATCTTCATCCAAGGCATGACGGAGGATTGATACTTGGATCCATGTCGGTGCCACCTTCATCATCATTTCTGCAGCTGCAAAATGACATTCCAAAACAGAGAATGTGATTCGTTCTGTCAATATTTCCAGGAAAAAAATTCATACATTATACATATATACAGAAGAATAAACATATAAACAAATTATCATGAAATTAAAAGACATTCATCACACACAAAAGAGAAAACAAACACTAACCGGCCATGGCACAAATAAGGCACAGAAAAAAGGAAACAAGCCTAGCCATCACGTTTGGTGTATTGTATAAGAGAAAAAAGAAAAAAGTAATATTAACGTTCAAATTGAAGTGCTGCGATTTACAATATCACTAGAGGCTTAATTTATAGGCCTTGAACATCAAAGAAACATTTAGAAAAGAAAAAAAAAAATCCAGCTATATTTTTTATTTTTAATACTTATTTATACGGAAAACCAGGCTTAATTTAAACTGTGACAATGGACATTCATGCCGGTCGTTTCTTCAAATTTTACGGACGATTTAAGTATATTTTATGTTTTTTTTTAAGTGCCACGATCATAGAAAGATAGAATCAGAGGTACAAAAGGATGAACTTGGCATAAAGGTGAAGGTTATTGTACTTGAGTCCGAATTTTCATCCTGATGACGGTCAACTTTATGAGATTTCTACTATCAATTTAACTCGTTATATGAACATAATTGTATAATTTTATGTGTAAATTACAAGCAAGATGGGTTAATTTGATATTTCGTTGTTCGTGATGGCATTAATTAGTGGTTTTATACATTATTTGTTAAGAAAGGAGGCTATTCCTTGTAATATTTTTTTCCTTGACAAAAACGTCACGAGAATTGATGTGTCGAGAGGGTTTCCGGAGCATATGATCGAGTTGATAAATGACGGATCGAGTCGAGTTGTGGGTAGATAATTGATGAAGTTTGAAATTATAATTTAAGACTAAACTGGAATTCAAACCGATGCAAGTAAAAGGCTTAAGAGGTAGTGCAATCTATTAGATGGAGTGAAGATTAATAAGAAGTGGGTGAAGCTAAAGGTTGAAGTGTTTTGAGCCATTGAGTTTGAAAATCTTATTGGTGAGTTTAAAATGTGATTTAGAAGGTCTTACCGCCGGATTGGGCTTGGACATCTTCAACCAAGTGATAGGGCTTAAAACGAGGTTTCTAGCTCATTTTGAATCGCATAAATCGAAGTTGTAAAAGCCCGGATATGATCAAAATACTGAACTGGACTGCTACACTTAAATTATGGAAGAAGATAATGTTTTAGATATTCAGAATATTCATTTCATGGTTTGTGACTAATGCACCATTACAATATATAAGTCCTTAACAAACATAACAAACTAATATTCCATCTAATCCACTATTACACATGCCTCATTCATTTATTGACACTTGGCAATCTACAAGTGTCCTAATCACTATTTCTCTTAATATCCCCCCTCAAACTGGATGATGCGGTAACCACATTCAGTTTGGTCTTGAAGAGCTGGAACTATGATGATGGTAAGGCCTTTGTAAGACAATCTGTTACTTGATTTGCAGAAGGAATGTGCTGAACTAAAATGAGCTTCTTCTGTACCAAATCTCTGACATAATGGACATCAACTTCTATATGCTTTGTCCATGCATGAAAGACTGGATTGTGTGCCAGAAAAGTGGCACGGATGTTGTCACACCAAGCTACAGGTGTATCAGGAATCTTTAGGCATAATTCTTTCATAAGATGTTGTAACCACTGGAGTTCAGAGGACAGATTTGCCAGTGATCTGTACTCTGACTCAGCACTGGATCTGGACACTACATTCTGCTTTTTGGAACTCCAAGATATCAGTGAATCACCCATATAAACATAATAACCTCATGTGGACTTTCTATTTGACTCATCATAAGCCCAATATGCATCAGAATAGCTATTAACATGTAAAGTAAGACATGGCTTAAAGTGCAAGCCTTGGTCAACAGTTCCTTTTACAAACCTTAGCATTCTTTTGAGGGCATTCCAATGCACATCTGTAGGACTCTGCATGAACTTACTAAGAGCATTTCTTTGCATAGGTGATGTACGGCCTAGTAGGGTCGACATCGCAATCCTCCAATGGCACTCCTGTACAAGCTAGGGTTGGCCATGGGAGTTCCTTGATCTTGCTCATAATGTCTACCTGCAACCATAGGTGTGGGGCAAGGTTTGACATGCTCCATGTTAAGTCTTTTAAGGAGCTGTGTGGCATAATGCTTCTGTGTGAGATAAAGTCCAGTACTGTCCCTATGTGGTTCCATTCCCAAAAAGTGAGACAGATCCTCAAGGTCCTTCAAGGCAAAAGTTGAGTGCAAGACTTGAATGAACCTTTGAATCAGGGAGCTGCTGTTTCCTGTAGCTAATATGTCATCAACATATACCAACACATATAATAGTGTCCTTTCCTTTCTGAATATGAACAAGGAGTTGTCTGCTCTAGACTGAGTAAATCCTCAGTGTATCATCTAGTTTCTAAGGGCATTAAACCATGCCCTAGGAGCTTGTTTTAACCCATAGAGAGCCTTCTTGAGTCTACACATATATGTTGGTTTTGCTGCATCCTCTAGCCCTTCAAGTTGGGGCATATATCTGATTTCATTAAGTGGCCCATTCGGAAAGCAATGTTGATATCCACTTGTCGATGCTCCGGTTTAGTGTGATCTGCTATGGCTATAATGACTCGATGGTTGATGCCTTTGCCACTAGACCGAATGTTTGAGTGAAGTTGACCCCATAGGCTTGTAAGAATCCTTTGGCAACCAGTCTTGCCTTCTATTCCAGGACTGATCCATCAGGATTCAATTTCAGCTTGAAAATCCATTTGTTGTTCACCAGCTGTTGTTTTGTGGTAGGTGGAACCAGCTCCTAAGTTCCATTCCTCAACAAGGCATTATATTCCTCCTCCATAGCAAGCTTCCATTGCGGTACAGCTAAGGCCTCTGACACTATAACAGGTTCAGTAGGATGAGAATCTATGAGTGGCTTAACAGTGGCAGTGTAGGTTTTGGGTTTAAAGATCCCACTCTTGGATCTTGTTTGCAACTGGTGAGTAGGTGTGTTCTTTGACATGGATGGGTTAGGTCTAGTGTTTGTGGAAGTGACAGGAAGGGTTTGAGTTGAAGCCGCAACATGCTCTTCTTCTTCATGTATATCATTGCTAACAGGTGAGGGTGAGTGAATATTGAGTGATGTATTTATATGAGAGTTTGGTGGTGAGCTTTCTGCAAGGATTTATGGTGATGTGGAACTTTGTGGTGAGTGTTGTGTTATGTGTGGTGATGGTGAGTGTTGTGTTATGTGTTCCCCCTTGAAGATAAAGATGATGTAGGGGAGAAAGTAGGTGAACTTGGTGATGATGAATGCCCTGAGCTATCACTGCTGCTGCTGTTGGGTGGGGGAGTGGGGGGAGGCAGGGCAGGAAAGAAGTTTGATGTGGTAGGATCAATTTTCACAGACCTATGAGGACCCTGAGAGAAACCATCATGAAAGGGGAGGGAGACTTCATTGAAGGTCACATTCCTAGTAATATAGACTCTACCAGATTCAGAGAGACATAGGTTGCCTTTATGATCAGTGGAAGTTCCTAGATACACTCATTTGGATGAGTGAAAGTTGAACTTATGGTTGTGGTAGGGTTGGAGATGAGGGTAGCAAGCACATCAAAACACCCTATGCATAGAGTAATCAGGTTTGGTATGATAAAGGGTTTCAAATGGTGATTTGAAGTGAAGCACAGATGAGGTAAGTATGTTAATGAGGGTCACATGGTGTTTAAAAGCATCCCACTAGAATCTTAAGGGCATAGATGCTTGAGCTAATAGGGTGAGGCCAAGTTCTATAATATGCCTATGTTTCCTTTCTCTACCATTTTGCTCATGTGATGAGGACAGGGGTGTCTGTAGGTGATTCTAAATTCCTTCAATATTGGAACTAGCCTTTTATATTCCCTTCCCTAATCTGTTTGTAGGCATTTGATTTTAGTGTCAAAATAATTTTCAACCATTAATTTGACCTCTTTAAATGCAGATAAAGCATCTGACTTCTATTTAAGTGGATAGATCCATGTAAATCTGGAATGGGCCTCAATAAAGTGTATGTAGTATGAATATCCAGTTGTGGATTTTAGAGTGAATGGAGCTTCTTGCAGCAGCAGGCAGCTTATACATGCCTTCATCAAGTACCCCTACTAGAAGAGTCCTCCCTGTAGTCAGATCCTTAACAAAACAATGAGAGGAGTTAAATTCAATACATACAGGGTTATCACTGGAAAGTTTGGAAATGCTGAGTTGGTTTTTAGTAATATGAGGTACATGTAGCATAGAGTTTAAGGTGAGACTAGTGTGTGATGTGTATAAAAGGGTACTACCAACGTGAGCTATTATCAGTTTCTCACCACTACCAACAGTTAAAGTATCATTACCAGCATAACTTGAGCTCATGTGCAGATTGTTCAGGTCATTGGTGACATGGTTAGAAGCACCACTATCCATGTAACAGGATTGATCTTCCACTGATTGAGGTGAGACTAGATAGCAAGAGACTTGTCTAGGAGGTTGATTCTGATTCTGGTTTCCCTGTGAATTTGCTGCAGTATTGTTGAAGTCCTCTTCATATCTATGCCAGCAAATGTTGGTTGTATGACCAACTTTACCATATACTTGGTAATTTATGCCTTTACCAGTAACATTTCCACTTCCGGCTGATCCTGCATTGGATCATCTACCACCTCCACTTCTACATCTTGATCTGTCTTCTCTGGACTGTCCTTTTCCTCTAGAGGTTTGGTTTTGATTTGCAGACCTGTTATCTGGTCTGGGAGAGGCTCTTGCAGTTAGATGAGCAGTGGGATGACTCGTATCCAGAGTTTGAGTAGGGTTGAACCGGCAATCAACCTTTCATGTGTATTAAGTTGAGACTGCACTTCCTGCCATGTAAGTGATCCAACCCTAGATGTGATATTTACAATGTGACTTCATACTCCTCACCAGAGCCACTCCTTGTTGGTGCATTAGCCAAAACGCTGGTGCACTGAGATGAGCAGAGGTGGCCGGTGAAAGATCCGCCACCGGCGGTGGCGGAGCAGAGGTCTGCTCCATACCAACTCTGATACCAACTTAAATTATGAAAGAAGATAATGTTTTAGTTATTCAGAATATTGTTTTCATGGTTTGTGACTAATGCACCATTACAAGATATAAGTCATCCATAACAAAACATAACAAACTAATATTCCATCCAATCTACTAATACACATGTCTCATTAACTTATTGACACTTGGCACTCTACAAGTGTCCTAGTCACTATTTCTCTCAACAGCTACAGGCTCAGCGGCAAACAGGCCTACCGCTACAACGGTGGCTCAAAGTGAAAATTGAGCCCTAATTTGTGCCTAACATGTTTTTTGTTTATCATCCTAGGTCATTGTTTTTTGTTAGGAACATTTTGTTATGTTTTGATGATGGTCATACTAGCTGTTATAGCACCTGAAATAAGTTAGAATTCTCTATATAAGTCTTTACTTAAAGTCTGACATGTTGTATAAGTTGAGTCAGACAAGTATTGTACTAGTTGGTAGGACGGCTAAGTAAGAACAGATATTCGGCAGAGTGAAGCCAGTCAAGTACCAGCAGAGAAGCATGAAGACATTATGGTCTGACTTATTACCAAGGAAGTTTGTGATGACCTTGGATAAGTCTAAGTTACATACCAAGAGATAAAACTTAATGTTTAATTATGGTGTACACTGATCTCACAAATATCAAGGATCAGTGAAGTACAAAGATTCTCCTGAACCTAAAAGAATGAAGGAAACAGTGAATCGGCAAAGTGAACTTACTATACTCTCTAATTACTGTTGTTTTCCTATCACCATTTTATGCCTTGATTCCGGACACCGAGTCCTTATCGGGAAATCGAAACGTTCGGCACGCATAATATAAAATAAATAATATTACACGTAAGCCTCTACTACGTCGTATCAAATAAAAGCAAGCGGAAGCTAAAAGACTCGGGTAATTTTTTCAAACATCTCGAATAGAAGTTCGGGGAACTAGAGAAGGAAATGTAAAGTTATTATATCGAAAGCGAAACCAACGAATCCAAAATTATCACAATTCCAAAGTACTAAAAGTAAACTACTAGTTCCAATAACCCAAATCTGTGAAATAAGCGTAAATAAACAAATAATAAACAAGGTCTTCAAGTCCGGCGTCCTCAAACGTCATCATCAAAGTCCTCCCCGAACTCATCATTTACATGTTCGTCTTCTCTCCCCCAAACACATAAATAAACATGCATTTGAGGTAAGTACAATGTACAAAGTAAGAAGTAGAAGCTACAATATAATTAAGGTTTATTATTAAAAGATTTGCCTTTCTGAGACCGACTCGATCTAGGGTTCACTACATGCCCATCGACACGTCGTGACTATACGTTTCTAACTTAGCTTATCTTTGTTACATCATTACTCAAGGACACAATGCATGGTGAAAATTCCACCACGAGATATACTTGCCAACTACGGTGATCGCACGGTAGTCCCCGAGATCTCCCGGTATGCATATACGTTCGATGGATTTCCTCACTACCCTTGACCTTTTGAGCGATGGCGTTGTCCACCTTTTATGAACGTATCACATCGCCGATTTGAATCAGTGCCTAACCAAGAATACATGACGTTTTAGCTTTTACTACACTTATGTAATTATTAATGTGAATTAACTAGCCACATAAGTGTTTTCAAGTAAGCTCCCTCACCACTACTCTCGTACTTAGACCACTAGACACGGACAAGGTCTAGCACATACATAGACATTGATGAACCCTAGTTCATCAAAGCACAAGCCCTTTCATGCCCTTCCGACGGATCCGAACTTCAACTCCCTTTAAGAGTACATTTGGTGTTTTAACTGAACGAATCAGAAACTCAATCGGGGCTTGTTCATATTTAATTAGTGTTATTTAATCATGAATTAAGGTTTAAAATTCAAAACATAGCTTAAAACAACATTATATAGAAAACTGGGGCAATGCGTACGCATTACTGCAGAGCAGCGTCGCATTGAACTCTTTGCACTTATTCTAAGCAATCTGTACTAGGAAAGAGTGCGCATTGCTACCCAATGCGCACGCATCCTACGTGAAAAAGCCACTAAAACTGTTCTTCAACCCTTAACGATCTCTACGCGAATCTAAACATCTTGCACATAAATTATAGCAGAAAAACAGTAGAAAAAACATGTCTTTTATGATCCAAAACAAAACTTAATCCTTAAACATCATCTAAGCTTAAAACTTGATACAATATGCATCCAAAACATGATCTATTCTACTCTAAACCACAATTAGATTGTAGGAAGAGCTTCTTACCTTTAGCAAGCTTATTCCAACAGCAAAAACTCAAAAAAACAGCAGCTAAAACCTATCATTCTCTTATCAAAGCTTCAACTTTCTGCAATCAAAACGTTGCCTTCTTCACAACGATTCCGGTGCTCTACTCTGATCTGAAAACCGTTGCGAATCGACTTAGCAATTGATGAAAAATCCCTCAGCCCTAATTCCTTGCCCACACACGCAGAACACAATTTAGGAGGTGGAGAAATCTGATTTATATTAGGTAATAAGAATTGTGGGGATTTATTTTCCTTAAATAACAAATCCCAAAAAAAAGATAAAGATCTTATTATCTTCCTTTATCATAAAAAAATCAGATTTATCAAAAAAAAAAAGATAAAGATCTTATTATCTCTTTTTTTATCATAAAAAAATCAGATTTATCAAATCAAAAAAAGATAAAGATCTTATTATCTTCCTTTATCATAAAAATCAGATTTTCCTCCTTAAATATATACATATATATCTAAAAATATATATATATATATATATATATATATATATATATATATATATATATATATATATATATATATATATATAATTTAACAAATACTTAAACACCGAATAAAAGGAACCGAACCCAATATTTTGTTTTATAAAATGACACGTCTGCCCTTTCACGAAAATTGGAATATTACATTCTTCCCCGTAAAGGAGTTTAGTCCTCGAAACTTAGAACATACAGTAAGTCCATAAAATCCGGAAACTCGATCATATCGTCCTCAACTTCCCAAGTAGCTTCATCCGGTGAATGATTGCTCCATTGCACGAGAACTAAAGGAATCAACCGTCTCTTAATCATCTTTTCCTTCCGGTCCAAAATGCAGTCGGTGTCTCATCGCACGAAAGAATATCTGGAGAACCTCCGGATCATGAGTAGTCTCAATATCCGTCTTGGTAAAACACTTCTTTAACATTGAGACTTGAAACACGTTGTGGACTCTCGACATCGATTCTAGTAACTTTAGTTTGTAAGCCAAAGGTCCAATTCTTTCTAGAATCTCAAAAGGTCCAACATACCTCGGGCTTAGCTTTCCTTATGTCCAAAGCGTTTCACTCCCTTCATTGGTGAAGCTCGTAGATACACTCTCTCACCAACTTCAAACTCAAGAGGTCTCTTCTAGCATCATCGCCCAACTCTTACTGTCTATCTTGAGCCGCCTTGATTCTTCTTAACCAGGTGAACCCTTTCTTTAGCTTGCTCAACCAATTCCGGCCCGGTGATTTGTCTTTCCCGTCTTCATCCCAAAACAACGGCGTTCTACATTTTCTTCCATACAATGCTTCAAAGCGGTGGCATGCCAATACTTGCATGATAAGCGTTGTTGTAAGCAAACTCCGCTACCGGTAAGTAATCATCCCATGATCCACCTACTTCCAACACACAAGTTCTCAACATATCTTCAAGTGTTTGGATGGTTCCCTCAGATTGTCCATCATGCGAGGATGAAAGGCCATACTCAAATCCAACTTGGTTCCAAAATTTGGTTGTAAACTTTTCCAAAACCGGTAGACGAACCTCGAATCACGATCGAAACTATCGAGATAGGTACTCCGTGTAACTTCACTATATTATCCAATTATAGTGTCGTCATTTTCTTCAAGGGCATATCGACCTTATATGGTAAGAAATGGCGGATTTGGTCAATCTATCCACAATCACCCAAATCGCATCATTACCGCCTCTCTCGTCTTAGGTAAACCGGTGATAAAGTCCATAGTGATCTTATCCCACTTCCATTCCGGGATATCCAATGGCTTAAGCATTCCTCCCGGTCTTCTATGTTCTGATTTAACCTTCTGGCAAGTATCACACTCTACAACGAACTTGGCTATCTCGGTTTCATCGAGGCCACCAAAACCTTTCCTTCAAGTCTCTGTACATTTTAGTAGCTCCCGGATGAACCACAAAAGCAATCCTATGTGCCTCTTCCATGACTTTCTGTCTTAAATCACCCACATTAGGTACACACAAACGATCCTGATACCAAAGATTCCCATTCTTATCTAACCCATATCCAACCGTAGGCTTTTCCCTTGCAACTCGCTTCAAGTCAACCAAAATTGGGTCTTCATCTTGCTTTTCTCGAATGTCATCCATCAACTCAGACCTTGCTAACAACGGTGCCACAAACTGTTGGTCTTCAATCTGATCAAAGCTTCGGATTCTCAGCTCATCTAACCATTCTACAACACCTTCAACGCATGAAACCGCAAACACTGGTTTTCTGCTCAAGGCATCAGCCACCTCATTTGCTTTACCCAGATGATACTGAATCTCCAAGTCATAATCCTTTATCAAATCTAGTCATCTCCTTTGTCTCATATTCAGGTTTTCCTGGGTAAAGAAATACTTCAAACTCTTGTGATCGGTGAAGATCCTGGCCTTAACTCCGTACAGGTTGTGCCTCCAAATCTTCAAGGCAAACACAACCGCTGCTAACTCCAAGTCGTGGGTTGGGTGATTCTTCTCATGCACCTTCAAATGTCAGGATGCATAAGAAATTACCTTCCCTCCCTGCATCAACACACAACCTAAATCTTCTCCCGAAGCATCCGTGTAAACGTCATAATTATCAAAGATCTCGGGCGCCAAAGCGGGGTGTAGTCAACCTCTTCTTCAACGTCTCGAAAAGCATCTTCACACTCCTTTGGTCCACTCGAACTTCACATCCTTTTGAGTGAGCCGGGTAAGTGGTGTAGCTATCTTTGAGAAGTCTTGTACAAACTTCCTATAATAGCCAGCCAAACCAAGAAAACTTCTAACCTCTAAAACGGTAGTTGGTCTGGACCACTTCTCAACTGCTTCAATCTTTGCCGGATCAACCTTAATGCCATCTCCAGAAATGACATGACCCTAGAAACTCACTTGATCTAACCAAAAGTCGCGCCGAGAACTTAGCATACAACCGGTTCTTCTTTAATGTATGTAAGCACTATCCTTAAGTGTTCTTCATGTTCCTTCTCATCCTTAGAGTATACAAGGATGTCATCTATGAACACTATCACAAACTTATCCAAGTATGGCATGAAAACACGCATTGCATTAAATCCATAAATGCGAGATGGAGCATTAGTGAGTCAAAAGGCATAACTAAGAACTCATAATGTCCATACCACGTACTAAACGCCGTCTTCGGTATATCAACCACCTTGATCTTCAATTTGTGATATCGGACCTAAGATCAATCTTGGAAAATACTCTCTTGCCTTGCAATCTGGTTAAACAAATCATCAATCCTTGGCAAAAAGGTACTTATTCTTGATGGTCGGATTGTTTAGCGCTCATAATCTATGCACATACTCATGCTACCATCTTTCTTTTTAACAAACTACACCAGGGCTCCCAAAGCGAGGTTCTCTCGAGCATATCCTTAATTTGAGCTTTCAACTCTTTCAATTCAGCCGGTGCCATTCTATAGGGTACCTTAGCAAGCTAGTGCCGCTCCTGGCATCAACTTGATCTCAAATTCAATTTCTCTATCAGGCATGTTTTCCGGTAACTCTTGGAAACACCTGCAGGTATTCTTGACTACGAGGATTTCCTCTAAGCAGGCTTCACTTGTTCCACATCCACTGCGTACAACAAGTAGCCTTCACAACCTTTCCGACAAGCTCTTATAGCTTTAACTGCTGAAATTATAGGGTGACGCTTCCTACTAGGCTTGTAAATGTTACCTTGATAAGTCTTATCTGATTTCCCGGGTATCTTAAAGGTCACTCTCTTTTCTCTACAATCCAAGTGGACAAAATTCTCGGATAGCCAATTTATTCCAAGAATCGCATCAAAATCGAAAAGTCCAAAACCGTCAAATCACTCCTGCAACAATACTTTCCAACTCGAACCTCTACCTGAGGTATCAAATTGGTTACCTTAGTCACTTTTCCTAAAGGTGTTGTTATCTCCAAAGTGTTTCTTAAAGGTTCCATTGGTAAGTTAAGCTTCTTAGCTACCTTAGTTGACACAAAGGTGTTAGACGCTCCTGTATCAAACAATGCCGTAACTGCTAAGTTTTCTAGAATTATTGTACCTAGGATGTGAATTAATTTATTTAAATACAATACAACATGATTTTAAATCGTGCTATAATGTACTCTAATAAATTAAAATAAACAAAAAGGTACCCGAAATAACGTTATCGTCTGGTTCAGCCATCTCAGCATCCTTTGCAAAGCTTCAGTAGGCGACTTGGCGCCTTTTCCATTTCCTTGCCTCTGAATATTCGAGCTCCCCTTTGTTGGACACATCTTAGCAAAGTTCCTAGATCTCCTTGATAGTAGTGACCACTGTGTAGCCTTACACTCACTGAGTGATTCCTTGCACTTAGAAAGCGGTGCTCGGTTGAAGGTTTACTTGTTGTAGGGGCTGTTGTCTTCTTGAGATTCTGTTGGGGTAGTCCTCAGTTAATACCTTGACTCGTGCCAAAATTCCTCTTATTCCCTATAACAACTGTGGCCTTCTTTCTGAATGTCTCCACCTCTAAGGCCTTATTCAACAACTCAGCCATATTCTTAGTTGTGAAACCCAACATACCGGACTGTATCTGATAGGCTAGGCCTTCCTTGTAAAGAGCCATCTTTCTCTCTTCAACCTTCATCAGCTCGGGGTAGAATCTTCCCAGCTCGTTAAACTTGTTGGTGTACTGAGATACAGTCATAAAGTTGGCATGTTTAAGCTTTAAGAACTGGCTTGCCATGTCTGCCTGCACTGTTTCCGGAAAATACTCGTTGTAAAACATCACTTTGAAGCCTTCCCAATCCGTTACCTTGCCATTACTACTTTTAATAGCGTCAATCCAAGCTTCAGCTGCGCCCAAAAGGAAACTAACCGCCAACTGGGCCATCTCAGATTCAGGAACATGTATATTCCTGCAAGCCTTTTCGAAAATTCTTAACCATTCTTCAGCCTTCGAATGTTCTACATTCCCATAGAAGTTTTCAACCCGATTCCTTCTCAATCTTGTATACGAGTCAATCGGTGGTGCTTGCTCAAGTGCCGAGTCTAGCTGGTGGAGCTTGTGGATAAAGCGGAGGGTATCCATAGGGTATTTCATACATTGAAAGGCGGGGTTGATGGAAACCGTAGGGTGGGTAATTAAGACCTTGTTGATGGCCAAAACAGGGTGAAGGTGGTACAGTAGGTCGATGAGTGTGACCCACTGGAGGAGGGTAAAAGGTCTGATGCTGCTGATGAGAAAACACTGGTGGAGGAGGGTAGCTCAGCGGTGGTGGGGATAGATCTTTGGTTGTTGAAGTGCGTAGATGGATGGAATGTCCCCTATCACGGTGACACGTACCGGTGCTTCTCCAGGCTCTCCATAAATGTAGTTGTACCTTGGTGAAGGGTAACTTACTGGTGGCGGTACTAAACCCGTTGGAACGTCACTTACCAAGGAAAACTGAACCGAACTTCCCACATGCCATTGTCGTGTTGCTCCTGATGAGGTCGCGGTGACAAACTCCGCTGAGATCGTGGAGTAGGGGTTACAGTATGAGGGGGTGGAGTGGGGCTCGGATGAGGTGAAGGATTACGCCTCACGAAACCGCCTCAACAAGCTGGTGTAGGACTCTCATCGGCGTACTCTGAAGCACACACGGCTCGGTTTCGTGAACACCATCACGATGATCACGAGAAAACCAAAGCGTTACTAAAAGTCTAAAGGAAACTTATCTTAATGAAGAAAGCCTAAAATACGCTTCTCTACGATACCAAGCTATGCGCCCGTTCGGACACGAGTCCTTATCCGAAATCGAAGCGTTCGGCACGCATAATATTAAATAAATAATATTACGTAAGCCTCTACTACGTCGTATCAAATAAAAGCAAGCGGAAGCTAAAAGACTCGGGTAATTTTTTCAAACATCTCGAGAATAGAAGTTCGGGAACTAGAAGAAATGTAAAGTTATTACATCGAAAGCGAAACCAACGAATCGAAATTATGCGAATTCCAAAGTACTAAAAGTAAACTACTAGTTCCAATAACCCAAATGTGAAATAAGCGTAAATAAACAAATAATAAACAAGGCCTTCAAGTCCGGCGTCCTCAAACATCGTCATCAAAGTCCTCCTCGAACTCATCATTTACCTGTTCGTCTTCTCTCCCCCAAACACATAAATAAACATGCATTTGAGGTAAGTACAATGTACAAAGTAAAAGTAGAAGCTACAATATAATTAAGGTTTATTATTAAAAGATTTGCCTTCTTGAGACCGACTCGATCTAGGGTTCACTACATGCCCATCGACATGTCGTGACTATCGTTCTAACTTAGCTTATCTTTGTTACATCATTACTCAAGGACACAATGCATGGTGAAAATTCCACCACGAGATATACTTGCCAACTACGGTGATTAGCACCGGTAGTCGGGATCTCCCGGTATGCATATCGTTCGATGGAATTCCTCCACTACCCTTGACCTTTTGAGCGATGGCGTTGTCCACCTTTTATGAGCGTATCACATCGCCGATTTGAATCGGTGCCTAACCAAGAATAGATGGCGTTTTAGCTTTTACTACACTTATGTAATTATTAATGTGAATTAACTAGCCACGTAAGTGTTTTCAAATAAGCTCCTCACATCTCTACTCTCGTACTTAGACCACTAGACACGGACAAGGCCTAGCACATACAGACATTGATGAACCACTAATTCATCAAGGCACAAGCCACTTTCATGCCGCTTCCAGCGGATCGAACTTCAACTCCTTTAAGAGTACATTCGGTGTTTTAACTGAACGAATCAGAAACTCAATCAGGGCTTGTTCATATTTAATTAGTGTTATTTAATCATGAATTAAGGTTTAAAATTCAAAACATATCTTAAAACAACATTATATAGAAAACTGGGGCAATGCGTGCGCATTACTCTGGAACGCGTACGCATTGAACCTGCTGCACTTATTCTAAGCAATCCTGTATTAGGAATGCGTGCGCATTGCTAGCCAATGCGTACGCATCCTACGCCGAAAAAGCCCTAAAACCTGTTCTTCAACCCTTAACGATCTCTACTCGAATCTAAACATCTTGCACATGAATTATAGCAGAAAAAACAGTAGAAAAACATGTCTTTTAAGATCCAAAGCAAAACTTAATCCTTAAACATCATCTAAGCTTAAAACTTGATACAATATGCATCCAAAACATGATCTATTCTACTCTAAACCACAATTAGATTGTAGGAAGAGCTTCTTACCTTTAGTAAGTTTATTCCAACAGCAAAAACTCAGAAAAACAGCAGCTAAAACCGATCTTTCTCTTATCAAAGCTTCAACTTTCTGCAATCAAAACGTTGCCTTCTTCACAATGATTACGGCGCTCTACTACGATCGAAAACCGTTGAGAATCGACTTAGCAATTGATGAAAAATCCCTCAGCCCTAATTCCTTGCCCACACACACACGAGAACACAATTTAGGAGGTGGAGAAATCGATTTCTATTAGGTTATGAGCATTGTGGGGATTTATTTTCCTTAAATAACAAATCCAAAAAAAAAGATAAAGATCTTATTATCTTCCTTTATCATAAAAAAATCAGATTTATCGAATTAAAAAAGATAAAGATCTTATTATCTTCCTTTATCATAAAAAAATCGATTTATCAAATCAAAAAAGATAAAGATCTTATTATCTTCCTTTATCATAAAAATAAGATTTTCCTCCTTAAATATATACATATATATCTAAAAATATATATATATATATATATATATATAATTTAACAAATACTTAAACAAAGAATAAAAAAGAGAATAAAGGAGAGACCCGATATTTCGTTTTATGAAGTAATCGTCTGTAGATTTTAGAAAATCGAGAATATTACACCGGCATTCCGCTTTACCTATTGCCTTATGTCGTTCTTCATGTCTGCCACACTATCACTTGCATCTCTTGAAACTTAATATTGCTCAACAACTTTCTAATGCCCGTGTTGAGTGTTGGAACATGATGACCAGAAATGAACTACAAATCGGAAATAGAAAAAATGAAAAGAAAAGGATAAAAAAACCATCCCACATTCTATTTGAATGCTAAGTCTCTAATGTAGAGTTGTTGCAACTTTCTTATATTTGAAGGGATGGTGAATAATTTTCTTAATCACTTGGGTCACTATGCGCAGTTTCCTTTCTCAAGCACGTGTGCTTTTATTCATTGTAGTAAGACTATTGGTTGGATGCTAAATGGCCGTTATTCATATTTTCCATTTTGCACATTATTCTCAGACCGGCAAGCCATTAAGAATTCCATAAAAATTGTTGGGTATGCAAATTTTTGAGTGAAACAATGCACACTTTTGTGTTTGCATCTGCAATAAAGAGACGGCGATAAACATGTCATTGACCATGGGTTTAATTTCTTGGTATGTGTGAGAGGAATGACCACCAAAGATACTTTAGGAGATCTTGAGTAGAAATTCTCTATTACACTGAGTCATCATGTGTTTTTCTTTTGCAATTTAAAGAGAGGAACAAGGCGCCCGGTTAATGTGGGTTTACCAACTACGGACAGAGATAACCTCGGGAGATTGTTAGGGAAGGAGTTTTATCATATCTAACAGTCATGTAAGTTTATTTTAGGCAAGGGTTCAACATGGTTTGCATTGGCTACTGTGCGTTTATTAGCTCGCTCAGTGACAAGAAGAAAATAGTCACCAAGAAAGATAACAAACATTAGAGATGGACTTCTCAACTTTGGACATCTTTAATCAGCCGTTGTGATGTTCCGTCTTTATGCACTACAAACTTCATTCGGTTGTATGTTGTATCAATGTAGTACTTAAGTCAAGTTTTTCTTAATACTACCCTCATGTTTTGTCGATGATAACCATAATGGTATATCATTTTTTGAGAAATTGATGATAACTGTAATCAATGCTTAATAAATCATGTAACACTTCTCATAAAAATGTAAATAATGTATGTTTGTATTTGAAGTTTTAGTTAGTTCTTTAATCCAGTGTACAAACACACTTTCCATTGATAATATCACTATACAAAACCACAATTTGTGCAACACACATTCCACTACATAGATCCACTTTTTGAGACAGCGCATTTTACACTATGGAATTCATTACACAAATCCACTATTTGGTTGATAAAGATATGGTTTTGAAAATCATATCGGAAAAATATCGAATGAAATATAAAAAGTAAGAGGACCAAAAAAATAAAAATATGATAAACATAGATCAATTATCATTTTTATCTTGCATTATGCACGGGTTAGTGACTAGTATGTAATATATTCTTTTGGAATGACGATTGGAGAAGTTTTATTTGAAAACTTGAGAGGATCATGTTCCTGTTGGGGTAAGGGTAGTGTAGGAAAGTTTGAAATTTTTTCACCATATTTTTACTGAATTAGAATAACTCAAAAATACCCAACTAGTTAGAATTAGTCAATAATAACTTCAAAAAAACTATACACGTAATATATGTTTTTTTGGGCGATCAGTTTTAAAGAATGAAAAATAGGGAAAAATAGAAATCGAGTGGAAATATAAAATGGTTGATAGACCAAATTCATTTCATTAGCACCCACAAAAACATTTGTTTTCTGCGAGTGGGCGGCCTCAATCTAATGTTTACTATCGCATTAGAATAAGGGCGTGCATTTTTACGCGGGAAAAAATTTATTTATTACCGTTGTATATTTACATGTTGGTGTTTTTAACGATAAATGGCTTTTTCCTCAAAAAAAAGTTTATTTATTTCTTGGGGAAAAAAGAAGTTTATTGTTAGGAAACAGATGGTTTAGCAAGAATGCAAGATGCAACTACCGAAACGAAGACAACGAAACTACAGACAAAACAGGACCACACTTTAGATAGAAGCAAAGCACCAACGGAACTCAGAATGCCAAAGTCAAGGAGAAGTTTTCACATCTTGTAGTGGTTGTCTCTAAAGACCGATTCACATGATACAACAACATTAGAAGATTTTTTTCCGACACAGTAGTTTTGCCACAGCAAAAAAAAAAAAAAAAAAAAAAAAAAAAAAAAAAAAAAAAAAAAACTTGATGTTTAAGTTTTTCCGTTTGCCAGAGCTACTGTGACTAGGAGCAAGTATATTAGCATCAAATTTTTGTTGTTATGGCAAAAACTTAAACTATTGTGATAAAAAAAATATTTTTTGTTGTTGAAAGGGTTTGTGGACCCCGTAGAAGTGGAAAAATATACTCACCCCGTCCCGGAAGAATATAAGTCATTCTGCTTTATTTTTAACAATAGGAATATAAATCATTCTACATTATTAATTAAGTATTTATCTTATTTTCTCAATCTTACCTCTTCTTGATTAAGAACATATCATGTTTGTTGTTCATGGGGTTGTGATGAGGCTTCACTGCCGCTTATCTGCAAAGGCCGACCGGTGATGCTTGTTGTAAGGAAATCAAAACCGATAAGACACCGTGATTTGATTTCTTTAGCCCTACCGACTCGATGGATTCAATTGAATATGTAAATAAGAGAAAAAAAATGTGATGCAATGAATCTTCCATGTTGTTTGTCTCTTGCAACGTTCGTCCAAGTGTCAGCGCTAACGTCGATGTAATGGTGACTTAAACTATGTTGCTGAAGTCTGGAGTGAAAGCTATGGTCTGGTGTTCGTTTGGGGCAACAGCAGAGTTGATCAATCTGTTGGAGCTAAGTCGCCGGTTAACGGTGAGTAGAAGTCTGTTTGGTTTACGGTGAAGTGGAGTCTGTGATTAACGGCGGAGTGGAGTCTGGCGGCTACGGCGAGTGGAGTCTCTTTGGTCCACAGCAGACTTGAGGAACACATCTTTATGGTTTTCATATTCGGTGAAGCTCTTACAGGGTATTTGGTCATTTCTTGGGTTGGTGATTAGTCGGTTATATTTATATGTAACTTGTAACTTTCGTGATAATAAAATAAGCCTCTTTTGTTTGTGGAGTAGTCGGCACATTGCGGAAACCATGTTAAATCTGTGTTCTTCTTGTTTACGTGTTTGTTTACTTGTTAATTGTTTATCTTTACTCACAATCACCATCAACTTCTTGATCGATCTGTAATAACAAAGCGGTATCAGGCGTCGAGGTTCATCAAGAAATATGTTTATCTTGTGAAGCAAGCTAGATTGGCACCAAGGTCACATTTGGCGCTAGGTTTTGGGATCTACGCAAGCATTTTTGGTGAGAAAGATGTCGGCTTTAAGCGTCAAGATTGACAAGTTTACGAGGAAGAAAGCGGTTTTAGTCGTGGCGAGATCAAGATCGTGCTTTCTTTGAAACAACATTAGGGATTATGGGGTCCTCTTTCAAAATCAACGAAGGAAGTACTCTTGAGAGAGCGATCACGGAGGAGAAAGCACATTCATCAACTATGTTGTTCTTGTTAGATGATATTATCACGAGAGGTTCTTTGAAGAGGACACAACAAAGAAGATGTGGTCCAAGCTTGAGAGTTTATACATGACAAAGTCTTTAACCAATAAGTTGTTATTGAAGCAATGTCTATTTAGTTTAAGGATGCATGAGGGTACTCAGTGAGGGATCATCTAGATCGACCCGATCACAATATTGCATGATCTAAGGAATATTGATGTAAAGATTGAAGATGAGGATCGGCATTGATCCTACTTGTTTCATTGCTGCATCATGTGAGAACTTTGTGAATTAAGTCATTTATTGTTGAAATTGACTCTGTGTCATTGGAGGATGTGAGATCATCACTTCATGCTCGAGAGCTATGCCATAAGGCATCACAGTTACAGTATAGACAATCGATCTCTTTGGGTTGGTAGCCGAGTGGAGTCGATGAGGATCGAGAGAAGTGCGGAAAAAAGAAATCAATAAAATTTCAAGGCTAATGATATGCGTAATTCACTGCAAGGAAGCGGGGCATTGGAAAAATGAATGTCCAAAGAGAAAAAGCGTGCGGGTACTCGGTGGGTATAGTTGCTTTAGCGAGAACAAGACACCAACTCTAAATAAGATCCGGCCTTAGCGGTTTAGTCGGCGGGGCATAGGGATGTGTGGATTACGGACCTTTGGGGCATCTTATCATATGTGTCCTAATAGGGAGTGGTTTTCAACATATCAGCAGGTGGATGGAGGCCATATTGCAATGGCCAAAAGCAAGGTCTGCAAAATTGTTGGGATTGGATCAATCCAGCTGAGGACACATGATGGTAAACTCACACCTTTGAAGGAGGTTAGGCATGTTCCACAAATGACCAAGAATTTGATATCACTTACTCTTTTAGACAGCAAAGGGTTCAAGTTCACGGGTGAAGGTGGAATGGTGAATGTCTATAAGGATTCAGCTGTGATTCTGAAGGGTATCAGGTAGGGGACATTGTACATACTACAAAGGGTCTCTTGTATCGAGTTACTGTGGTGTAGCATCATCGGAGAGTTACTTGATCCTGGTGACTAATTTGTGGTATATGAGATTGGGTCGAATGGGTGAAAGAGGATGCAAATTCTATCTAAGTCGATCTCTTGGGGACATAAGGTCAAGGAGTTGGAATTTTGTGAACAACTTGTGTGTTTGGGAAGCTACATAGAAGCAAGTTCCCAAAACCAATTCACATCACAAAAGGTACACTTGATTCGTTCATTACGATTGTTGGGGACCTTGAGGGTGGAGTCATTGGGTGGTCACGAGGTTTTTGTGTCTTTTATAGATGATTATCCAAGGATGGTTTGGGTAATTGATTGGAGCTAAAATCCACCCAACAAAAACAATTTATGAGGACTCAGCTGTGGGTAAACTAACTCTCTAACGGCGGTGTGCCGGGGTCGATTGCTAGAATAGCTACGAAGTCTGAGTCGAACCCAAAGGAATCGTGCTTGCAAGTACCAAAGTGAGCGTAATGCTTAGTCTAGGTGATCAATGTTCTTAAAGTTTTGTTTACTACAGCGACACTAAGTGATTCTAACTACTTGAGTCTAAAGATAAAAGAGCGAAAGAAGATTAAACTACTAGGTTTTAAAGATACTTAAAGAGACATGGCGAACCATGATCAAAATAGCTAGGTTCACCCCGAGGAAAGATAAAACCGGGAGTGTGCAACAGCGAGCGAACTCTTACATTCAATTTCAGTGCGTACTCACAATCCGGTGCCAAGGTGCGAACAACTCTTCCCTGACACCTTATTCCAAGTCAACTAACCTCTCACAGAGATTCATCAACAAGACAAGATAATGCCACGAGAGCCGTTTAAGCGTTAAAAGCAGTAACCTCGCAATACAATGCAATCTTAGAACCACTTTCCCACACCCCTCTATCTGAACAACTCTCAAGATTGATGTGTGTGATTTTGACCTAGGTGATCAATCTAGCCCAAATCCGTTATAACAAGTTGTAAGACATGAAATATGCAAGATACAACAATAAAAAGCTCTACACACTCCCAATTTCATCACCCAAAGGGTGATTTCACTAAATTTCACATGATTCGACTATGTAGGTGTTTAGCTACTCATTATACTAATCAAAACCAGCACAAAGCAGTAAATAAGAGCCATAACAAGTAAAGAGAGAGAAATATACCATAAAATTGCGAGAAATTGAGTTGAGATCCAAAAGTACAAAATAAAAGTAATTAAAAGGTGTTCTCTTAGTGTTTGGAATGAAAATCTAAGCTAAGAAATGGAAATATTAAGCTAAGATGTTGTTGATTTACACTAAGGAGAGTATTCTAAGCTATTACAAAATTCGAGCAAGAAATGGGTAGAGTTTTGCCAAGAAAAGCTAGATCACAAGAAATAGTCTAAGGGGTATTTATAGGTGGAGGAAAAATCTGCTGAAAAATCGGTCCAAGCGCGTTTGGGAGGCTGGAGCAGGCGTTTGGAATCTTCAAGCGGCGTTTAAGCTTAGATGGGCGTCGTTACTCATCATTTACAGGCGGGGACTTGGTGTTCTTCATCCACTGGAGGCAGCGTTTAGGAAGTTCAAGCGCGTTTGAGAGGCTGAGCAGCGTTTAAGGTGGTTTCAAGCAGCGGCGTTTGGAGGGCTTCAACTCTGAATCAAATCTGGACTTACGGGCGGCGTTTGGAGGTTCAAATGCGGCGTTTGAACCCTGATTCCCAAATCTTCACTTTTCTTCCTTTTTGGACCCTCGTATTGCCTCGATCATGCTTTTTCACCACAAATCATCACCTTCCGGGTCCTCGAGACACCAATACCCTTCAATATCATAAACAACCACAAACATCCAAACAATTCCGGAGGATAGCGTGCTCGGGAATGGGGTTAATATCAACAAATAAGGGGTAATAATCCATCCGGTGTGGATTCATTCCCGTGCCATAAACTCACGATATCAACTCGAAAATGGTCAATTTAACCAAAAATGTCTTTGAAAGTGTGGTAATTGGGGGTAATTAATGCACGGAGTCACGTAAAGTTGACTCCGTCAACCACCCACACTTAGCCTTTGCTGCCTCGAGTAAACTAGGCGTTTTAAAAGCGAACCAAAGGAGACAACATTGTGGCGTAGGTGCTACTATCCACACCCTCGAGGTAACCACAAAGTAAGACAAGCGAACATACACACACGGTGCAACATTATCAAGAAAATAGAGTGTGTGTGGTGCCGAGCTACATCAAGTGTTCAAAATGATTGTCGGGCTTGAATCCCGACCAAAGGTCTACCAACCGTCTCATATCAACCACCTCTCCACTAATCAAGGTCACTAAGTTTAGACACAATCGGGTAGGACTTGAAGGGTTATAACGTTAGGCTAGGGTAATTCGGTTAATCAAAAAGGGTATTTTTAGGCGGAGAAAAAAGAAATGCAGTGAACCTAATCAACAAGTGTACCACCTTATCATACCATACAAACCATCCAAACTCCTTTTGATTATTTTTAACACTTTGGGAACCATAGGATACTAACATACTGAACTCATTGCCTAATTCAACTATGTTTCAAGTTTCATAAGGTGAGATCGAATACATTAGCACCTATCTCACTATCCCAACCCCAACATCGTAAAAATCACTTTTGAGCTCATCACTTTGATTCTAACCCTTTATTTATATACACTCCAAACTCTTATTCTTTGAGAACTTTCTAATTTATTTTGAACTTTGATTGATTGAGTTCTCTTTTCTTTTTTTTTTTTTTTGAAGAAAAGAATTTCTGATTTTTCTTTTCTTTTAGGCCAACCCAAACACTAAACCCAAATGAGCTCATCTTCTTCTTATAGCTCCAAACCAAGAAAACACCAACCCATCACAATATCATTTCCCCACCCCACACTTGCCTTGGCAAGTGTGCTTCTAACAAAAGACTAAGTCCACTCGTAAGGTGTAAATGAAGAGAGCGTGACCAAAATTAAGGCTCAAGGTAGGTTTACGGCTAAGTAACAAAGCGGCTATAGGCGAATGGTGGTGAGGCCATTCTATCAAAGTGAGAGAGGGCTACGAAGGTCTAATGTTGGGGATTATGCTTATTTGGTTTTGGTTGGTCAAAGAAACATCATGACCGTCATCCCGTATCTTACTTAGGTGAACCTTTCTATTTCGTCTCGAGACTAGTGGTATGAGAGGTGGTAGTAATCAAATTGTGCACAAAGTGTAGCTTGCGTGAAAATAATAAACTCCATTCTCAAGATAATATCAAACCGCATGGTGTGTACGTTCGGGGCCTACTAAGGTGATCACCACTCGAATGTGAAAATAACACAAACAACACGGTGTTGAAAACCCTTGAAATTTTTTAAAATTACCCAAAAATAGACTAGAGCCCGGTCATAGGCTAAGCATACGAGATATTAAACACATTTAACAATCAAAACAAGAAAAAGCGGCTAAGTCTCCCACCCCACACTTAAGCGAAACAACTTGTCCTCGGTGTGTGAGAGATAAAAAAGTAAAAGACTTATTTGTTTGACCAAACTCCAATGAAGGCGCACTAGTAGCCACGTGACATCTTACAGTAAGCTCCATCTAAAGTATCTAAAACCATAGAAACAAAAACCAAGGCAAAACACATGCATGGGAAAAATCCACGTGCCAAAGATGGTGATAGATCGAGATATATAAAAATATAAGCCATGCCACAAACAAAGTATCAAAGCATATCAACAATACTAGGCGGGAATCGCCTTTGGATGTAATGATAATCAAAAAAAAACACAGAGCATCCACGCATAAAATAAGGCCACAGAGGCTCACATAAAAACATCCCCGTCTACGTACAAGAGCCGGAACCAAAAGGAAATTCTCACGCCAACCTCTCTTTTAAGCTAAAATCTCCCCTCTTGCACCCAAAGACCACTCCCAACACATTATTACTACCAAAAAGTTGGGTTGCCTCCCCCAAGCGCCTTTGTTTTACGTCGTTGGCTCGACAAGATGACTTATACGGTGCCAATTTTTCCAAAGTTATACTACTGGCACAGGCGAGAAAAGGTAGAAGTGCTTTGTTTAGCGTCGTTTGCAGCGCGCGTAGTGGCACTAAATGGACTCATTCCTCAAAGACTCAAAACAACAATTCAAATATTTTATTTCAAACAAGTATCACCAAAACCATCAACCAAAATCTGAGGCTCAAAAGATCAACAACTCAAGAAGACTAAAAATAGCAAGCATCACGAAACCGAGTTAGCTAGAAACTTACCTCTCATGGCCCTCGATGTTACCTCTTCCCAACTCAGGAATCCTCGGCTGTCAAAATCTCTCATCACCTTCTTCTTGTAATTGCCATTCCATGGTAGTTGTCCTTTTACAAATTCTATGAGCTCCATCTACCGGTAATTACGCAAAATCAATCGCATAATACTCATCAACACAAGGTGGAAGAGTGTAATAATCCGGGACCGGCATGCTAATAATCTCCACTTCTCGGTAGCTCTACCATAAATGGACCTTGAGTCTCATCACGATTTCACCACACTCTTCATAACGACATCTTCATTTACTTCAATTGGGAGTGAGGGTGAAATGGGCGATCGATTTCTCTTCCGACTCTAATTACATCTCATCAAGCGGTGTGCTCAAATTTATCATACACCGCCCGAAGTCATCATTTTGCATTTCTTCGGGAGGCGGTGTAATGGATAAAATTGCACCTCCTCCATTTCAAGTCTTGCAACTCCTCTTCATCCCAAAGCGAGCTATCTTCATCACCAAAAATTCTTGCTCGGTCATAACAATGGTCGGTTCCACCACACATTCCACCAAGGTATCATCAATTTTCATCTCAAGGGTGAAGGTGCAATAGGTAGAGCGTGAAACTTGCCATAATCAAATATTGCAATAGGAGGTGGCACTATAAGCAATCCCAACTCACTATCGGCTCAGAAATCTCATCATGGAAAAGCTGAATCATCAACCTCACTCTCGGCTGAACTTTTCGGTGATAACATTATCATCCCGGACCACCGCTATTGCACATATCTCTGCCTCTTTCTCATGCCTCCTCTTTTCAATCAATTGCCCCATCCGGTCTTCAAGATTTCTTACGTCGGAGTCAAATCTTCTATCGAACTCTTGCATATCTTTCTTCATTTGAATCAAACTCTCATTCAATAAAAAATTAATCCGCTCTATTTGAATGTCGGTGAAGTCTTCTTGTGGATGGGGAAAGCGATCATCTTGACTTTGATTCATTGGATGTGAGTAGTAGGCTTCTTGCCATGCCAGACTACGATCAAGTGGCGAATCTAGGTGAAGCTATCAGCGCGTTGAGTATGAACACCATAATCTGATAAGCACTAGGGTTCGGACAACCCTCGTAATGTTGTGGCTCATGCTTGAATAACCATAATTTTGACTTTGGCAAGCACTAGAGCGCGATAAGCCCATGAACCTTGGTTACTCTTTGTTGATCTTGGTGAGGCCGCGGTATTGTTGATAACATTGTTCGGTGCCTGAGGTTGGTAGGGGTTTTGTTGTTCGGGTGAGTAGTATTGATTGAAAAATCCATCCATTTAAGCTCAATTTGCAAGATCTCGAGAAAACAACAAGAACACAATCACGGTATCTAGTCACTACCACCACCGCAATAGGTGGTGTGTGTTCACGTCGAAAAGTCTTAAGGCTCTACTACCTATAAAACTTGTTCACGGTTAAAGCAGGTGTGAAAATTTATTTAAAAACCGGCGTCGGCCCCAAGTGCAAAAGCTTGCGACTAGTGGTGAAACCGGTCGTATCCATGAGGACTTGTATGAAAATAACTTTTGCTTTCGATTTCTTTTTAGTGATGATTATGATCTTGAAAACTAGAAATAAAATAAAGGTTGCAAAAGTGAAAAGAAAGACGATACGTGAAAATTTGTTTGGAGAAAAATAGTGATTAAAACAACTAGAACACACCGTTGATCCACCACCCCACCGAAATTAACATGAAAGACACACATTCATTCGTAAGTCTTGGATTATTATCTGCTAAAGAGGCATTTTCCCTTTCGGTTCATCGCCTTTTAATTAGTTCACCTCTCTCGGTACAACTAAAGCATTTACGGATCAAAGATATGGATATAAAATCCTAATCTAACAATATTCACCCTCAACTTACGTATGTTGGAAGAATATCATCACTCTCCTTCCACGGTAATCTGAATTCATCAACTTTTAGTATCTAAATTCGATTAGCATGCAACACACATATAGTTCATACACATTGCACATAAACAAAGTAAACATGAAGGAAGAACAAGAAAGCTTACTAGAACAAATGAAAGCGAAATCCTTGTTTATTACGGTGATAGTAGCTTCACAGCGATAGTTCTAGCACAGAGTCCTTAGCCAATCATCCTCGATTATGATTTGAGAATCGGGGCCGTAGCTCGACATTACAGCGATACTACTTATTCTAATTTATTCTCGGCATCGCGCTCTCTGAGTATTTACATAAAAGGCGGGAAAAGTAAAAGATTGGCCAAGAGTGACCAAGGAGGCGCCTATTACAAGTGAAGGTGGGGGGTTTATAGCCTAAGCATCAAAGGAATATGCTTAGAATATCCTAAGTTTGTTAGGAGTTTGTTAGGAGGCATGTGGGAGGTGATGATTACTTAGCATGTGAAGGGATGAGTCATACAAGAGTTAGTTACAAGCATGTGGAGTTTGTTGGGAGGAATCATTGCCATCATTAGTCTTCACATGGAGTAACATGCAACCATGTGAGCTAAAATTATCTCCGGTTCGTCCGTAATTCCAGTGATTCGGTAAAAAAATCATAGCAGGTTGTAAACCTCCGATTGGCGTGATTCAAAATCGTTGGAAAGCTTCCCACGAAAATGCCTCTAAGTCGGGTCAAATTTCCATCGAAAAAGCAGTTCTACGGTAGAAGTCGTTGGACAAAATTGATTCGTTTAACTCGTAAACTCGTGGCATCTTCTTCAAAATCCATCTTTTAGACCTCAAAACATATTGTTACATGTGATATTTTGAAAACCTTGGTCACCAAGTTTTGGCGAATCGAATCAAGCTTTCTTTATTGAATCGAGCTTTCTTCTTAATCTTCATCCGATCTTCGTTTAAGCTCCTCATTTAACATGCAAGCGTACTACATTCATGATAACATCGTGCAAAATGTAACATCTCATATTCAAAGATTTTTATCAATGAAACCACATAAACAACACAAATTTGCACTTAAACACTTTTAAAACTCATTTGCTCAATAATTCGATTAAACCCTTAATTTCTATGCAAATTATACGAATATGGAGAAATCGTTATAAAATATAACGTTATAAATCATGTAAAATCACCACTAAACAACTCCTCCACACTTAGCTTTTGCTCGTCGAGCAAAAATAAGCGATAACATATAAAAACTACAATAAAAATGATATGCTTGGTAGATTAACTTTCAAGTTAACAAAATATCATTTCAATATTATAAATATATTAAATATATCTTTCTTAGAAGTTAATAAGATAAAAGTGTATATAACTTAGATAAATTATTTATCAAATATCATTCAAATGAATTTCTACACAATTTACTTAGTAAATATAATAAAAATTAAAATTATTCTCTAATCTTAACTTGTATGAAATAATTGGAATCAAGGACTTAGTATAACGATCGGGATACGGGTGTTTGATCAAAAGGAAAAATAAAGAATTATCAAAAGAAGAAGATAAAGTAAATGCGTGCTTAACTTTCATCTCAAAAACCTTTTTTATCAAATTACAACCCAATATTATTTATTATTATTATTTTTTTAATCGTCGCGTCTCAAAGTATAACACTCTCCCCAAACTTTAGAAGCGGTCACACTGAGATCACTCAAACCCATCTTGTCAAGGTAAACCACACTCCCCAATTGGGCGGGTTCCAAATGGACTCGAGGTGATTTGTTTTTTCATAGAATACTAACATATCGAACTCATTGCGAGAATCGACTATCTTGCAAGTGCCATGAGGTGAGGTCAAATATATTAGCACCTATCTAACTTTATTATGCCAAAAATCGTCATCCTTGTTACGATTCCATATTCATACTTATTTGAAAGAAAATTATTCAAACATTTCATTATAAATATAAGCATATCTGTCTAATTTCAAATCAACAATACTCAATAATATTTATGTATAGTTATATATACTTAAGATCTTATAAAAATCTAAAAATGACATATATAATATAATCATAATATATCTAATCTATTTTACTTAACTAAAACTTATTCTATCAAAATATACTAAATTTATTATATTAATTATATATTATCTTATTTCTACTTAGGAAAAATAAAACTAAGTGTTAAGCAATCAATATACTTATTTTAATTATAGCGTTAATTTTAATATTTTCAAAATTTTATAACTTACTACTACTACTTATGCAATTGACACCTCGATGAATAATGATGAATAATGAGTATAAAATGAATAATAGTTATAATATATATAAATATATATATATATATATATATATATATATATATATATATAAATAGTATAAGCGTTTAAAACCAAGACAACATATATAACCCTCCCACACTTAAGTTACATGATGTCCTCGGCATGTGCAAAATAAGAAATACTTAGGTGGTTGTAATTGAAGGTGTCAGTGCGGAAGTGGTCATGAGTGAGATCGAAATGCTTGATGAAAGCGATGGTATGGACCATCCACGGTGGCGGATTTATCTAAAAGCTCACAATCGCTTATCGCAAATATCACTGCACACCATGGGAAAACAAGGCGTACCTCGGGGATAGGGGCACAAAATATGATAGACAAGGCAATATCATGGAATAAAGGCAGAAATAAACTACTGAGACAAAAAATAAAAAATATCTAGGTTACCGTCTAGTAGGGCTTAATTATAGTCGGAGCTCGACTAGACAATAAAATTTCAACTCGAATTGATTTTGAATTTCCTTTTCCCTTAGTTGCATAGTAGTTGAACTAATACATGTTACACATTATTTGAAAAAATTAAAACATACTAGATCATGATTTGAAATATGTGACAAAGTATTAACTATGAGTCTTTTATACCCAGATCCTCAAGGGTTATTTCAAATTGTTCTAACAACCTAAATCTAAGAGATGATGCATTTGAAGTTTATCTCTGCTGTATCTCGGGATTTTCGGATAACCACCTAATCGTTCCCTTTAAATGATATTCAAACATTCATCCTGAGACTTGGTGAAACAAAATGAAAATCAATCCGAAGTATTAGAAAACTATTATCCAAAGTATGAGTAAAGTATCATGCAAAATGTAGAGTTTTTTTTTTTTTTTAACGGGTTGCCTCGGTAGCGCTTTTGGTTAATGTCGTTTGCTCGACACCCAAAAATTTTCAACCCGGGTCAGGCCAGTGAGGCCTCTAACCGGAATCATTCTTGATTTCCTTGGGGTCAATAGTATGGATCCCACAAAAACAAAGTCTCGCCAATGTATTGGCCATATCGATAAACTTATGTATCCACTTTGTTCTATGATTCTTCTCTTCTTCTTTTTAGATTTTAGTTCCACAAGCGAGGTGTATCATCGATAATCACAACATCATCAAAGAAGTCACGAGAGATGTAAATCATCGGTGCGAAGAATCGGAGCTATCTTGACTAGGGGCGTCTTTTAGATGGAAAACCACGGTCGTTCCTTTTGTTGACCAATATAGTGTTTCAAGCGATGACCATTTACTCTGAACAACTCACCTGCTTATTTTTCAATTATTTGCTCTCACTAGGAAAACACGAGAGATTTGAAAAGGGCGGACCAGCAGAGTGCGTAGCTTACCAGGAAGCAGATGTAACCTGGTATTATATAATAAAACCCATTCGCCGCTTTGAATTCTCTATGCTTGATTTTCTTGTCGTGAAGAAGTTTAGTCCTCTCATTATTGATTCTTGAGCTCGTAGGCACTGGAGTGCGAACTCATCAAGCTCTCACTGCAAGCTGCAACAATCGCTTTTCTCTGCATAGCGGCTATCGAAATTCAAGAATTTAATAGCCGAATGCTCTGTGCTCAGCTTCGATTGGCGGTGGCGGGCCGTACCATAAACCATCACGAAGCGGAGGCGTGCCAATAGGAGTTTTGAAAGGCATCACCTGTAGGCCCAGTACATCATCCGGTTTACGGCTCGATCTGTCTATGAGAGTTCACCGTCTTCTCAAGAATGCTTTTCAGGCTTGGTTACTTACTTCAACTTGTCCACTTATGCGAGGGTGATAAGGGTAGCGATTTTGTGTTTCACCCCATATCGTTCTAAAATCTTTTCTAATGGAGTATTGCGAAGTGAGTTCCATCGTCGCGATGAGAGCTCGTGGGACGACCAAACCGTGTAAAAATATTTTCCTCGAGAAAGTTCTTGACCACCTTGTAGTCGTTCAGCGATGTTCTATTGCCTCTACCCACTTTGACACGTGGTCGGCCTTGAGACGAGAATGTACTTGTTCCCATACGAGGATGGAAAGCGGTCCCATAAGTCAATACCCCGTCGTCGAAAACCTCGCATTCTTGAGCGGGGTGGAGGGCATGTCCATTCTCGAGAAAGTTTACGGTCTTGTGGCACGGTCACTACCCTACAAAGTTCTCTGTATCCTTAAAATTGTCGGCCGGTAGAAGCCGGATGAAAAATCTTTGCGGTGATCTTCCCGGCTCCATAGTGACCTCCACGAGGTCCGTCATGGCATTGCTCTATAATGTCCCTCTGCTTTCGAACTGAGGGACACACCTCTGCGGAGTAATCCATCCTTACAGCGCTTGAAGAGAATAGGGTCGTCCCACACATAATAGTTCAAATCCGAAAGAATTTCTTCTTTTCTTTGCGATATGTCGGTCGGGGTCGGATATACGCCACTCAAGAAGTTTGCAAAGGTGCAAACCAAGGAGAACCTTTTCCCTTGCAGGCGGGAGCAACCTCGCACACATCAATGGTCATGAGTTGCTCAGTTGGAAAATCAATTCCAATCTCATCGACTCTACCTGAGGGTCATCGGTCAGCCGAGACATGTGATCCAGCTACACATTCTCGCTACCGCTTCTTGTCCCGGATATGAACATCAAACTCTTGTAAAATCAAGATCCATCTCAACAAGCGAGGCTTGGCATCGGCCTTGCTCCATGAGATACTTCAATGCAGAATGGTCTGTCCAAACCGTAACTTCCGACCCAAGCAAATAGCTTCTAAATTTATCCATGGCAAAAACTACTGCCAACAACTCCTTCTCAGTTGTTGCATAATTTACTTGTCTTTGGGTTTAAAGTGTGACTAAGCGTAGTAGATAGGTTGGAACCTTCCGTCCACTCTTTGACCTAGCACCGCTCCGACCGCATAATTAGAAGCATCACACATAAGCTCGAGCGGAGCTTTCGGTCAGTGCTATAAGAATTGGCGAGAAATCAACTTGTCCTTTAATTCTTTAAAAGCTCTTTCACACTCGAGGGTGAAAACAAATTTCACATCCTCTCTTAAGAGAGTTGACAAAGCTTGGCTATCTTAGAAAAGTCTTTAATGAACCGCCTATAGAATCAACATGACCCGAGAATCCTCTTACTTCTCTTACGGTTTTTGGGGTATGTCATTTTTCAATAGCTTTTACCTTCGGCTTTGTCAACCTCTATACCTTCTTTGGACACCTTGTGTCCGAGAACAATTCCTTCTTCCACCATTAGGTGGCACTTCTCCCAATTTAAGACTAAGTCCTTCTCTATGCACCGGAATGAGAACTTTATCAAGATTGTGTAAGCAGTGGTGAAGCTGTCCCGAACACGGAGAAGTCATCCATAAAAATCTCCATCACCTTCTCCACTAAACCATTGAAGATAGCCAACATACATCTTTGAAATGTAGCGGTGCGTTACAAAGACCAAATGGCATCCTTCGGTAGCGAAGGTACGGAGAGGCGGTGAAGGTAGTCTTTTCTTGATCGATTGGGGTCGATAGCTATACGAAAGTATCGAGAATAGCCATCAAAAACAATAAAATTGCTTGCCACTAAGCCTCTCAAGGAGTTGGTCAATGAGCAGCAAGGAAAGTGGTCTTTTAAAGTTACCTCATTTAGTCTTTTGTAGTCGATGCAAACTCTATAACCCGGTGACTTGTCGTAAGGCAATCTCTTCCCCCTTTTCATTCTTTTCAATAGTAATCCCTCCTTTCTTTTGCACCACCACGAGTGGGGCTCACCCCATTCACTATCGGCTATTGGGTAGATGATACCCATGTCAAGCAATTTGATGATTTCCTTCTTAACGATTTCTGCATGTGAGGTTTAGCCTTCTACGAGGTTTGTCGCACCTTCTTGATCCCTCAGTGATCCTGATCTTATGCATCTGAGATATCGGGGCTTATCCCTTAATATCTCCCACTTGCCAACCAAAGCGAGGATATTATCTTGCGACACTTTGATAAGCTTTTCTTCCTCCTTGGTTCTAACTTAGATGAAATGATCAAAGGGAGCTTATCACCGTCCCTCGAGAAAAATGTATTTCAAGTGTTGAGGCAAGGGTTTCAACACTAAATCGGCAGTGGCTCCTCCACACTTGGTCTCAATTTATCTCCTTAAGCTCACAGATCTCAAGCTTATCATAAGGGCTCTGAAGCATCATGGCCTCCCGGTGCCAGACAGGGGCCTCATCTCCTTTGCAAATCTGGGCATATCACCATGCCTCTCCCTCATTCTCTTTCCTACCACTTCGTGGTAATGAACTTTCCTTGTCAATCTCTTAAAAATTTTATCCACTCCTCATTAGTCCAAGTTGCGAGATAGTTTATTGAATTCTTCCTCATCCCAACTACCCATGAACACTTGTTTATCATACTCATCGGTGAAATCGTCCTCAATAGCTAAACAAGTGTCCTTTGGATGGGTGCTTCTTTTGCATTACCCACATTGAACTTTATGCTCTCATCCTCCAATTGTAGGGTTACTTAGCCCCTTTGTAGGAATCTAGTAAGGCACAGGCGGTTGCAAGAAAAGGTCTTCCAAGGATCAAGGGGGTTTTCTCATCATTGGTCATATCCATGATTACCCAATCAGCTGGGTATATGAAGTTCTTAACCTTGACCAACACATCTTCTACAATTCCCCTTGCATATTTCACACTTCTATCTGCAAGTTGAAGAGAAATAGGTCTAGGAGTAATAGATTGATCCAATCCAAGAGATTGGAAGATTGGCGTGAACATCAGTTGATTGATGCTCATGAATCGCATAGAACATTGTGGAAATCCTGTTCCCGATAGTACATGAAATCGTAAATCTACGAGTCGGGACACTTCACGGAAGTTTAGTGCGGCGATTGCGGAACATTCTCCATTCAACACTATGTGCTCGAGCTCTTGAAGCTTCTTTTGAACTTCTACTGCGTCCTTTATAAACTTTGTATACTTTGGCATTCTACCAAAAGATCAACTAATGGAATGTTTGCCTCGGTATTCTTGAGCAAGTCGATAACCTTCTTATATTCTTTATCATTTGTTAATGTGACTTGTTCTTGTTAGGTGGGTAAGGGAGATCAGCAAAGTCTTCCTCAGTAAAGTGCTTCTTTGCCGTCTTATCATTGATAGCTTTGTCTTCCCTATCCTTCCACCTCACATGCTTCCCAGAACTCAACTTAGATTCTGACTTCTTCTCAGCAGTATTCTCTTCATCATCAGAATTCTCAACTTTCACCTTTTCTTGAATTTTCTCTTTCAGTTGGATCAATAGTAGTCCCGACATCCTTACGAGGAGAACAAAGATCTTCCCCTCTGCGTCTCGCTCGCGAGGAGGGCTACTCGTTTCACTGGTTGGCTGGCGCCAGCGCTTTCCCTCCTCAGATTTATAGCATTCAGCTCATCTTGACCATAGTTCCATAGTGCGAGACGGATCGGTGCAAGTATTACGGTCATTTTGGACAGATTAACCCCTCGGGGGTTCTTCTCGATAAAACTTCGGTGACCACGAAGTCGACTTGCTTGCGCCCCGAAGGTGTCCCATTTGCACCTCCAAATTTCTCTTTATCTTTGGTCGAGTACTTAAAGCATTTGCCAATTGAGTGTTGGCGTGATTTGCTCACTCAACTTTTGTTCTAAGATACGAAATGATTGATTTTGATTTTGCGGTGGATTGGTGTTCCATCTTTGGTCGATAGTTGGATTGAAAATTGCTTTGATTAGGCTGGGGGGCACTGAAAGCGTGGGGTTTCTTTGCCCGGGAAGGGGTCACTCCATCGGAAACCGGGGTGGTTCGGTTGTAATTGAACCTTGAGTGTTTTGATTACGACCGAAGGTCGATAATTTTGAAAGTGAATGTATTCACCTCTTACGAGATGCAACAATAGATGACAACGATGGAATGTGTGCCCGTGATATCGCAATTTTAGCAAACAACATTGTTTTGAAACAGCTTTGACACTGTGAGATCGGGTCAAGCTAGCATTGATTACTCGATGGCCTTGGCCATGGCGATTGTCACACCTGAGACTTTGAACATTCATTGCCGTCACAACTGCCGTGTAGTGCGGCCCAGCGAAACTTTTAGAGGCGTGGTCTCATCACCTCATACTTCCATGATCGAGCTTTTACGATTGGGCCTTTGCATGATAGTGAGGCATAATTATACTTTACAATATCTTCAAACAACATCCATCCCTCATTAGGTGTCTTTCTCGAGAAATGCACCTCCAGCGAGAACTATTCACCATTCCTTAGTCAATTCGGTCAAACCCTTTGTAGAAAGTGTTGATCAATCTTTGTTTGTCCCGCCATGGTGAGGCACTTTCTCAAAGAGCCTTAAATCGTTTCCACGCATCGTAAAATGATTCCTTCTCGGATTGCACAAAAGTGAATATCGATTCGAAGATGAGCCGTCTTTGCAGGTGGAAAATCTTGGCTCAAGAATTCTTTCTCAACTCCTCCACGAAGTAATGGATTATTTGGTAAAGATTTATACCATTCTTTGCTTCTCCCTTGATTGAGAAAGGAAGAGTTTCATTTTCGAGGCGTCCTCGGTGACCGGCTTTGATTAAAATAGTCCTTGCGATTCTAGAAATGAGTGAATGTGATCGTGCGGGTCCTCGATTGGAAAATCCATGGAATGTGGAACCTCTCACGAGATTGATTAAAAGTTTTGAGTTCGAAATTATCGGCCCGTGATTTGGGAATCACGACCACGAGTTCACTTTCACAATAGATGGCATGGCAAAGTCGCCAATGTCCGTTGATCTGCCATTTCCTCAACCTGGGCTTCTCCTTGAGCTTCTCCTCAGCGTATCCTTCCCGTATTGTTTCCTTCAAGTGGTTCCGCCGTCCGTCGGTTACAGTGATCCGAGCCCAGCGTCTGTTTGGTCGGCGATGGTTAGCTCGATCTCGGATTATCACGAAAGTGGTCCCCGTGAGTTCGAGTTTGCATAAACTACGTTTGGAAACCAACACCTAAATCCACGAGGTTTGAGGATTTTATCCTTATGCTTCATGAGTGTGATTCACGAAAATCCATCACCCAACCTCAATGATTGAAGCGTGTTCCTTGGTTCTTTTCTTTTTTTCTCTCGGTAATTACGAATCCACCGGTATTTACCGAAAATTTTTAAAATTTTTAGAATTAAAAAACTATACTAAAAGCAGGCTCAAAGCAGTGCGAGCAGTAATGTGAAGCAGAATACTATAAAACTAATGCGAGCAAGCGAGCGAAAGAAAATTTTTTCTCTACCGGTAATTACGAAAGAAAATTTTGTTATATATTTTTTATTTTATTTTTTAAAGCGAAAACAGATAACTTAGTTGACAACAAAGGCAGCGAAAACTTTCCGTGC